>VZRZ01008565.1:444452-468461 GCA_013398175.1 Climacteris rufus
CCTCTCCTCTCCTCTCCTCTCCTCATTTTGTGCCCTGGCTGTGAGAGAAGCCACCCAGTGCCCATGGGTCACCTCTCCTGGCCAGCACAAGACCTGTCACCACCTGATTCATGCTGGGAGACTTCACTCCCTGAAAGGTTTTTTTGACTCATCCTTGGCATTTGGCAGAGTTTGGGCTGCCTTTTCTGGGTGCTTCCACAGCAGATCAGCCTCCCAGTGCTTTTATTCCCCAAAGAGGAGAATGAAAAGCCCTTTGGGAAGCTGTTGGTGCTCCTGCCTCTCCCCAGCTGAATTCTGGACCTGCCCCTGCCGTGTCACTTTCTGAGGAACTCCTTGGTGATGCCTGTCAGGTAGGAGCAGGTAGCTGATTTATTTTTCCAGCTTGTTTATCAGCCTTAATAGAAAATGAAGTCTCTTCGGACTGATGAGCAGTGTGAATTCTCACTGTCTCTCTCCTCCCCTCCCCACCCCAAAGATGCACTTAATAACCATTGATTGCTAGGGAGGAGAAGGAGTGTGGCTGTAAATGTCCCTTCCCACCCTTACAAGGTGTCTGATTAAGGAGCAGAGGTAGGAGTGGATCAATGGGAATTGTAGGCACAGGACTGATCTGGTGGTTTCATCGGTGTCATGCTTGGGCACCCCAAATATTTCTGCTGTTTGGTTTGCAGACAGCTCAAGGCATGGACGTGTTTGTGCAGCACAGTGAGGGTCACTGGGGGCTCAAGAGAGCCACTGAGAACCAGCAGGGACAGTAGGAGACATCACAGAATCCCAGGATCATTTAGGCTGGAAAAACTCTCCAAGGTCACCAAGTCCAACCTGTGACCAATCCCTACCTTGTCACCCAACCCAGAGCACTGGGTGCCACATCCAGGCATTCCTTGGACACCTCCAGGGATGGGGACTCCAAACATCCCTGGGCAGCATTTTCCAGTGGACCAGCACCCTCAGGGCCTTTCCCAGCTTTCCAGCCACTCTGCCTAAGGCCTGGAGCCTGGTGTGACAGTGAATTGGCGCTCTGGGATTTCAGCTCGAGTGAGGAGAGTTGTGGAGAGTGAGATGCTTCATGGTCAGTGGCTTCCACACACCTTGGACCCAAAGCCCACCTGGTTTCCAGTGGGGATAAAGCACAGCTCTAGGCCACACTCCTGAAATCCCCCTGCTGTGATTCTGTTAGCAATTAGCCTGCAGCCTAATCTAAAGGCCATAAGGAGACCTGGCTGTGGATTGCAAGAGTGGTTGACCAGAGTCCCTTGGAGCCCAGCAGCAGAAGCTGTGAGATGTGCTGCTGACAGCAGTGGTGCTGTCTAGTCTAGACCAGAGGCATTACTAGAAATAAGGGAAGGGTTTGAAAATTTGGGCAAGGGAGAGTGAGTTCAGGTTTTCAGGAGGCCTTGGGCTAGGGATGCAAAGAGTCAGGTCACCAAGGAATAGGGATGTTTAAGAACAATCATCTCCCAAGCAGCGCATTCCACAGACATCAGAAATTACTCTGGGGCCTTTCAGGGACCACCACGATTGGATGTCACCTCTGAGGAGCCCAACTGCTCCAGTGCTTGCTTCAGTTTCTCCTTGGCCATAGCTAAAAGGAATTTTAGCTTTGCAGTGAGGGTAGGGAGGCCCTGGCACAGGTTGCCCAGAGAAGCTGTGGCTGCCCCATCCCTGGAAGTGTCCAAGGCCAGGTTGGAGGGGGTTTGGAGCAACCTGGGACAGTGGGAGGTGTCCCTGCCCATGGCAGGGGTGGGACTGGGTGAGCTTTAAGGTCTGTTCCAAGCCAAACCATTCTGTAATGTTTTGGTTTCCATTCTAACTCAAAAATTTGGCTTAAATTAAAAGGTTCCTCCTGAATATAAGCAAAACTCTTCATTCCAGACCAAAGTGGTTCTCTCAGCTCCAAAGCAGCCCTGGGCAGGTAGAAGTGGCGAAGTGGTGCAGGTGCATCTTCCAAATTTTAAAAATAATTTTTAATGCTGGGTGCAGTCGGGGGCTGTCAAGAACACCAGAACATGTTATTTTGGTGTTATTCAAGATTTCTTCCATGAGTTACAAGGACAATCTGGGCCCCACAGCTCTCTCTAGGCATGAGTTGTTCCCAGTTTCTCCTTCTTCACCCACCTCAGCCTAAGGATGCATCCTTAGGGATTCATTTGAACTTCTACCAACCCTTTGTTAGTGGTGTTGCATTGCACAAACTCATGTTTGTAGAAAACCCATATTTGACTTTAAAAGTGGGACTTGGAGCCTTTAAGTTGCTCTGATACCTTTGAAAATTGTCTCTATCAACAGAGGGTGACAGATACCTGCAAAGGAATGTGTGAGGTGAGAAAAGAGAAAGTGGAAGAGACATTTCTGTTGCTTGGCACTGATAAAGATCCATCCTCAGGGTTTGTCACATTATTTGCTCTGTTTGAGGATGTTTGAGGCCATAGACTCCAGCTCACCCGGACTTATAAAAAAAAAAAAGGAGGAAAAATCCCTGGAGAAAATGGTCACTATCACAACCAGGGGGGAATGTGTAGGGAAGAGACCAGCAAAGTGTATTTGCATAACAATTCCAATCAGTATCAATCACCTCCCAGATCGGGCTGTCAGCGGCTCGTAAACATGTCCCGAGGTGACAGATGAGCTGTGCTGGGCAGGGGAGCTCTGCCTGCAACCCTGGAATGTCAGCACTGGCTCCAGGACAGCGCATCCTTCAGAGGATCCCAGTCCTCCAGGATCACTTCCCAGGGCACCGGGGTTGGCCTGGGCTCTTGAACATCGCGGCCAAAGAGCTGGATGTGGATTGCGGATTTTCTTTCATCCTTTTGATCCCGAGTTCTTTTTCCATTGCTCCTTCTGTTTTTGAGAGGCTGGGGGAGATTTTCTCCATCAGCTCTAAATCCAACACCAAACCAGATCCAGTTTACTTTGCAGGTCGCAAATCCAAAATGAAAACTGAAGCTGATCCAGCTCAAGCCATCTCTAGCAAGTGGTATCACTGGAGCAGCTATCCCCATGATCCTGCCGTGGAGAGAGCTCTCCTCCCTGAGCCAGGTGCTCACGAATTCTGCAGGGACTATCCCAGTGAACACCACACAGAATCTGTGCACAGGCTTGGAGATGTTTCCCTCACAAGGCCCAGCCTGGGTCGGAGATGGGGCTCAGCTGTTGCAAACATCTCAGAGAAATGAGCAGATTTTAGTTACAGGCAGAAGTTCAGTGGTGCTGGTGTTCAGGGGGGGTTTTAAATGGACTAAACTTGTGGAGAGAGCGTCCTGCCAGACCCACCCAGGGTCAGAGTGGGTTCAGTGCTCTGCATCCAGGTTCCCAACTCCGTGCTCTGCCATCCCCTGGGAGGGACATGACTGGAGCAAGGACAGCAGCTCTGAGCAGGGACAGCTGGTGGTCCTCTGCAGATACTGCTGGGAAGCCAGCCAAGCTTTTGGTTGGAGCTGCTCCTGGCTGAGCAGCCAGCACGGACACTTGTCACCAGCTCAAAGCCACCAGCTGGCAGCACTGGAGTTGTCTCAGGGCTGTGGGTCTCTGCCAAGCTGGATCTTTCCTCTTTCCTCCAAAAGAGGTGAGAGCCTCATAACCTGGGCCTGCAGGACATTCTTGGAGCAGTGGCTCATTGTCATTACAGCCACGTACAGGGCAGGGTGCTTGACAGACCTGCACTGAGACCTAATCAGAGAATCCCAGAATGATTGGGGTTGGAAGGGGGCTTAAAGCCTCATCCAGTCCCACCTCTGCCGTGGGCAGGGACACCTTCCACTGTCCCAGGTTGCTCCAAGCCCCGTCCAAACTGGCCTTGGACACTGCCAGGGATGGGGCAGCCACAGCTTCTCTGGGCACCCTGTGCCAGGGCCTGCCCAGCCTCACAGGGAAGGATTTCTTCCTAATTTCTAATCCTAACACCTAAAGCCACCCCTCCTTGTGCTTTCACTCCATGTCTTTGTCCAAAATCCCTCTCCAGCTCTCCTGGAGCCCCTTTAGGTGCTGACACAGGGTTACACAGAGTAACATGAGTACAACTCATGAAGCCAAACGTGAACCCATTTTTGGGGGTACTACTCAGCAGTAGGAATAGAACCAGAGCTGCCACAGGTAGTTAAGGACCTGTGTCCATGACCAAAAGTACACATGAGGTGCCCTTCCACAGCTGCCCAAATTGTGGATTTGGCTGCAAGGCTGGGTCTGTCTCACCTAACCTGGGATGGGACTGGAAGAGCATCAGGAAGGATGGATCAGGAAGAGCAGGTTTCCCATCACTGATTAACACAGATGCCTGACTTCCAAGGAGATGTGTAAATTCAGTGAGTTCTGCCCTCAGTGTCTAACAAATTCCTGCAGACTTGGATGCATTTTATGACTTCTTTCACAAGCTTTACAGGCAGCCCAGTAACAACTGGTAATTTATATACAAATCACTTCTTTATATTATTTCTGATTATGCTACCTTTAAATGAGCAACCCTGTCCTGGGCTGATCCCCAGCGTGGGCAGCAGCAAAGGGGGGATTCTGCCCCTCTGCCCACTCAGGTGAGGCCCCACCTGCAGAGCTGCCCCAGCCCTGGGCCCAGCACAGCAAGGACGTGGAGCTGCTGGAGAGAGCCCAGAGGAGGCACCAGGATGAGCAGAGGGATGGAGCAGCTCTGCTGGGAGGAAAGGCTGGGAGAGCTGGGATGGTTCAGCCTGGAGAAGGGAAGCTCTGGGGTGACCTAATTGTGGCCTTGCAGTGCCTGAAAGAGCTACAGGAAAGCTGGAGAAAGGGAGACTTTGGACAAGGGTCTGGAGTGACAGCACAAGGAGGAATGACTGCTAAGGACAGGGTCAGATGGGATATTGGGAAGAAATCCTTTCCTGTGAGGGTGGGAAGGCCCTGGCACAGGGTGCCCAGAGCAGCTGTGGCTGCCCCATCCCTGGCAGTGTCCAAGGCCAGGTTGGACAGGGCTTGGAGCCACCTGGGATAGTGGAAGGTGTGCGGCAATCCCGGGGCAGTGGGGCAATCCCAGCCATGGCTTCCCTCTGGTAACAAGGACTCCTACACTCAGCCCAAGGCTTTGGTACCTTTTCCCAGAGATTCCCTTTGTAGTTGTGTCCCTCTGTTCCACTCAGTGGAGCTGTGTCACGTTGTCCCAGCAGAGGGTGAAGCGGACAGAATTGAAACCTCAGCTTCTCTCAGTTCATCCCTAACAATATTCCTGCCTGGGAGAGGATGGGGAGACTTGCATTTGGCAGGAATAGCTGTGAAAGGAGAATCTGAGGCTCCCTGTTTTTGTGCACCCCCATCCTCCCTCTGCCTGGCTCTGCAGCTCTGCTGGGGGCTACTGGGCTCCACACTGGGAAATTTGGCTCAGAATAAAACCCAACATTCCCTGCAGCTGTCCAGGAAGCCCACAGGGGTTTCACCCAGCCTTAGAACGGGTATGATTTTTTTTCTGGTAAATCACCAAGGAATATAGCATTGGAGAATAGTTGTCTCCAAGCATCCCATTAACTTTTTTCATTTGGTTTGAGCTGAGCTGATACCTTGTGCTTTTGTGGAAGGAAAAATGGGAGCTGCAACACAGAGTGTTCAGGGCAATCCTACTGAGTCCTTGGAGTGCATCTGCTTATTCATCCCTTTGGAAACCAGGAGAAGGTCCTTTCTCCAGGGTGAAATATATTCAGTTTTGTTGATCTAGATAGAAAAAGGAAAAAAGTCTAAAAGTGTAGTTGATACTTTTCCTTGTACATTCCTTTTCCTTGCATATTAAAGACCAGCTCATAGACTCAGCCACTTTCTGAACTGACATTTGTCTTGAGTGCTATGAACACCAAGAAATTCTTATCACTTTGATCAGATGCTTGAATTTTACATTTTGATTCTTTTAATATGAAGATTTTAGAAATACTCAGGGAGCTTGTGATAAAAAAAGTGGTAACATTCATACAATCACAGAATATTCCGAGCTGGATGGGACCCACAGGGATCACCCAGTCTAGCTCCTTCCCTGCACAGACATCCCAATAATCCCTCCTTGAGAGTGCTGTCCAAGCACTCCTGGAGCTCTGGCACCCTTGGGGCCATGGCCATTCCCTGGGGAGCCTGGGCAGTGCCCAGCACCCTCTGGGGGAAGAATGTTTTCCTGTTTTCCAAACTAAACCTCCCCTGGCACAGCTCCAGCTGTTCCCTGGGTCCTGTCCCTGTCACAGGGGGCAGAGCTGCCCCTCTGCTGCCCCTCAGGAGGAAGCTGAGAATTGAGATGAGGTCTCCCCTCAGTCTCCTCCAGCTGAACAGACCCAAGTGCCCCCAGCTGCTCCTTGTAGGGCCCCTCCAGGCCCTTCCCCATCCTAGTGTCCTCCCTTGGATGCTCTCCGACAGCTTCTCATATATTGTGGTACCCCAAATTACCACAGGACTGTTAAAGGGGGTTGTTTTCTTTTGGTCCAGAACAAGATTCCTCCACCTTCAACCAGTGCTTAGATTCTATTGCTTTAATTCTATTAAAAATCTATAACCATTGACCAAAATAACCATTATGCTTAAATCAGTAATCTCAGAATATCTCACCCGGCAGATCTTTATTATATCACACGCTTAACCTGACTTAATGTATTATATAGCACCCATTAGTGGAATAGATTAACTTCAGATGTTCCCTCTTCCACATTAATAATGCAATCAGGAATTTATGCCAGACACTTTCTGCTCTAAACTGCACAAGAAAGATCTGAAGAAATATGAAAAAAACCTCGTGTGCATCTATTGAATAAGAAATGCTCGATTTTGTAGCATTTTGTGTGAATCAAAGGGCTTGAAAACAAAATATTTGAGTTGCGGAACAAGTGCCATGAAGGCAGAGCAGAGCGGCTGGTCAAGGTTAAGACTCTTTTATCGTAATGAAAGATCTGTTCCTGTGAGCTTGCCATGGGCAATGTGTTTGTTCATTATGTGGGAAGCAGAGGAAGCCCAGGATCGTTTCATTTGCTGCCTTTTAACTGCTGGTGCTTTTGCAAACGAGCTGATAGGTAATTATAATACACTCACCACTTAGGCATCTTTATTAGCCTTTGGCAGCACGGCCCTTTGTGTGACTGGGGAGGCTCTGAGTGTGGTGGCCTCAGCAAATCCTTTGGAGTTAAGACAGGGACTATTTGGCATCCACTGTCTGGTGCTTCTCGGCTTGTAGCTTCTAGGTGGGTTTGTGTTTCCGTGACAGGAGGGAAAGGAAAGCAACGGGAACAACTCACAGTCATCTGGATGCAGATATCCAGCACTGACATGAGATCTCTTCTCAAAATCGGCTCACACGGTGAAAATCAAGCGCTGAAAATCACCAGCCGAGGTGTGGACTCATTTGTAGCAGAAAGAAACCACAATTAGTTCGTGTGTGTTCCAGGAGCAGAGAGAAAAGGCTGGAATTGTCAGGTAAATAATTTCTTGCTCCGGGTACCGGCAAGGCACGAAATTTTCCCTGGAAATCAGTAACCAAATGTGGGAATTAGGGAAAAATGTGCTCATGTGGTACCTCAGAAACACAGCTGGTTATTTGAGAACGAGTCAGGTAAAATGCAGCAGGATCACCCAAGGCATGAAGTCTGTTGCCTTCAGGTTGTTTCTGACGGATTGGTTATCCATATTTTTCTCTTACGCTGAAATGACGATATCCCAGTTTTCCCCCGCCGTGTGCCCACTGGGGAATGGTGCATCTTGCCCATTTCCAAAGGGAATCATAGAATTATAGAATACCCCGGGCTGGAAAGGACCCACGAGGACCATCGAGTCCAACCCCTGGCCAGGACACACCACCAACCCCCCCAGTCTCGGGGCTCTCTGAGCTCTCTCAGGACGGAGCTCTCCTGAGGTGGGTTTGCCAAGGATTTTGGCCTTGCTTTGATACTCCAGGCACTTCCCTGAAGTAAATAAATTGTAATCAAGGAGTAATGGGAGTGCAGAGCTGGTGGCCCCGCAGTCATTAGAGGTGCACAGCTGGCACCGATGCATCAGCGCTGCCGTGCTGGAGGAATTTGCATATCCATATTAACAGGTTCCTGGAGCAACAATTAATGGAGAAGCTCTTGGCTCTGCCTGTTGGGCCCATCCTGGTGGACTGCGGACTCCCACAGAGGCTCCAGCTGCCTCTCCACAGAGCCTGTGGGATATTGAACAAAACATTGGAGGTGGGTAAAGAAAATGCAAGACTGGGACCCTTTTCATGCCAAGGTCAAACTCTTCCCCCCGAGACTGAAGTCTCACAGAGTCCCTCTGTATCTGTGCTTTTTAACAGGATTTCTCTTCATCCCCGTGGGGATGGAAATGCTGCAAGTAGGGCAGGCTTCACACACAGTGTGGGTCCCTCCCAGCTGCCCAGTGGGTGACCTTTTTTGTCAAGGCCCAGAGCTCCAGCCCCAGCCCCGTCAGCCCTTGGAGCTGGTCTGGGTTTCCAGTTTCCCCCTCACCTTCACCCTGAGTTGGAAGCAGAGAGTGAAGAAGGAACATTGCTCTGGCAGGGGGAAATCCCTGCCCATCTCCAAAGCCAGTCCTCAGAGAGGAGTGCAGGATCTTGAGGGGATGCTGTGCTCCCTGATGGAGCAGACTGGGCCTGGGGCTGCGGGAGCTGCTGTCAGTCAGCGTGTGGTGAGCTGCAGAGAGCTGCCTGTCAGAGCCGTGCCTTCGGAGAGAGCACTGACCTCCTTTCCCAGCCTCCCTCGCCCCACTGGGCAGCACTGGGATGGATGGAGGGAGCAGGGGAGGAGGGTGGGCAATGTCAGTGGTGCTTGGAGTCCCTGTGGCAGTGCTGGGGGCATCCAGGCATCTGGAGCTGGCTTGGCATAGCCCATGTCCCCATGTGTCATGTCATAGCCCATGTCACCCATGTGGTGACACCAGGGATGCACTCAGAGGTTCTGCTCTGCTTCTCATGCCCACACAGCACATGGCAAACAGCTGGAGAACAACCCTGGAATGTGAGGCACTACCAAATCCCTGGCAGCACTGATCCACCAGGTAGGGAAGCTGAGGACTCATCCCATGAGCTGGAAGTGGCCACCCATCCCCTCCGTGTGGCTCCAAGTACTCCCAGCCCAGGGCAGGGAGGGCTCAGGGATCTGTGCTCAGTTTTCTAAGCAGAAATAAAAAAGAAGAAAGGAACCCTGGAGACAAATCCCTTTCCTGCTGCATTGCCAGCTCAGTGTAGCCTGTTAATGGGATGGCTGGATCCCTAACTCCGCTCCCCACGCCCCAACACCTCCTGGCAGCTCTGCCCTGCCACAGCTCTCTTTGTGTTTCCAGGACTCACCAGATATAACATCTCCAGCAGCTCAGGAGAGGCTTAAAAAATAATTGGACCAAGTGGGAAATGCAGCCGTTGCCTTCCTAAATCTGCCAGGGTCTCGTGGGAGCAGGGAGCAGGCAGGAGCCCCAGCTGGGAGATCCGGAGCCACTGCCGGCAGCAGAGCCGGGACCCCGAGCCTGAGCCAGCCATGGAGCGCTGGGGGAACGGCACCACTGCACAACAGCAGCTCCCTGACCTCAATTTTCTCAGTGGAGAAAAGAGCAGGTCAAGTGGAAAGTGCTTAAGGAGGAAATTTGTTTCCTTCCAGCCAGGGAGTCGGGAAGACAGGCGGCTATCGCGTGTGCTGGAATAAACCAAATTAATTTTGTGCCGTGTGCTGGATCGAGGAGCTGAGGGCAAGGCAGGGAGAGAAGCGGGAAGATAATAGACTTGGATGTTTTACTTGAACTCAACAAAACACCTGGCAAGAAGCAGGGACTCGCTACAACGGCAGCTCCAAACGCTCCTAACCCAGGCAACTGCTTCCCTTTTGTTTTCTTTCTTTCCAATCTAATCCTGAGCATTAACCAGGCTGGTTCATATTTCCAGTGGAATAAAAGGTGCATTGTGGAAGGGAGATGGAAACAAGAGGCTTTAATCACTTCCTTTGCTTCCCCTAAAAGCCTTGTGCCATCCAGGTCTTGCAAGGCAAACCCCCCAGGTGAGACCCCCACGGGGAGGGGACATGGGGGTGGGTGTTGGGAGCATGTGGCCCTCCAAAAGCAAGATTACACCGTGCCTTCCTGGCAGATTTCTTCCAAACTGCTTCCTCTTCCTGCTGCTGCAACAGGGGTGGGAAGGTCCGTGAATCCTGAGCACCGATGTCCTGTTAAAAACGTCACTGTCAATATCAGCTTCCTCTGCTGCTTCATCTTCTGCCTCTCTGTCATCCCTGCAAGCTCTACATCAGCATCCAATCCCTTGAACTGGCCTCAGCCTGGATTTCCTTTATTTTGGGGCATCTAGAGACACCTGGCAAGCCTCTCCTTGCTCCTCTTTCCCAGTTTTGGGACAAGAACAGGCACAAACTATTCCAAGTCTTCTCATGAACCCAACTTTCAAGTCAGGCTGGAACAAAAGTGACAGCGCTCTCCTAATGCCAGCTTCTAAAAATACATTCCGTGGTTGATAATTGAATGTGAGATGAAAAGGGAGTTTTAAGCATAAGTAAGAGCTGCCTATTTCTGGCAAATTCCCAGTTTCCCCAGCCCCCTGTGAAATGTCAGTGCATATCAATATCGTCTGCCTGGAAAATTTACATTTTGAGGAGCTGGCAGGTGCTGCTGAGTAGGGTTTTGGCTTTAACTGGAAGCATTTTTGGGCTGCCAGGTACAACACACCTTCCCTGTGGTGGTGGTGGTGGTGGTCAGGCCCCAGAGCCCCTCCCTGCTCATCCTTGTGTCTGCTGCAACCCATGGCACAACCCCCCCGTGCTGCTCTTCAAGGATGTGGGAAAAGCTCCCTGCTTGGCATCCTGAACCCAGCAACCCACAGAGACAGCTTTCCAGCCCCCTGGAGCTGGAGGAGGGAGGAGAATCACCGGATTAGAGTTGGAGGGGAGCTTAAAGCTCATCTGATGCCAACCCCCTGCTGTGGACAGGGACACCTGCCACTGGACCGGGTTGCCCAGGGCTTTTTTCCCCTCTTTGGCATGGATTTGTGTGGGCCCCAGGCAGGAAGCTCCTGGGGCAGGGTTAGTTAGGGATGTTTTCCATTGTATCCCACAAAAAGGACTTTGTGTCTCCACGTGGGGTTCTATCCCTTGGAAGCCCAGCTTGGACCATCCCTGGAGGTGTCCAAGGAATGACTGGATGTGGCACTCACTGCTCTGGTCTTGTTGACAAGGTGGGGATCAATCAGAAGTTGGACTTGATGACCTTGGAGGTCTTTCCCAACCTAAACAATTCTATTCTATGGTAAATAACCAAATTCCCAAGCAAGGACATGCTCCTGTTTTGGATTGCCAAGCCTAAGATTTCCAGGGCATTCATATAAATTGGTGGAGATATAATAAGGGCTTTCAGGATACTTCCAGGATAACTTTCAGGATAACTTCCCATCATTATTTACACAGGTCAATAACCTGTGTTACTCTGATGAAACTATTTTAATAACCCCAGCCTGGCTTTGCCCAGTTTACCACCTCATTCCAAAGCATGGATACAGCTGTTTGGTTGGAAATGGGAAGGATGAGCTCACTGGTTTTATCTTTCCTTACACAGCGGGGGTTTGCAGCCAGCCAGTGAAATGCAGTTCTACAAATGCTGTGCATTAGCTAATGTTTTAAATTTGCATTTTTCTCTGCTAAAAATAGGGAGTTTTCTTCCCTTTCCCTCAACTCGCTGGTTGGAACAGGATGAAATGCCAAAGGAGAAGCTGGTCCTGAGGCGTGTCCCCCCTGAAGTGAGCAGGGTCAGGTGTCCCAGGAGCCTAACGGGGTGGGCAGCAGGAAGGCTGACAGTGTTTCCCCCATGAACCTCATGGGGACAGTTCCCTTTGCTTTTTCATACCTGCAGGGTCTGTCTAGGTATTGCCACGAGAGGACCTCACCTGCTGATTCAGAGAAAGGCCTTTTTCTCCCTGCCTTGTATTAGGGAGCTTTTGGGGCCTGGAGGCCAGGAGAGGGATTTCTGTAATGATGCCAACCATGCCCTGGGCTGATCCCCAGTGTGGGCAGCAGGAAAGGGGGGATTCTGCCCCTCTGCCCCCTCAGGTGAGACCCCTCCTGCAGAGCTGCCCCAGCCCTGGGGTCCAGCACAGCAAGGACGTGGAGAGAGTCCAGAGGAGGCACCAGGATGATCAGAGGGATGGAGCAGCGCTGCTGGGAGGGAAGGCTGGGAGATTCGGGATTGTTCAGCCAGGAGAAGGGAAGCTCCAGGGAGATCTTATTGAGGCCTTTCCAAATATAAAAGGGGCCTTCAGGAAAGATGGAAAGACTTCCTTCCAAGACTTGTGGTGACAGGACAAGGGGGAATGGATTCCCACTGCCAGAGGGATAGATGGGATACTGGGAAGGAATTCTTCCCTGTGAAGGTGGGCAGGCCCTGGCACAGGGTGCCCAGAGAAGCTGTGGCTGCCCCATCCCTGGCAGCATCCAAGGCCAGATTGGATGGAGCTTGGAGCAACCTGGGACAGTGGGAGGTGTCCCTGCCCATGGCAGGGGTGGAATGGGACGAGCTTTAAGGTCCCTTCCAACCCAAGCCTTTCTATGATTCTAAGTGTGTAATTAATGAGATATCAAAGCCTGATTTAAAGGTGATGGCACTTACTGTCCTAAGTGACTTCAGGATATGGACATGTCCAGAGTGAGCCCTGAAAGATGAACCTGGCTTGGATGTTGCCCTGTCCTCACACGGGCTGGAGTCCATTCCCCTTTGCTGTGAGACTGCAGTAATGATTTCGGAAGCTGCTGTAGCTCTGCCTTCCGCACCATAAATCCTTGGAGCAGTTCATCCAGCTGAACCTTAAAGCTGACTGCTTCACTTTATGGAGATCCCTCACATTTTTCATTGCCTTTGCATCAGACCTCGTCAATCCCACTCTCCTGCCAGAATATGAAGTGCTGGGAAAAATCCGATGTCTTTGGAGCTGACATTAAATGATGGCAATAAATGTGTCACTTCAACACGGTGTCAGTGTCCCCTGTTCCAGTGCACTGGACAGGGATACTGTCCAAATAAGCAACTGCCCATCTGACCTCCATTATTATCCAGAAGCTTTTTGGAATAAAGCTTTCTCTGGAGATTTCTTTTTCTTTCATGCAAAGGTTTTGTTGTGATTTTACCTTAGTGCATATCATGGAATTCCAGAATGGTTTGGGGTTGGAAGGGACCTTAAAGCCCATCCAGTCCCACGCCCTGCCATGGGCAGAGACACCTTCCACTGTCCCAGGTTGCTCCAAGCCTCGTCCAACCTGGCCTGGGACACTTCCAGGGATGGGGCAGCCACAGCTTCTCTGGGCACCCTGTGCCAGGGCCTCCCCACCCTCACAGGGAAGATCTGCCTGAATACAATTCTGTGGATTGAAAAACTCCAGCACAATCCTAGGGCCTCCCTGCTAAGGCCCTGCTAAGGACATTACAATAATGTGCTGGAGGTAAAAGCAGAGTGGAGGCATTTTCCTCACCTCTGGACCACTGCTGGTGGCAGCAATGGCACCAGGAGGTCACCCATCCTTTTTGTCTCTCTGTTTTCTGGATCAGTTTCTATCCCATATGTTTTTATCCTGTGCAATCCTCCAAGGACTCCCAATCTGTTCTCCTGTTATGAGTGTGTGGTATTGTGCTTGCAAACACCCACCTGTGGCCTTTTCCAAACAGCAGACTGGGCACACTGGAAGCAGGAATGGGGTCTGCTTGTGGATGCAGAGCCCAGTGTCTCCACACAGAGACAGGTAAGCAGAAAGCAAACAGATCTCTCCCTCTGGAAAGAAATGCCTTGAAAAACCTCTCTGCAGCTGCCTGCACTTGGTGTCTGTGAGCATTATGTCCAGAGTTCCCATCCATGGTGGAGCCAACATCGCAGCCTCCAGCTGGTCACTCAGGGCACGGGGGGATTTGTTCAGGGAGTCTGAAGGGTTAGTAATTATTTAATAAAGAAGAGCAGTTTCAGTGTTGGCAGCTCTGAGCTCCAAAATGGGATCCTGAGCAGAAAAAGAAATCATCTGAGCTAAAAAATTCTTCCCTGTGAGGGAAATGAGGCCCTGGCACAGGTTGCCCAGAGAAGCTGTGGCTGCCCCTGGATCCCTGGAAGTGTCAAAGACCAGGTTGGGCAGGGCTTGGAGCACCCTGGGATAGTGGAAAGTGTCCCTGCCCATGGCAGGGGATGGAACTGGATGGGCTTTAAGGTCCCTTCCAACCCAAACCATTCCATGACCCTAAATATGAAGCAGCTTTGCAGCACTCCAAGCTGTTGAAACGAAAACATCATCAATCTGCTGAAATCTGACTTTGTGCTCCCTGGTGTAGGAGCAAAACTGGCCTTGGGGGGTTCCAACAGAGTGACTTTTGTTGGTTTGGTGATGCATGAGAGTCAGATCAGCAATCAGGCAGACAAGTTCCACAACAGAGAGGAGTTTTAATCCCGGTGCAACCGCAGCGGATGATAGCGGGAGAGCAGAGCGTGGTGGTGGTGTTTCATCCTTGGTTAATGATGCATTTCCCTGCATGTGGGCATCAGACACGAGCACATTGCAGCCAGAGCTCTCATCTGGCTGAAGCTGCTGGTTTAGGCGGGCTGGCTCTGGCCAGGCTGGAGAAAACCCCAAAAGTGTCGCAGTGCTCTGGCTCAGCACCCTGGGGTCACTGCCGGCTGCTGGGGGTGGATCTCAGTGCTGGTGTTGGGACAGTGCTCCTGGCACAGGAAATGCTGTGTGTGGGATTTAGGGGTGATAGCTGGGATGCTCAGAACTGGAATTCCAAAGAAGAGGAGGCTCAGGAGGGACATTCTCACTCTCCACAAGTCCCTGACAGGAGCCGGGGGGGAGTCAGGCTCTGCTCCCAGGGAACAGGGACAGGGCAAGGGGACACAGCCTCAAGTTGTGCCAGGGGAGGTTTATATTGGATATTAGGGAAAACTTCTTCCCTAAAAGGGTGGTCAGACACTGGAAAAGGCTGCCCAGGGCAGTGGTGGAGTTGAGCATGGTGCTAATAACACAAAGGCTGCAGGTTGGACCCCTGTACATACCATTCCCTAAAGGGCTGGACTTGGTGATCCTTGTGGGTCCCTTCCAACTCAGAATATTCTGTGAAATCTGTGAAGTGCTCAGCAAACTCATGGATGTGGCACCTGGGGACACGGTGCAGTGGTGAACAAAGCAGTGCTGGGTTTCTGGCTGGGCTGTCAGGCCTTGGAAATCTTTCCCAGCACTAACTACTCTATCAAAACCCCTGAAATGCTCTCCCCCACCTAAACCAGCAGTTCTGGGGCTTGGCATGGAGACAGCACGGAGTCTCTCCCCCCTTGTGGGTAAGGACAAATCACCTGTGGTGATTCCCGATTGCTTCCTGATCCCAGCCCTCGGGACAGCCCTCCTGTCACACAGGCATTGTTGGCACCAAGCCTCATCCAGCTGTGTGACTCCAGTGCCCTTTGCAGTGGGTCTGATGTCCCTGTGGGAGGTACACTTCTCCCGGGGTGCACAGCACACCTTCCCTGTGTTCCAGCCCTCTGGGCACAGCTCCTGGTGTGTCCCCAAACAGCAGCGTGTGATCGATGCCTCTCACGGTGCTGTTGCACAGAAATGTGCTGCTATTGATCCTCTGGGCTTTGCTTTCTCTTACAACCCCCCAAGCCCCCCTCTCCTGTTCCTCAGGCTCCCCCCGAGCTATCCCACTGAGCCCGCAGAATGGGAATTGTTCTGAGGGATCTCACTGCGTTTCCTTCGCTGTCCTTATATCATCCACACAACGTTTGCTTCCTACCTTGTTTAGCATCAAAATCCAAGAATTCTGCTCTCAAAAATAATTTCCCTCCTTTGCCAGCATCCTTCCCAAACAACCACGTGAGCAAATGGTAGGCAGGAGTGTGTCTGGGAGCATGTTGGAATTGGGTGGGATAAACGAGCATTACACTTCTGCTGGCAATTAGCATAATCTGCCTCCTATCTCCTGCACAGGGATGGTTATTAAGAAATGTGCCTTCTCGAGAATTTTTCTAATCCCAAAAAAGCAAGGGGAGTGTTGGCATATTTATGGCTCCCGCTGAGTTCTTCCCTGTTTGGGTTAGGATAAGGACTATTTTCCTATTGGAGTGGTGTGTGCAAGTCCCGTGCAGGAATCTGGGCTCTGTGCCAGCTCTCTGGAATGACCTGGAGCAGAGGAAGAGGAGATTTTCAGGAGCAGAAATCATTGGTTTAGGCAGGATCCAGCCAATGGCAGAGGTAAAACCCCACTCTGGGTGCTCCCAAGGCTGTGTCCTTCACTGGGAGCAGTGCCTGTGGCATCACAAAAGCCACACTCCGGGGGACAGCTCCTTGGAGAGGGAATGAGCTGCTGTCCACGCTGCATCCAGGAATCTCCTTTCACTGCAAATCTGGCCTGTATTCCTTGAGAAAACCCTTGCTGCCAGAGATGGAGATTAGGGCTGAACAAAACCAGCTCCTTTTTGGCCTTTCTTCCCTGTCCCACCCCACGTCTGTCTCATCCACTTAGGCTGCAAATTCTTTGGAACCAGTGTTCCTCTTAGGAGCACACAGCCCTTCCACCATGGAGCTCTGTGTCATTTGCTGCCTCCCAGTGTGCCAAACACAAGGAATAAATAATGGAGCCTGTTAGTTTTGTAATTCCACCCCCAAATCACCTGTTAGAGCACTCAGGAATTGTCGCTCCAGTGTGCAGAGCAGCTGGAAAGTCAAACGCTGAGGAAAGGCTGAGCACAGACATTGCCAGGGCAAACAGGGAAATATTCCAGGTGCTCTGGGTAGCTCCACCCTGCTTTTAAAATCCCAGAATGGTTTGGGTTGGAAGGGACTTTAAAATCCATCCAGTTCCATCCCCTGCCATGGGCAGGGACACCTCCCACTATCCCAGGTCGCTCCGAGCCCTGTCCAGCCTGGCCTTGGACACCTCCAGGGATGGGGCAGCCACAGCTTCTCTGGGCACCCTGTGCCAGGGCCTCACCACCCTTATAGTAAAGAATTTATTCCTAATATCCCATCTAGACCTGCCCTCTGGCAGTGGGAAGCCATTCCCCCCTGTCCTGTCCCTCCAGGCCCTTGTCCCCAGATCCTCTCCAGCTCTCTTGGAGCCCCTTTAGGCACTGGAAGGTGCTCCAAGGTCTCCCCAGAGCTTTCTTTTTTCCAGGCTGAAACCTCGCCTGGCCAGCTGCTGGACACAAACACCCGGCAGAGCTGGGAGGATCCAGGGGTCCTGTTTGCCCCTCGGGGAGCCAAAGGGCTGTGGAAGAGCCTTGGCCACGGCTGCTGCTGCGTGGGCTCCTTAGAGCCATCATCCTCCGGGCGTTTTCCACCCAAGCTGGTGGCTGCTGCGGGAGCTGAGCTGGGAATGCTGTGTGTGCTGCCGGGCTCGGTGCGTGACGCACGCCCGTCATTCCCGGCACGTCAGGCGTGTTCCAGCAGCGGGAAGCGGGGGCCGTGCTGCAGCCAGGCACGCCGTGTGCCCTGACCAGACACCTCGCTTGTGACTGCCAGCACGACACGGGTCCCCTTCCCTGCAGACAGGTGGGACATTAATGGGAAGATAAGGTGGCCAGGCAGGCGCCAGCCGTGCCTCTGATTTGCAGCTCCAGTTGGAAACCCCTACAGAGCGTTGGCCAGGCTTTATAAAATAAAAGCTAATAAGAATCATAACAATTTTGCTTTCCCTCTATAGCCTGCAGCAAGCCAGGCACAACATGGGAATTGAAGAATAAAGGCCATCAACTTCCCGTGGCTCCCCTCCCACCACCTTCCTCCTCTTGCTCCAAATTGTTTTGAAAACATTGCTTTTCCCTTGCCTATTTCATTTCTGCAATGAAGTCATCAAACATGATGACAGGGACTTTCGGAGACTCAAATCAATCAGCAAGTTTCTCTTTTGCTTTTTCTACTCAGGCAGGAAATAGGGGAATAAATTTTCCAAGAGTCCAAGGGAAGGGAAGGGGGCAACGGGTGGGTTGGCTCCAGCATGGGGAGGTGTAGGAGAACAGATGGAGCTTCTGGACCACGTCCAGCCCATCAAAAATAAATAAACCCCTACCATGTGTTTGTTCTGCTGTGGGAAGCTCCAGCAAGGCCTAAGAGTTTTCTGTTGTCCACTGGAAAATAAAAGACACATTCCAAGTATATCCCATTCCCCGCCCCGGTCTGGCTTGGAATGGAGTCATGGTTTCTCCAGAGGTCTTTCCCCCCACCCTGGATGGAGAGTCCACTTTCAGTACTAAAATTAATGTTCAAATCATGCCAGGCTCAAACACAAATCATGGAATCTCAGAATTATGGAATCTTCTGAGTCAGAAGGGACCCACAGGGATCACCCAGTCCAGCTCAAGGCCCTGCACAGACATCCCAACAACCCCACCCTGGGCATCCCTGGCAGCGCTGTCCAAACGCCCCTGGAGCTCTGGCAGCCTTGGGGCTGTGCCCATTCCCTGGGGAGCCTGGGCAGTGCCCAGCACCCTCTGGGGGAAGAACCTTTCCTGACATCCAACCTAAGCCTCCCCTGGCACAGCTCCAGCCCTTCCCTGAGTCCTGTCCCTGTCCCAGAGAGCAGAGATTAGAGCTGCCCCTCTGCTGCCCCTCAGGAGGAAGCTGAAGTAAGGGATAAGCTCTTCCCACAGTCTCCTCATGTATTTTATGGAGGTGACTGAAGGTAATGGAAAAACCTCATCCAGCGGGATCGCCCCGCTGCAATTTCTTCTGGGTTTAGGCAGAATAAAACTAATCAGAGGGGTTGTCTCAGCTCAGGCCAGGGCTGCTCTAGGAATAGATCAGCACTGCAGATTTACCAGGATATGATGGAATGATGGCTGGGTAGTGGAATTTCCAGCACACGGCGGCAGGAGCAGCCACTGTCATTTTTTAATGCCGGTTCTTATGCTGGTGCCTTCATTATTCCTCTCCTCTGTTCAGCAGGGACAGGCCGTGCATGGGAAGCATGAACTTTGTGACTGCATCCCATTCCTCCAAAGGCATTGGAATGTGGGCAGAGAACAGTCATTTCCCCATACATTATGCAACGAAAGTGCTGACCCAGTAGCATTAAAAAAAAAAATCCCTGTCATGAGCCAACAGGTTTTACCGGAAAACCACTGGGTTTCAGCTAAAAGATTTAGGGTTTGGAAGGAAACCTTGACAGTTTGCCCAAAAATTACTTCTTTGTTTTACAATGTTCTCTCAGTTGAAATGTGTGTGTTCTCCTCTTCTAAAAAAAAAAACAAGGGAAGGAGAGGCAAAAATGACAACACTGACTGGCTCCATCAGTGCATTTCTACTGGCAACTCATTTAGGGAAGAATTATCTCAGCTCTACTTTAATGAGTATCAGTCAGGTTGGTAACCAACCCAGCTTTTCTCATGAGGCTTCAAGTCCTTTAAAAATGAGTGTTTATTAGGGAGCCTTCTGCGAGGCTTTACATCTTGCCTGTAAAAGATGCTCAGTCGTGGCCAAAACATTATCTCAAGTAGAACCAAATGTTGGCTCCACTTATTGGTATTTATAACAGATTCCTACATAGGCAGAGACCTTAATTTGGTCTTGATTCGGTGGGGGATGCAAAGGGGGCAGTCATGGAATGCCTGGATGGCCCCACAAGCCTCTCTGAGCAATGCAGAATCCTTCAGGACGGGGCCTGGGTGAGTGGCAGGGGTTTGCCCATGGTTGGGACCCTCTGGAAGGTGCCATGGAGAAGCTGTGGTGTGCCAGGGATTACAGGGGAGACAGTGTTTGCAGAGAGGGAGGCTTGAAGGGCAGGAGCACCAGGAGCACAATTCCAGGGCATGTGGGGTTTGGGTTTTGCCTTTTCCCCTGGGAGTGCAGCCAGCACGTGTCCTTAGGGTTTAGGTTTGGTGCTGAAGCCTTTGGAGCTGCTTGGAGATTTGAGCTGGGACAGCAAGAGCCTCACTGCCCTTTGGTTTGTCCCCTGGGGAGGCTGCCAAGGTCACCAGCTCCCCCTGTGTCACAATCACGTGTCTGTCCACCTTGGGTGCAGGGTTTTAACACGGATGAGCTGCAAGAATCCCCTGGAACAGGAGCAGCTTGGGGTGTTTTTTCCCCTCCAGCACTGCAGAGCAGCTCCGGCGTGGGGGCAAATCCCAGTGGAATGAGGACACAGCTCTGGTTCTGCTCGGTCCCTGGTGACAGCCACCAGCTCCAGACAGCATCAGGATGTGCTGATCCCTTTTCTGTGCAGCAGCACCAGCCCCGAGTCCAAGTTTGGTGTTAATATGGAAATATGGATAAGAGCTTATGCTGTGACAATGATTTACTGCTTTGGTAACTGCACCTGATAACACAAATTTATCTTGGTCTCTCCATTTCAATTATATTTTTTCTAATGTGTGTTTTGAAATACAGATTCTCTCGGTCACAGGAATTTATGGGAACGGCAGTGTGGCTGGAAGAATTCAAATCAATATGGGAACAGTTCTCTGCCTTATGCTCCAAAGTCTCCTTATGTGTATTATACTGTGCTGGAAAAAATGTGTATTTTCACAAACTCTGTTAAAAACACAGAAGAAGAGGAGGCAGGCGCAGGCAGCATCACCAGGACTTGATGGGCATCATTCCTAAGTGACCAGCTGCAGTTTGGCCACAGCAGCTGGATATCTCAGGACTGCAATCCAGGTGGGGGATATTTGCTCCTGGCCTAATGGGGCTGAGCAGTCAGGAGGTGCTTGTGATCCCAGGGCTCTGCCTCCCACTCTGCCAGAGGGGCTGGAAGCTGGCAGCCACTCAGGGAGCAACACATATCCCTCCTCCCTTTGAGACAGCTTGGAAAAGACTCAGTAAGGGAGCATGCATCCATGGAAAATACACATTGTGGAAGTATTCTCCCCATGTTTCCAGCACTGCACTAACAGAGCAGAGGAGGAAGCGGCAGGAATGTGAGCAGCAGCACTTTGCCTTCCCAGAAAAGGGGACAAACCCCCCGTGGCTTCTTGGTGCCTTTCTCTTGCTGTCACAGAGCACCAGGCTGGTCCCAAGGACTGTAATAAGCAGTATGTTATCTCCAGTAAATGTGTGGGGCAAGAAACCACCCCAGGCAGCTGCAGCAGTCACAGATCCACTCCAGCCACCCAGCAGGAACTGAGGAACTTCTCAGCTTACCTGGAATCCCAGCTTGTGCTGGTGGTTGGGATGCTGGACACGAACAGGCAGATCTGACCCTGGAGTGGGAGCAAATGCCAGCACTGCATTTGCAATTTGCATTGGTCCATAAATAAAAAAGGGTTGGAATTTTGCTAGGACAAGTCATTAGTCCAGCTGCTCACACTTCCCAGCTGATAGCTGCTATCACTCTTAGTCACTCTCCAGATTCCCACCGAGAGAAATGGGGCCATTATTGCTTTGAGGCTGCTGTTGCTCTCACAGTCCTGCTGCTGCTCTTTTCCCTGGCTGGGCAGACGAGCAGCTCTCCCCAATGCTCTGGGAACTGCAGGTACCTGGGAGCAGATGTCAGGAACTGGCAGGGCTGGTTGGCTGGAACAAGATATCCCTCCACAGCTTCCACTGAAGGGTGGACAGATGCCTTCCAGCAGATGGAAGGCAGATCTTTCCTTCTCCAAACCCAAATGCATCTCCATCAGTCATGTGTGGATCCCACATATTTGATGGGCACTGTGGCCCAACAGTGTTAAATAAAGACATTGCTGGTCTCCTGTTACTCCTGGGATTTCTTTCTTCTGGGAGCTGTGCTGTCTCCTGGATATGGACTCAGCAGCAAGGACTGGTAAACTCCTGGACAGCTTTCATGAGTGGTGTGGCACAGGTCGTCCTGAGATAAGGAGCATCTTTTGGTGTCTTGAGCCTTCCAGGAATGGTAGTGCAGGAAATGGGAAGCAGATTCCTGCAGCCTTTCTCACATTGCCCTGTCTGGGTCTGGAGCTGGTTTTTCTCCCTGAAGAGGACGTGGCTGACACTTCCCCAGCTTTGAGACAAAACTGTGCACAACACCTCAAAATGCAGTCTTGTTTGTCTTGTAGGTCAGGATGTGGGGAGTTGGGATCTCCTGCAGTCACCAAGCTTCACACCATCAGATGTCCTGAAGCGTTCAAAAAAAGAGATAACGAGGCACTTGCTGATATGGTTTAGTGGGCATGGAGGTTGCAGGTTGGACCTGACGACCCTGGAAGTCTTTCCCAACATTAATGATTCCATGATTCTGTGATTCACTGCCTTCCAAGGGCTGTCAGAGCAGCCAGCATTTAGAGAAATCTTAATTTATGGATTTATGGATAGGCACAGTTTTTTTTCTTTTAAAGTTCCCAACAAGCAGAGCTGAGGAAGGATCACCTCTTCCTACAAAGGTCTAATGTGTCCCTGGAATGTCAGGTATTGTCCCAGATACTGGAGATTAAGAAGGCAATGCTCCCCAGGCAATGTGATATTCCAAATTCTGTTCAGTAGAGCTCTGATGGACATTAGTAAGGAACATGATGTGTCATTTCCTTGTCTGTAAAACGCAGGGTAAATGGGCTGGAACCCTGCAGGAGAGGGAAAGCAGAGAGGCACAAAAAGCTGTTTCAGTTGTTTTTTCCCCCAGCTCAGGAAAAATAAGATCATTATTAAAACATACTGTGTTTCTGCATAAAAATTCTGCCTTTCCTTTATCTGTACACTTACCTGTCATACCTTAACAGTTACCTATGCAGTGCTGGAAGTGATCGCTATGCAGACTAAGATCTGTTAAATGCCTGCAAATATTTGGATGGATGGAATGATATAAAATGAAGACATCACCATCATCATCATCACCACTATTCCTCCTGCTGGTAGATCCATCATTCTGTAAAAGCAACCCTCTCTCCAAGTGTGGGTCAAGAACCCCAGGTGTGAATTCTCGGTGCTTGCAGGAGCTGCTGAGTTGTGTCAGTGCTCAGCGAGCCCTGGTCCCCCCCGCTGAGCAGGGTCAATGAAGGAGCCACAAACGGCTCATTCCATGCAGGATTCAGTCCCAGCGTGTCTGAGCAAATATTTATTATTTGCACAAAGGTACAGAGAGGAATTTTTGTTCTTTGAGGATCCAGAGTCTGGGAAACTCTCTGTGCACAGAACCAGCCCAGAGTATCCTCTGTCCTCTGCTGCCTGGAGGGACAGCAGTGAAGGATCTGCTGGTCCTGGGACAGGAGAGATCCTGGGCTGTAATTCCCACTCCAGGGATATTTGCATTGCTCTATGCCATGGACTTCGTGAAATTTGTTATCTGGTTTAGAAACACTCAGATTTTTTTCTTATGAGCACTCCTAAGCCATGGGGCCACACTCTTCCCATGGAGACACTTTTCCTTCTCCCTCCTCTAATTATGTTGCCTTTGTCTCATCTGGCTTGAGCCTGGATGAGACTGAGCTGGGAGCCCTCTCTTACCCAGCAGCTTCCTCCAAAATCCATGGATGTTTGGGCATCCTCAGGGAGACAGAAGGCACAGCTCAGTCTAAGGGAGGCACAACATCTCATCTCCCCTTTCCCAGCAAAGACAAACGCGAGCTGTGGGTGCTCCTCCTCTTCACTCAGCTTGGATAGAAAATTCCTCTGAGGGAGGTGAAGGGATGCGGCAGGAAGGGGCCACAGAGTTGGCCAGCCCCAAAATCCTTTTGGACGCTCCTGGGGTGCTTCTAGTCACTAAACTCCACTCGAGATCCCCTGAGGGTGTTTGCATCCTGTGGGGACAAGGAGAAAGCAGAGAAAGTCCCCAGTGAGTGCAGGTCAGATGAACTGGAATGTGAGACCCAGAGCTGCCCGTGGAAATGGCCGTTTCCAAAGCTCCAGAGGTTCCTGTGATGATGTGGAGGAAACCCCCATGGTGTGATTCAGGTCGGAGGTGGCAGAGAAGGGGTTTGTGTGGGTGCCACCAGAAACACGCAGGATCTCAGCTCGCCTGCAATGGGAATTGTGGGAATGCCACAGGGAGAAAGAGCAACTCGAATATAAATCCCACTCAACAGCCAATAAATCTGGATTGTGTTCTTTCCTTCCCCTCTCAGTGAGGAAAAAAGTCCTGGAATTGGTCTAACAAAATACAAGAGTCTATATGTGTTAAAAAAAAGGGGGG
>VZRZ01008565.1:468601-484760 GCA_013398175.1 Climacteris rufus
TGTTAAAAAAAAGGGGGGGGGGGAGAAAGGTTTAGGGTAAGATTTGGGGCAGATTTGCGAAAAATTTGCAGCTTTATGTTATGAAGAAAAACCCTTCAGATGACTTTAAACAGGTCAGAGTTTTTAGATGTGATGGGATTGTGTTTAGCGTCCTCCCAGCTCTGGCCCCTCGTTCTGGTCAGCTCTTCCAGGAGATGGCAGAAGGTGGGAGACACAATTTCATCAGGAACAGGCACAGTGCTGACAACTTCCATTCTTAAGTGTTCATTTGTGCTTTGCTTTTTCTTTCCTTCTATCCCATAATAGCACTATGGAGGGAGTGGAGAGACATGCTTATTTGTGTCTGTCTAAATTCCATCATCCAGGAATGGGAACACTGTTCCTTCAGTGCAGTGATGGTGGAATAGAATTCCTAGTTAATAGCTCAGGTTCAAGTAATCTCTGGGAATGTATTAGGAGAAGAATCATTCACAGTATCCACCCAGTGTGACAATCCCTGTGGGAACGGGCTCTGCACAGTCATTAAAGCCCACCTTCACTCCATAAACATCACAAAAGTTCTTTAATTCACTCATTTATGCTTTTCTGTTGGGTACCAGTGCCCTCTGGCTCGGTCCCTGCTCCAGGGGATCCCTGGAGCATCTCTGGGTATGAACACAAGGCGGATTAGGATTAGGAGAGGTGGCTGTGAGCAATGGGAAGCTCCCCTGACCATTTTGTAGCATCAGGAGGGATGCTCATCCTCAGGAAGGACCTTCTGGCTCTCTACAACTCCCTGACAGGAGGGTGCAGCCAGGGGAGGGTGAGACTTTGCTCACAGGGAACAACAGGACAAGACGAAACGGCCTCAAGGTGTGCCAGGCAAGGGTCAGGTTGGACACCAGGAGGAATTTCTTCATGGAAAGGGTGGCCAGGCATTGGCAGGGGCTGCCCAGGGAGGTGGTGGAGTCCCCATCCCTGGTCTTCAAGGAATACCTGGAGATGTCTGGCTGATGAGGTGGGGATCAGGCACAGGTTGGACTCGATGGTCTTGGAGGGCTCATCCAACCTTAACTATTCCACGATTCCATGATCAGCAGAAAAGCTTAATTTACTCCCTTGCATGCCTCATTTTTAACCTTCCTGGGGTAAAAGGCTTCCTTTTCTTCTCCCTTTTGAAAGCACTCTGTCTTTCCCCAGCAAGCAGGAGTAGCTGGAGTAACTGTTTGCATGGCAGCGGGAGCTGTGCTGCTAAACAAACACGGAGAAAGCCAAAACTTCCTGCCACTTCACATGTTTGTGTTTTGAAAACCAAGCTATTTATTTAGACAAACTGGAAAATGTAACCACAAATAACCCCTAAAGTGTGCTGCTCGCTTGCAGCGAGTTAACTGAAACCAGAAGAGGGAGAATTTGTTTATCCGCATATTTTCCTTCCCTCTCCAGGAATATTCTTCCCGCTTCCAGCGGCTTGGGTTTGTCCCCTTGTACCACCCAGCACTGCTCCAAGAGCCAGGAGGAGGGGAAGCACAGGAAGTTAGTGACTTGCATGGATGAAGGGATCAAAGATCTATGGAATACTGTCCCTGTAATGGGTGCTCTGGCTTTGTGCACCCAGAGAAGGAACCAAATGGAATCCCAGCCCACGAAACTCCATGTTTGACCTTGGAAAGTGAAGGCATTAATCCACAGCTCTGTCCTGCTCCTAATCCTCTGGCTGATGAAAGACAAAATTATCCTGTTGGCAAAGTCAGTGGGAATGGCTTAGGACAGGCTCGTTCCCTGCGGCTGCGGCTCCATTCGAGGAACTTTATCTCCAGACTGCACTCCGCTGGCGGAACGGGAGGGGGAAGGAAAGGGCTCCTACCTGACACGAGAGACAATGACCTGCTACAGGCAGCTGGGGGGAATGTTAAAGAGCTCAGGGAATGAAAAGGCATTCCCATTCCCAAGGAGCAGGCCTCCCGCACCCAGGTTGGGAAGGCAGCCTGGAACGGTGTGTGTGCACCCCTGGGCTGGTACCCACAGCGCTGCCATGGCAATGAGCAGAGGGATGGAGGTGTCACCATCATTCTCCTCTGCATTTCCTCTTCCCCCCCAAAAGTCGCCTCCCCTGGAATTGTAAATGACACCCTTACATCCTCTGGGAGTGCCTTTGCTTCGTGAGCTGCACCTCTGCCTTTGGGTTAGGGAGGAAACTGTGCGAGTGGGAGATGGGGAAGTGATGGAGAGTGGAAAACCGGGCTGTGCTCAGGGCCCAGACTGGACTGAGAGGTTTTGCTTCCTCCTGTGCGCTGCTGAATTGATTCTGGATTAATTTAGACTCTACACAAGGTGCTGGTGAGGGTGCTCTGGGGCACAGAGCTGCTCAGAGCTGCAGGGCAGCGGTGATCCATGGCTGAGGGCATCCCATGGCACAGCTCAGGGGATCCTGAGGATCATTCAGGGTTACCATGGAGGGAGAACAGGATCTGGGAGTTGCAAAACACCTCATGGCTTTGGCATTTCCTCTGCACTGCATTAGCAGGGCTTGCAAAAGCTTTCACTTAAAACCAGAGGTGGAAAAGGACCTCAGGGAAAGCCCCTGCCTGGAGAAGTCATGTGGAGGCTCCAGTTGATGTGTTTAACTTGGAACCAGGGCTCATGTGTGAAGGACACATCAGTGCCTTCCATCCCATCTCCAGGGTCAGGAGCTTCCTTAATGCTCCTTCCCTGCTCCCCCACGTTTAATTGTGTGGAGAAGGCAGATGAGGCTGAGAGAAGAGACAGCATCTTCCCATGCCTCAGGCAGGGATCCAGCACAGGTTGGAGTCTGGCTTTCCCATTATCCCTCCAGCATTCCCCATTCTGCCTCTCCCTCATCCCTGTCACCTGGGTTCTGGGAAACCTGCATGTTGAAATGAGGAGTTTCTGTATCGCATCTACATTTTCTGGCCAAAGCCAGAAAGTTAAAAAATTCCCTGTCTGTGGACCTTGAGGTACCCACAACCCCCACCATCCCCCTGAGCAACCCTGGGAAAACTCTCACTGCTCCAGGAAGGGTCCCAGTGATGGTTCCCACAGCTCTCCTGCACACCAGCACAAAGCCTCCTCCTGCTGTATCCAGGGATTTCAGGTCAAGTGAAGGGTCTCAGGCAGACCTTAGGGCTCTTATTCCCCAGCACAGAGATCAGGACAGATTTTCCTTCAGCTTGGTGCTTAACCACATGGCTAATTCAAAGCATGTGCTGTGCTCATACCAGAGCTGGCTGGGACTTGTGCTGGAAGTGAACTCCATGTGCTGGAAGTTAACTGGGACTTTACGAGGCTGCAGACCCGGGAATGTCTCTGCTCTTGGATGTCCTCATGTTTGCCAAGAACATTCTCTTGCGTAGATGTTTATGGGAACACCCCAGCGCAGATGATGAGCCACACTGCTTTCCTTCCAACAAATGTTCCCCTGGAGTTATCATGGAATCGTGGAATGGGGTAGAAGGGAGCTTAAAGATCATTCCGTCCCACCTCTGCCATGGGCAGGGACATCTTCCACTATCCCACAGTGCCCCAAGCCCCGTCCAACCTGGCCTTGGACACTTCCAGGGATGGGGCAGCCACAGATTCTCTGGGCACCCTGTGCCAGGGCCTCACCATCCTCACAGCTGAGAATTTATTCCCAATATCCATTCAAAGGCACTGTCAGTTCCCCCTTGAAGCCACTCCCTCTTCTCCCATCATTTCATGTCCTTGTAAACTGTTCCTCTCCAAATTCCTTGTAGGCCCCTTTCTGGCACTGAATCCCCACGGTGTTGTTCCCACTTATCCAATCTTTTCCCCTGGGTACCGTGCGGCCCGTGAGCCCCAGAGCCCACTGATCTTCCCCCATCACCAGCATTTTCCTTCCTTAAATATAAATTCAGTAGGAATCAGCCTCTGCACGGCTCGTGGCAGAGCATCCAGGCTGCAGGGAGCTGGTGGGGCGGGCAGAGCATTGCTCCATCTGCTCCACGCACTCCATGCTCTGCATCCAAAGGCTTTAAAGGCTGCCACTAACAGCAGTGTTCCTCTGTTTCCTCTGCCCAGACAGAGCAGGAAGTGAAGGGGAAGATCCGAAGTTTCCTGCTCGGTTGGGCAGTGTGTAACTGATGTTAAAGGAGCTCTGAGAGAGAAAACCAACTGCTGGGGGTTGATGTCCTCGGCATTTTTGGAGCTTGATTGGTCAAACAGCCACAGAGCTCAGTGAACGTAGTAAAAAGATCTTCCTTGTCTCCCTCCATCTTTTTCCCTCTCTAAATCAATCCCTGCCCTTCCCACACGTATTGCAGAACAACCCTGCCTTTCATCTTTCCCACGAGCCGCAATCATTCTCCTGTGATTTTCCCTCCAGCCTCTGAGCTATTCCCTGATCTTGCCTGACCTTCAGCAGGCAGAGCAAGGGGAAAGTGCCTGTGCCTCCAGGGTCGGTGGGAGGAACTGGAAGGCAGAAACATGGAGCTGAGGGAGGCTGGGAAAGCTGTTTGCACACCCCCCAGAGATGATAGCAGCCATCACAGGGCTGGATTGGCTCTAATTTCAATCCCAACAAGGTAATAAGGAAATAATGCCACAAACCAGTGGGAAAGGCCCAGAAATAATCACAGTGCACAGCCTTGCAGGGTGCACCTGTGGAAAAACAAGCCATGGGGTGGAGGAGGAACCAAAGCATTATCTGGGCTTTTGAAGCTTTGTTGGTAATGGTTCCTTGATTTTTCACAGCCTCCCTCCTTCCACGGCACTTCCCTCCCTTGCACTCAGCTTCAGGACTTGCCCTCAGCACCCGGAGCAAAACAAAGGCAACCCTTAACCTTGGAGCCTTCACCAAAGTACTCCAGGGATATTTTTGTGCAATTTCTCTTGGCTTGACATTAATAGGTTATTTTGCCATGGGGTTTGATGGCCTTTTGATGTCCACCCATGTTTCTGCTGGACTGCATCCAATATCGTCACCCTTGCAGGCTGCTTGGACGGCGTGGGAGTTATGCACTGTGAGTTTAGGGTAAAAAGAGCCTTTCCTGAGGGAAAAGTCCCTGCTCTCAGGGCTTAGGACAGGCAGGTGCCCATCTCAGAGAGGTGTCAGGGGGAAGGGGCAGTGTGGGGGTCATACAGGGCCTCAGTGCCAGGCTTAGGAACTGAGTGTGACTGCTGTGACAGCAGTGTTTTGGAAGGGTTATATTGTGTGCTTGGAGAGGGCAGAAAGCAGGGAAATGGTTGGAAAGAGGCCAGGGAAATGCAGATTTGGACATCATGTGGTTCAGTCCAGAAACAGGAGGGTTTGTTTATGGTCTCCTCAACAAGGCAGGGCTGAGGCAGCCCTGAGAGAGAACTTGTGGACGTTATGGGGTGTGATGGGAGAAAGAGTTGGCTCCATTTCCATGGCCAGACTGCCCTCCCAGCCAGCCCCAGTGAGACCAGTACCTCCCAGTGATGAGCTTCCAAAACTCTCATACTCATCACTGCTCCCTTCTCTCGATGCAAATCCTGGCTTTTTGAGAGGCAGGAATCCTCTGTTGATCCTCCCAGGGTTGAGCTTCAGTAAGTCCCATATTCAGCATCATCTTCATGCAAATCAGAACTTTTGGGAGGCAGGAATCCTCTCCTGATCCTTCCAGCTGCTTCTAAGCAAAGCCCAGCCCTTGAGTGGCAGAGACATCTTTCTCCCATGCATTTGGCCAGGATTCCTGTCACTGCCAGACACCCATTTATGAACAAGAGCACCGGAAAAGAGAGAGGGAAATCATCTCCGATCTGTTGGAAGGTAAATACTGCTCCCTCCATTGCCCCTGACAGCCCGTGCCACAGCTGAATTCCCCCCAGGAGCTCCCTGCCATTAATCACCTTCAAAAGGGATCGTTCCACCTCACAGTGTTTTGCTGTGGCAGAAGGTGAGGCTGCAAAGCTGCTTCCAGTCCCACCCGCTCCTCGTCTGGGGAGAACGCCACGCTGGAGCCGAGCCAGGGCTCACTTATCTGCCTTGCTTCCACCTGCTGAGAACGGTGAAATGGGCTTGTTCTGCTGTGGTTTTCATTTCTCCTTCACCTCCTTCCTTTTTCCCCCCCTTTTTTCCCTTCTTTTAAGGCATCTGAGAGGGGTGAGGAGAAATCCCTTATCGCTGGCTCTGGCAGCGCCCTGTGTGTGAGGCCCCCCAGCACCATCAGAGCTCTGGGATGATAAACTGGCACCCTGCACATGGCTAATAGGGAAAGGACGAGAGAGGATTAGGATTTTTTCCCTTTGGAGAGCAGTATGGGTTACCTGGGCCAATAAACATGGCTGTGACATGCCCATGTTTTCTCAGAATGGATCCACTGGGAACACAGGAGTCTCCAGATGCAGTTTGGGAGGACCTGCTGCAGGCAGTGGGAGGTTCTGCCCTTCCTTCCTCGGCTCCAGAACAGCCCTTTGCTGACTTGTTGTCCCCTCTCAATTTATTATTGATCCTGAAAAGCTTCTTTGTTAATTTGCCTTTACTGAAGGCTGAATTTTCCCTCCTGCCTCGTTCCCTCCCTGCAGCAGCCTCCTCCGAGGAACGTGCCCACTGTTCCCACTGTCCCCTTTCACGTCTGCTTTCCTAGCCAGGGTTCTGCTTTGCCTTCCTCCCCAGAGACATGAGGAAAAGCTCAAGGGGAGGTCCTGAAGGTTGTGTAGACCCCAGTAGCTGTTCCCTTCCACCCCTTTAGTTAAAAACAGGATATTTGCATTAGTATTGGAAGGGACCTTAAGGCCCATCCAGCTCCATCCATGGGCAGGGACACCTTCCACTCTCCCAGGTTGCTCCAAGCCCCGTCCAGCCTGGCCTTGGACACTTCCAGGGATCCAGGGGCAGCCACAGCTTCTCTGGGCACCCTGTGCCAGGGCCTCCCCACCCTCATGATAAAAATTCCTTCCTTTCTCCCTGATGCAGACACATGGGAAGAGGATGAGGCTGTATTCCTGGGGCCATCACCAGCAGTACCTACAGGAAGGGCATGTTCTGCTCCATCTCCCTCTTGCCTCTTACAAATATTGGCCCTAATTTGTATAAACAGACCTTTAGGATGCTCAGGTGTAGTTTTCTCAATAACCAAGCAGTGCCCTCAGGGTGAGGTGCCCTGAGGCTGGGAAGACTCCACATGGCCTGGCTGGAGATGAAGCCTTGCTCTGGTCTCCCACAGGAGATCTGTAAAGGAGAGCTTGACACTGCTGGACTCTCCGACTTGGATTTCTGATGGGCTTTGGGCACCCAGCTGTGCGATCTGCCCCAAATTCCTCTGAAACCGAGGGCTCAAACCCCTCTGGAGGTGCCAGCCCTGCTAAGCAGGAGGGAACAAGGCTCCTGGAGAGGGAGAGCCATGTTAACAGCAGAGGTTTGATTGTGGAAGCCGTTAATCACCACGATTACAATTAACACTTCAAAGCCTCTGGACACCCTGTCTGGGCTTCCCTCGTCCTACACCAGCGCCTTGCTGGCTCATTACCTGCGACACCTCATTCCAGTGCTGCCCAACCCAGCTGCCTCCGGAGGCTCCCGGTGCTCCGCAGGATCTGCAAGGTGCTATCCCGCCGTGTGACAGCATCCCGGTGGGAAGCAGCCGGTGCTAAAGGGCACAGCCACTCCCTTTCCTTCCCATTTTCCCCCTTTCCACTGTCCCAAGGTCCATTTTTCCCCTTTCCACTGTCCCAAGGTCCCCGCAGCTGTTTAAAACACTGTTCCTCTCCTCAAAGCACTTTTAATTGCTGCCCCTCACCCAGCAGGCTCACAAAGCAGATGGAAAGCTCCAAGGTCTCCTTTGCCGGAAAGCTGGGCGTTTTTAAATGTGGAAGACCTCAATTAATAAAATATTCCTCATTTTTCCGAGGTCAGGCTTAGCAGTCGGTCCCGTCATCAAATGAGTGTCTTTTCCTGGGGATGTCTGCTCGCTGGAATCTCATTAACACTCACTTGTGCAACGCTCAGTAGCAACTAAATGGGACAGAAAGGGGCTCTTTCCCTTCTCCTCCCCTATGGATGTGGAGGGAGGCAGGTGAACCTCACACCACTGCCTTTTACCCCCTGTACCCCACTAATCACATCCATTCTGTCACTCAGTGCCAACCCAGCCTTCAGATCCTTGCGACTCTCTGCTGGTTTGGGTGGAATTCAGGGCAAAACGGTGTCTGGCAAGGAGGTGAGGAGCCTCTGCGCTTGTGGCAGTGTGGATTTTCACAGCTCTGCTGTTGGAATCGCTCTCTCCCCGTGTGAAGGAGGCCACGGAGTGACCCCGGATTTCCAGCATGTTTAGCTGGAAGCAGAGTGCAGCTCTTGCTTTCTCAATTCATCAGTCACCACCAGAACATCCATTTTAATGGAGTTCAGGCTGGGGAGCCTTGAAGGGAATTGTTCTGCGATAACGAGCTCCTGTGTAAGAGTTATGCCCCGAGTGAAAGCTTCTCTTCCCTGTGGGATCTGAGTCCTCACTGAGGGCCACTTCTGGATGACTCACTATTATTATTAATTATTTCTGTGGCACAATAAATGTGAACAGGCACAGGACAATCTCCCTGCCTTGATGAGGTTACAGCATCTCTGCCCTCACTCCAGCCAAATTGTGGCATAATACAGATGAATAACTGGAATGTAGGGAAGGAAAAAGGAGTAGACTCAGCCCCCACAGGGATGAAACACCAGGCATTAGCTCAAATACAAACTGGGAATTAACAGCAATACACAGCTAAGGGAAAAAAAGCTGCACATTCCTGGGAAATCCACATCCACACATTATCTCCATGACCAGGATAGAAGGCAAGGAAGGAAGGAATGGCACCTGCCCTCTCCCCTCCAGCCGTGGTGCTTGACATTGTGCACCAAGGGGCTGATCTCTGTATTTCCCGTACGGAATCTGCCACAAATGCCCCACTGACCCCAGGCAATGCCAGCACTTTCATGTGCTGTTAGAAGTTGGTAAATCCAAGGCAGAAGCCCAGATGGAAGTGCAGCCCAACCTGGAGTGTTTGCAGCATCCTCTCTGCTGTGGTCTGGGCCCTGGAGGAATTTCACCTTGAGGGTTTTTTTCATGGGAACATGCAATCTTCCAGGTACTTCAGCATTTAGGAACACCTTCTATCTCTGCTCTCCATTTAGGAAAGATCCCTGAGGGCTGTCTGTGCCTCTCCCATGGAATGTATTTGTGTCCTTCCAGTGACATATTCCTGTGAAAAAAAAACATTCCTGAGGTAGAAAACAGACACCAAACTCCTGGCTCCATCACCTGATAAAGGCAGTGCATTCCCAGCACTGCAGTATCCCAGAGCAGAATTTGGGGCTTTTGTTTGTCGTTGCACTGGATTAACACCAGCACACACCTCCACTTGACGGGTTGGAGCCCAGAGCCTGAATGCCCGTGTTTCTCCCAACAACAGCTTTTCTCAGCCACCACCCCCACCCACCTTCCTGCCAGGCTTCCTAAATCCCCACATCTCCAGACAGGCTCTGGTCAGCCCCATTTTTCCACAAGAGCAATGGCTCCAGCAGCCATGGGCACGCCTGGGAAGCGCTGGAAGTGAAGCTGTCACAGGAGGCTGTGCCATGCCCTGCAGACAGGTTCTCCATCCCGGTGCAGCCCTTCCCGGCTCCACTGCTCTCCTGTAGGCACACTCCTCCTGTATTTTCCACAGCAGCTGGGCCGAGCAGAGCACACTGCTCCGACACAAACAATTTTGCCAGGGATTTCGCAATTGGCTGCCCTCCCTCACCTCTGAACCGGGACTTCTTGCCAAGAATGTGTTTCCCAGCTCTGCACTTCCAGCCCTGTCACCTGCAAACACAATTACTCCTTGCTTTGGATCGGCTTCATTAGTGATGGGGCTGGAGAAGGGCTGAAATGGAGCGTGCTGCCTGCTCCGGGGGGGATGTGTTGTTAGCAGGAACAGGGAAGGAGCTTCTGCCAAAGCTGCTCCGTCAAACTCCACACAGCTGCTGCTGGAGAAGCTCTCACTCGCTGATCTGAGGCAGCGAGGCATGAAGAGGAGTTCTGGGGATGGAGAGGGGACCTGGTGGCTATTGGAATATTAAGCATACAGAGGATGCAGCTGGAATACATCCACCAGTTGGTTCTGCCTAGGAATCAACACTCCCCCTTCTCAAGGGCTGCTGGTTAAGAGTGGCCATTCAGGGGCTTGGTAAGGCAGGTTTGGATATTTTTTTCATGGTCTTTGACAATGGATTTTTTTTCATAGGGAAGAGCAGGCTGGAAGAAGCAGCATGGTCATTTAGTGTGTGTCTGACCATAGGAGAGATCATGGAATCCTATACTCATGGAATGATTTGGGTTGGAAGGCACCTTAAAGCCCATCTCATTCCACACCCTGCCATGGGCAGGGACATCTCCCACTATCCCAGGGTGCTCCAAGGTGAGCAGGGTGATCCAACCTGGCCTTGAACATTTCCAGGGATGGGAGGTTTCCTTGCCCATCATCACTTTGGGAATTTTGCTCTCTTTTCTGAATATAATTCCTAGATTGAGGGGACCTCAAGTTGTCAGTCTCCATGACATTCACTTTTCTCTTTAGGATGGTGGCTTTGCCGTCCTAGGCCATTTGGGTTGGTAGGAACCTTCAACACCAACTACTCCCAACCCCCTGCCATGGACAGGGACACCTTCCACTGCACCAGGTTGCTCCAAGCCCTGTCCAGCCAGGACAATGGTTCTGTGCAACCATTTCCATGTCAGTAATTTTGAACCTGCAGCTGAAAACGCAGCAACAGCAGAACTTCCCTGCTAAAACCAACGCCAACATGGAGACCCCAGTACCCTCCACAGCAGCACCTGGAAGTGCCAAAGGACCGTGGTGGATATGGTGGGATAGTCCTTTTTAGTTCCCATTGCTGTGGGTTTGGCAAATTGGTTTTATGTTTTGGGGTTTGGTCACTCCTGTGCTCCCATGGCAAGGATTGGAGCTGTTCTGGATGAGGTGCTCACTGGGAGCAAAGCCCAGGATCTGCTGCTTGGCTTCCAGTTGTTTCCCCTGTGTCTCATGGGGTTCAGTGGTCTCTGGGGCTGCAGAGATCTGCCACGCTTCATGGAGATACCCAAATCTTATAGAAAGATCAAAAGTGGAGGCACCTCTCACAAACACCACTGCGTGAAAGCAGCAATAAAAAGATACATGTATTTTAATCCAATCTGGATTGGATTTTGTGAGAACAGCAAATTTCATCACAGAGAACTGAATTTCTGTTGATTTTCAAGTACAGAGCACAAAAAGCTTCATGTTCTTCCAAAACAGGCAACGTTTTCCTGGCATCCATTGGAAATGCTGTGTCACCACTTTTGTTAATGAGATCAGCAACAATCAGAGCCCAAAGCAGGCGGCAGGAACGGACAGATTTTTTGGGAGTCATCCCAGCTTGGCAGGCTGTGGACAAATGGAGGGTAGTTCCATGTCCTGAACAGTGAGAGTCTCCTGGAGCCACTGGCAGCTGCTTTCGGCACAGAGCATCGTTCTGTGGGGTGGAGTCAGAGCAGGAGCGCTGGAAGGGGCTGGGGAGGGAGCAGTGGACACAGGGATAGTTCCTTTGGGCAGCCTCAGAGCATTTACTGATGAGCCTGTGCTCCAAGATATTTCTCTGGAGGTGGCTGGCAAAATGCACTTCATGAATTCATGGAACGGTTTGGGTTGGCAGGGAGCTTAAAATCCATCCAGTTCCATCCCCTGCCATGGGCAGGGACACCTTCCACTGTCCCAGGTTGCTCCAAGCCCCATCCAACCTGGCCTTGGACACTCCCAGGGATGGGGCAGCCACAGCTTCTCTGGGCACCCTGTGCAAGGGCCTCCCCACCCTCACAGGGAAGAATTTCTTCTCAATATCCCATCCAACCCTGACCTCCTTCGACTTAAGGCCGTTCCCCTTATCCTGTCACTCCATGCCCTTGTGAAAAGCTGCTTCTTGTAATCTCCCTTTAGGTACTTCCCACCTTTGGTGAAGGAAACGGGGAAGGATGATGAGCTGCACGGAAAGGAAGGAAGAGGTGGTGTGTGTCACACTGTCCTTTCTGTCCTTTGTTGTCCCCCTCTCTTCCTCCCTAACCTTTTACTCCTGCTCGAAACTTCCTCTGGGACTGAAGGAAGCAGAGACCATCCAGCTGGATGTTGACCTTCTACCTGGAGCTATGCACATGGCAACGAACTGTGAGCTCCTGGTTTGTGTCCTCAAGAGCTTTGGGCAGGCCAGGCTGCTTCCAGCCGGGAATTTACCCCATGGATTTTGAGTGCTGGCAGAATGCAGAATTTTGCTACGTTTCATTATCCAATTGGCTCCAGGTACTCCAACACCTTTCTATCTGAACACCTTCTGGTAGTGCCTTGAGCAATCCAACTGGTGCTTGCTTTGTGTGGTCTGTTTTCCCATCCAATTCCCCAGGAGAAGGAGAGGCAGGAGAGTTGAAGGGGGAGAAGAATGTAGGTTTGTTTTCTATTTATTTATTTGTTCACAGTGTCTACACAACTTTGTGTTCATGGTATACAAATCACACTGAGGAAACATTCCTTGCATTTGGAGCTGGCCTCCCTGGAAAGGCTCCTTCCCTGGATTCTGTTTTGTGGCACAGACAGGCTTTCATCGACCTGCAGAACCCACCATGGTGCCACAAAACCAGGCTGCCCACACTGCCCACACTGCCCTCACCAGGGGCACACCTTGGTCCTAACCTGTTGTGGGGACTAAATCTCTGAAGGGACGGTGTTGAGAGGTTGGATCCAGGCAACCTGGTGGTGCTCAGCAATGGCACCAGAGGATCAGGTAGGAACTGATGCCCAGGAAGTTCCACCTATACGTGAGGAAGAACTCCTTGCCTGGGCAGTGACCAAGCCCTGAACAGATTGTCCAGAGGGATTGTGGAGTCTCCCTCAATGGAGATACTCCAAAAACATCTGGATGCAATCCATGTGCTCTGGGATGACCCTGCTGGAGCAGGGAGGTGGGACCTGATGAGCCACTGTGGTCCCTTCCAATCTGAACCATCCCGTGATCCGTGATTCCGCAAGCTGATGCAAAAACCAAGAGGTTGGTCATGGTCCCTCATGTTCCCAAGGGATTGTGATTGAGCAGCTCCAATGTCACTGTAGCCCTTCCCAGCATTTCCCTCTGCCAGCAAAGCTTGGCTTGGCTCCCCCTCATGCAGATGCTGCTCCTGGCCAAGGCCTGGCCCATGTTGACAGCAGCCGTGCAGGGAGGCAGGAAGCTCTTGGAGACAGCTGGCACTGGATCCGCCTTCTCTGCCCAGTTTGCCTTGGAGCTGCGTTGGTGATGGAGCGGGTCTGGAGAGAGAACTCTTTGGGCATTCTGGGAATTCTGTGGGGGAAGCGCAGTGGTGTATCCCAAAGGGCTCCAAGCTTTCCTCACATCCGCTGGATCCATGCCACCCTCAGGACAGCACAGGCTTTCATTAGCAGCATGGATGGCACATCCTGCTTCCACTAGTTTTATTTTTAGGTTCTGCCTCCTTGTCTCCCATCTGCTCTTCTGTGGGCTGGCCACCATCAGGCAGGAGCAAGTGGCCAGAGGTGGAGGAGAGAGATCTCTGCTCATCCCACCAAGAGGCCTGGGAGAGGCTGGCTTTGTGGGGTAATTATTCCCAGGTTTATTGCTGAGCCTTTGGTCTTATGGAAAGAAGACCCTCTCTGAAACGTCACCATCCTTCACACATTCCCATCTTCCTGCTGTGTCCCAAGAGGGGTTTCCTGGAAGCAGCCAGCTGGGAGAGCTGTCCACAAACAAGGCCTCACTGCTCCTGAGCCATCCTGGCTTTGTCAAACCACAAGGACAGCAGGACCCTTTCATGATACTTGTCCCAGACAGCAGAGCTCTTGACACTGAACCTTCTGGTTTAGTGGAAGGTGTCCCTGTCCATGGCAAGGGGTTGGAACTGGATGAGCTTTATGGTTCTTTCCAACCCAAACCATTCCATGAGTTTTGTGATGTCAGGAACTGGCCCATGAGGCTCCTCAGAGTCACCCTCTGCTGTAGCAGTGCAGACACAGTGAGCAGGTTGGTTCTCATTGCAGACAGAATTATGCTTTCAGGCCTTTTTACCTCCCTCTGTGATATTCCTGAATCCATCACATTCTCCATGTGCACAGCCAAGCCTTTTCACTCACATGCAGACTGGCTTCTTCCTCCACAGCCCCCACTCTGCACTGCTCAGAGCTCTCTCTGTGGAGAAGGGACGTTTCAGAGGTTACACTGAGAGGTCAGCAGCTCCTGGGATTTAAATGCATTCCATGTCTAGACGATCAGACTCCACAGGTAGAAGATTCCTCCACAGGTCCTGTGAGGAGCTGCTTGGGAAGCTGAACCATCAGTACTTCACCTCACTTTAATCCTCCTTTATAGCTCCCAGTGGATCTGATTAGGCTGCCAGGGAAATGGAGCTGCCAAAGCACTCGGTATAGGCAGAGATGGGGCCACATGAGGGTGAAGAGGGTGGAGTGAACAGCATTTCTTTGTAGAGGTTTCCAAAACACCCTGATAAACAGAAGTTGCGGAGAATCAGACAGAAGCCCCAGCAGCTACCTGCTGACATTTCATTAATTTTAATTCCAGAACACCAGCAAAACTGTTCCAATCCAAACAATTTCCTGGAAATGCGACTGAGTGAGCTCTAGGTGGTATCATGAGGTCAAAGACTCAAGGAAAAGTGCATGGTCCACTGGGAAGTGGACTTTGAGAAGAGTCTTTGTGTCACAAGGAAATGTCCCAAGCATTGTGACAAAATGGACACGATTCTGGACACTGATCTCCTCTGCTCCACAGCCTCCTGTGCTTGCAGTGATCCCTGTACAAGTCACGGAGTCGGTGTGGTCCCGTATGAGCTGCAGATATTTAATGATACTCGCAGGCTGTGATGGCCCACAGCAGAGGAATGTCACTTGTCGGGCACTTAGCAGCTTTGGGGAGTATCAGGAAGGCCAGGAAGTTTTTCCAGGACTTCACCCAAAGCAGCAGTTTTCATTTTTGCTCTCAGTTGTAGGCGCTTCTCTACAGAAATGGAGCATAAGCAGGGGCTGTGGGCTCGGGCGTTAATTCAGCCCAGGGGAGCAGATGAAACACTGGGTAAATGCAGAATACCACAACAGGATGGATGCAGGGAGCTGCCTGTCTCCTCCTGGCCCCTCTCCCTGCTGGTATTTTGTTGGGAAGGGTTATTGTTAGAGTTCACTGTATAAATGAGCAGTTTAAATATCCCCTGACTCACACAGCAAATGCTACTCTGGGAGTGTCAGCATAAAACACGGCCTGTGCCACATCCCCAGAGAAATCACTGCAGGAGCTACCTGACCTTTACAGAAGAGTTCCAGGGGCTTGGAGCAACCTGGTCTAGTGGAATGTGTCCCTGCCCATGGAATGGGATGGTCTGCAAGGCCCCTCCAATCCAAATCCTGGGATACTTTGAAGATGGACCCACCTCGCATACCTTTTCTCCTCAAAGTTAGACTTCCAGGCAAACTTGGATTTCTGAACTCCTATATCCAGAGATAGGCAGCTCCAGAAGGTGGTCCTGCCCTTCCATGGTGGAGTCCTAAGGCCAGTCTCACTCAGTGACTCCGGGGGTGACAGATCTCTCTGTAACCACTGGACCAGGTGAGATGGTGGCCACAAGGACTGTACAGCACAGACTGCATCCCACTGCCCCTCCCTCCTCCCTTCTTGGTCATGAGGATCCATTATTTGTCTTAAATACTTCCCAACAGCTGAGCAGGGAGTTAGGCCTGTGGTAAGGATGATAACTCAAATCCTCCCAAACCACGTGGGACACATGTCAGGATGGGATTTGTGCTCTGTTATCACTACTGCCAAAATGAAATTAAATTAATCTAATGTGGGGAAAGCCAGGAAGAAAGCCCTCCATGACATGGCAGGGATCTTGCACGGTTCTTTTGGCTGAGCCAGCAGCAAGATGAAACTGGGAAGGTCTCTGCTTCCTGACTGGAATGACCTTGAGTCCATGGCTGATTCATTCCTTGGATTGTGCTGAGCCAGCCTGAGTAGCTCTCCTCGGAGAATAGAAAATACCCAACAAAACTGTGATGTTCATATGGCACCTGGTTTTAACACCTTCATGTTTCAGACCCTAAGGAGCTCCTCCTCCGCCTCCTTCTCTTTCTCCTCCTCTTTCTCCTCCTCCTCCTCCTCCTCCTCCTCCTCCTTCTC
>VZRZ01008565.1:491381-581718 GCA_013398175.1 Climacteris rufus
AAGGGAAGGGAAGGGAAGGGAAGGGAAGGGAAGGGAAGGGGGAATCTGTGCACTGAGAATGAGTTTGGCTGGAAGGGGTTGTGAAATAGAGAAGTGAATTTTATACTGGTTTTTTTTCCTGTCCTCATGAAAAGCAAATGCACCCTCTCTTCCTCCCCTTCCATCTCCCAGAACCAATATACAATTCTGACAAATCAGCCCTGAATGCAAATCCAATAAACTTAGCATAATTGTCTTTGTTATGAGGAGCTGGAACAGGCTGCTCTGCATGAAAATCCAAATCATAAACCACTCAAACATAATGCAATTGGGTGAGGTTAAACCTGGCTCGTGTCCCCACAAAGGTGTGGGTGCAGGACAGGGGGAGCCAGGCAAGGGGAGCTCCTGGGGCAGCTCCCAGTGCCTATTTGAAGCTTGTTGGTGGTTTCTAAAAGAAAACACGCAGTGGAGGGGGGGAGAGATGATCTTCATGTATCAATGTTTAGCAGATGAAAGGGGAAAACTGAAGCGTTTCATGACAACTACGAGATCTTGCTCCTTTTTTGCATTAATTGTGTCTGATTTAAAAGCTCACACAAAGCAAATAAACCAAAGCAGAAAAATCAAAATATTTTGCTTAGAAAACATTGACACAAAAAAGGTTGTTAATTTTTTTTTCCCCTTTCAAGGAACTGTTCCAAAAAAGCCAATTCTGTTGATGTGAATCTGAAAGAGGTGATGTGAGTGAGCATTAACAAAGGTTTAGGTAATGAGAGCATTTCCTGCCTCTTCCTCAGCTCCAGGAATCCTGAGGATGCAGGATTGGAGCTTTGGTTAAAACCCACACAAACACAAAAGCTGTGGTTTTCCTGATGGTGGGAATCCAGGAGAAGGAATAATGCTGCTGTGACACTCGGGAGAGCTGAGCTTTCACCCCGGCACTGGCCGCGTGTCCTTGGGGTGCTGGGGGGGTTCCTCCCTTCCCAGCTTCAGTCCCCTTCCCTCCCTCTGCAAAGGATCCTGATTGCATCCACCTTGGGAGCACATTCATCAGCTGCTCTGTAAATAATTGCTTTTAGCGCCTTTCGCCTTCACCTTGGGGCCAGGAGGGGGATGTGACCCGGGAATGATTCCTGCCTTTCCTCGTGCCTTTGCTCGCTGGGTAGCAGAGCAGCTGGAGGGCAGGAGCAGCCCAAGCCTCCCACCTTGCTCGCCAGGGAGCTGCATCCAGCCTGGGGTCAAACACCTTCCCAAAGGTTGCCTTCAGCAGAGGCCCAGCTCCAGAAACTTGGAAAGCGGGAGAGCAGGACTGGGGCGCTGGAGGAGCCCGGGAAGAGCAGTTTGTTTCCTTGGGAGAAATTGATCTTCAAAGCTCTTGATGTTCCGTTTGAAATGCATCCCGCTGTTCCCAGCATCCAGATTACCTTTCCCCCCCGCGCCCGCCTTTGTTGTTCCAACATCAAAGGAACGCTGCCCTGCTCCGCTGAGCCGCCGCCTCTCCCCTGCTATCCAGGGTATTTCCAGCCCTGTGCTCCCCCCGACGGGGCTGGGATACCCTTCGGCCCCAGGGGGATGTGGAGAACCCAGTGGAACAGCCTTGGGATGGAGCTGGGAGTTGGGTCTGTAGGAGGGGACGCCGAGATGTCATCAGGGTGGTGGGACATGACAGCAGACGGTCTGATGGGGGGCCGGGGGTGTTGTTCCCCTCCTCACACCCCTGCTGGATGTTCCTGTTGGTTTGGTGACTTCCTGGTGCCTGTTCTCCCACCTCCTGGCTCTCACATGCCATGGCTTTGGGTGGAATTCCATGGCTCCCGGAGCGCACTGGAGCAGCCTCAGCTCAGGACAAGGACACACAGCAGCACAGCCCTGAATCTCACGGCAAACCCAGCTCTGCTGTGCCTCAGCAGAAGCTCTCGGGGGAGGGGGGGTTGGCAGGCAAATCACGTCTGGCAGTGACAGTATCGGCTCCTTTGGCTTGATGTGGCTTCTTCTCCCTCCCCGCAAGTCACCAGCTTCAACCTGTGCTCTTGACGAGGCTTTAAAGCTCATCTGTGCTATTGTGCTCGGGAAACCTCGCAAAGGTTAAACCAATCCAAATTGCTGAGTCTTTGAAATAAAAGCAGAGGCTCTCCTAGCAGGAGCCTTGCTGAACAAAAGGGCTTCAGCAGTCAGCTTGATTTCAGCAGCTATTCCCACAGGATTCAAAGGGGTGACCCCGCATCCAAATTCCTGCAGGAAGCAAGCTGAAACCCCTGTGAGGTGAAGTGAGTACCCACGGAGTCTCTCTCTCTCTCCCTCCCTGCAGTCAGGCTCACCCTCTGGTGACCGCAGAGCCCCAGGGCTGGGGCGTGCAGGGACCCCTTGGTTTGGCTTCCATCTGTTGAATTGACAGGGGCCATCGGAAGCCCTGGCTCATTTTGGGACATTTCCCCTCTGGAGATGCCGATTCCATCAGCACAAGCAGAGGAACACAGAGCAGAAACCTCCACTTCGGGGGTTCTGGCTTGGTGCTTTTGCCTCCACGCTGCCAATGGGTCCCGTGGTCGCAGTGCTCCCTGCTCTGGGTGGGAACTGTGCTCCCTGACAGCTTCTTCTTTCTCCTATTTGCACAGCTAAGAGAAATTACAGAGCATTTGGCCTGCTTGGTGTATTTACATCATAAGTCTCATGTTATTTGTTTTATTCAAGTCTTCTTGGTGTGGTCCAGCCATCCTCCTCCCAAGCCAGCCAAGAAAGAGGTGATTCCATTTGCAATCATTTCCAGCAAATGCCAAGTCCAGAGCGTGAGCATGGACACTCTTCCCCTCTGTGTGAATACCTGTGCATCCTCTGGGGCACAAAAGGTAGAAAACGAGGCAGAACACAGCATTCCTGGGGTTGGGAACACCTACAGGAGACCTTGGCCTCTCGCTGTGCATCACTGAGAGATGGGGAATGTGTGGGACAATAATCCCCTGTATGAATCAGTCCCTGAGCTGTCTGGGACAAGGAGAGCATGGGGACCTTGATCACAGCCACAGGACCTGGCAGTGTTTCTGCCATCAAAAAATAAATTAAAAATATGGCTTTTAATCCTCTTAATTGGTTGCATTACTGATACTCTCTGGCACTGGCTGGGGAATGAGAAAATCTATAAACCAGTCTGGTTTGTCCAGCCCAGCCTGTGCCTGAGCCCATGTTGTCATTCAGAACAGGGACAGGAGAAAACACCTGAACACTCACCAAAAATTGTCCCCAGCCCTCCCCACCAGCCCTGCACTGGGAAACTGGTCCCACTGGACCAGTTGCAATTTGTAGCACCTAGGAACCATTTACACTGAAATACATCAAGGGTTTAATGAGGGAGGATGGACTTTTTTTTTGCTTTGCTTTTGGAGGAGCCTAATTTTCTTTCCTAAACCTTTGCCAATGACAGACACTCTCATAAAGCATTTTTATTGGATTTTCGAACAATTTAATTAGCGTCTCTGGCTGTGATGGCTGCAGAATTGGTGTCTCTGGGGACAGTAAAACAGAAGTGGCAGCAGCACTCTGTGCACGGGGTGGAGGGGGAGGACAGGTAAAAGGGACAGAGCAGAAGGACTTAGGGGAGAAACAGGGCTTGGCCAAATCTCTGCTAAGGGCTGGGAAGAAGCCACATGTGTCAACATGTCCACCTGACTCCTCCATGCTTCCTCAGGGGGATTTGCAGGGTGGGCACAGCCCTGAAATGCTCCAGGCCTGCTTGGGCCCACTCCTGGCTGCACATGGGGACTTTGGAGCAAACCGGGACATTCCCTGGCAGAGATGTTTGGCCAGGGAGAAACAGGGGCATGTCCAAAAGACCAAGGAGTCCACCACAAGTCCAGCTTTGTTCCCTCCTCACCCCTTGCCTTGGCAAAGCACCCTTGACCAAGGGCCAGACTTTGATGGGAAGGAGCCTTGTTCATGGAAGCATCGAGCAGGATCCACCTGACCTGCAGCCCCAGGTGCGAGGAGCAGAGCTCCAGCTTCCCAAGCCCTGTCTGGATGCTCTGAGAAAAAGTTTGAGCTGGCATGTGCCCTGGTGGCCAAGAAAGGCCAAGAGCCACCTGGCTTGTACCAGCTACCAGCCACAGTGTGACCAGCAGGAGCAGGGCAGTGACCGTCCCTGTGCTGGGCACTGCTGAGGCACCTCCAGTCCTGGGGGCAGTTTTGGGCCCCTCACAACAAGGACACTGAGGGGCTGGAGCGTGTCCAGGGCAGGGAACGGGGCTGGGGAAGGGGCTGGAGCCCCAGGAGCAGCTGAGGGAGCTGGGGGGGCTCAGCCTGGAGCAAAGGAGGCTCAGGGGGCCCTGCTGGCTCTGCACAGCTCCTGCCAGGAGGGGCAGCCAGGGGGGGTCGGGCTCTGCTCCCAGCGAACAGGGACAGGATGAGAGGAAACAGTCTTGAGTTGTGCCAGGGGAGGTTCAGGTTGGATATTAGGGAAAATTCCTTCTTATTAGGGAAGAATTGTCAGGCATTGGAAGGAGCTGCCCAGGACATGGTGGAATCTCCATCCCTGGAGGGCTTTAAAAGTCGTGTGGATGTGGCACATGGGGACATGGGTGAGTGGTGGCCTTGGCAGTGCTTGGGAATGGTTGGACTGATGATCTTGGAGATCTTCTCCATCCTAAAGGACTCTGGGATTCTACACTGTGGACACCATCTCCAGAGATGAGCCCCTCTCAGCCCACACACAATCCCACTTTTTATCTCCCACCCACCACAGCGCAGCCCCACTGGGGCTGGGTGGGCCAAGGGAGGGAGGAACGTGCTGCCTCAGGCCTGACAGCCCATTTTTAATTCAGTCTGGGTTATTTGCAGGAGCAGGGATACCCCGGGAATGGGGGGAGCTGCGCCATGCAGAGGCAATGTGTTCCTGAGCCTGGATTCCAGTGAATACCCAGGGGCTGTCTGGTTTCTATCAGAGCACGTCCATGGCCTTCCGTTGTTCTTTTATATGGATAAAGTACGTGCTGGATGACTCCTGAAGGGCCCTCAGAGCCCCACGGGCTCCTGTGTCCCAGCAGCCACATCTGGCTGGCGTCCTACCCCACAGACTGTGCCGAATTTGGGGGCTTGGTGCCCCCCATGCCGAGCCCGAGCGGTCCCAGAGCCGACTGATCCCCAACCCCAAAAGGCAGGAGATGAGAAGCAGGACAGGAAAGAAGAGGAGAAAACATGAGGGTGAAGTCATGGATTAGGGAAGGGCTGGTGGAGAGCAGCCAAGCTGAGTGCTTCCAGCCAGCTTCCTGACACAGGATTTGGAGGATTTCTGCAGCTTCACGGTGCCCTGCACCCCAAATCTTCCACTCCTCGCAGGGATGGGCCTGGCAAATCACCTTTCTCTGGATGAATGCCTATTTTTCAACCAGACTTTGCTGTAAGAACAAGGAAAAGTAAAAAATATTCCAGCAGGTCAGCAGCAATGGAGGGAAAGCTTTGCCTGTGGCAGAGCTATACTTAATTTTATCCATTTTATGAATGCAGCTGCTATTCCAGGCATATGGACAGACCCCAGACCATTCTCACAGACCTGCTCCAATCCTGCATGCTCAGGTTTTCCAGCCTGGCTTTCAGGGAGTTCTGAGGAACCCCCAAAAACCTTTCTTCCAAGCTCCAGTGAGTGTGACCAGGCCCCCAGCCGGACCTGCTGCTGAGGTTTGTGATGCTTTTCATGCTCCATCACACCTAAATCCCCACTGCAGCGCTCGGGGCAGATTTTCCTTGGATTCAGCCCTGTTTTTCTTTGGGAATGAGCTTTCTGGGAGGAAGCTTATCCCCCTGTGCCTGGCTATGTGACACCAGCACAGACTGCAAACCCATCACTGGGCAACTGGGTGGCTTTGACCCAGCTGGAGGACCCGGGGCTACCTCTGGCTAAGCTGGGCTGTGGACTCAGCACATTTAAGCCTTGTCAGTGGATTTGGGAGCCAGGTTCCTGCTTCTCTCTTTCCTCCCAGCTCTCTGCCATGGTTAATGGATTGCAGACCCGTTCTCCCCACGTGCTGTTTGCATCAGGAGATTTTTTAGGGAGCACAGAAAGGTAATTTCCCTCTGTACAGTGGGTTTGTGCTAAAGGAAGGGGGGGAGAAGCACCAAACGCTCCCATTTTTCTTGTAAAAAGTGGTGGAAATTATTCCATGGCAGCAAATCTGTCCCTGTGGGTATCCTCTTTGATGTGCAAAGGATAGGAGTGTTTTAGCTGATCTCGATATTTTTAATTCTCTTGCTGATTTCCAAGCCCTCTTTAGCATGAGCTACCAAAGGCTTGGAGATTACCCTGTAAAAGCACTTTTGTTATTGTCTCTCTTAACCCCAGCTCGCCTTCAATTTCCTGCCATCATTTTTATTATGTCTTCTTTCAGCTGGGAATGAACAAGGAGCCTTATTAGGAGAAAAGGTGAGAAATGCAGAAGGAAAAGCCCCTCCTGGATGATGCCAGAGGCAGAGCCCAGCCAGGCATGTGATGCCATGTGAACACAACACCGGGATTCTCTCAAACCTGCTGGTGTTCTCCCACCTGGGATGAGCTGCAGCATCTCTATGCTGGTACAGCTTTTATAGAATCATAGAGTCATTGAATGATTTGGGTTGGAGGGGACCTTAAAGCTCGTCCAGTCCCACCCCCTGCCATGGGCAGGGACACCTTCCACTGTCCCAGGTGGCTCCAAGCCCTGTCCAGCCCGGCCTTGGGCACTCCCAGGGATGGAGCAGCCACAGCTTCTCTGGGCGATTTCTTATTGCAGCAGATCTGATCAAAAGTGCTTTTCCAGCCCCTCCCATCAGCATGGAATGTATGTGTTCAGTGAGAAACAGAAGAAACTGGAAAGGAAAATCTCCAAGGCCAGGCTGGATGGGGCTTGGAGCAACTTGGGATAGTGGAAGGTGTCCCTGCCCTCACAGGGGGTGAGACTGGATGAGTTTAAGTTTCCTTCCAATCCAAACCACTCCAGGATTTTATGATTCTGTGAATTTCCTATTAAATAAGCCCCCTACTCATTTATTCCTGAAATTTATTTATTTATTTATTTATTTATTTATTTATTTTATTTATTTCCAGAAATATAATGAAGTCTTTTTCATTGAGAATAAATTCAGGCCCTTAAATCCTCCCCTTACTCTCCCTCCCCCCGCTCTGTTAAACTCTGTTGCTCTTCTTCTGCATTTCCCACACAAAGCTACAACAACACAAATATATTTCTGACACCGGGACCAGGCAAATGCCTCTCTGCAGTCTCAGAACACTAAAGATTTGTTTTTTAAGCGGAAATAGTCAGAAAGGTTTACAATTAAGCAACCAAATTCCAGCAGACACTTGCTCCTGACATTCAATATATTGTTCACGCGCCGATTTTATGGAGCCACAGTAAAGAATCTTTATTCCTCACACTGAAGATTTCCCTGGCTTTCTTCTGCAAGGCTAAGCCTTTATTTGCACCAGGATTGACTCTTGCTGATGCAGCCTGCTTACCCCGTGGATGGCTGTTTCAGATAATTGTTCCATTGCCATTAACACGAGTTAAAATGTTGTTTAATTGTGGGAATATGCGGAATTGTTGTCGATCAGGGTCATTCACGAGCTGAGCTGAATGCTGATTTCAGGGGCTGCAAAGGCAGCACAGAGCCTCGCTTTTTCTCTTAACATTTGATTTTTCATATCATTTAAAGGGCTTAAAATAGTCGCTGTCTAGGTAGGCTGAACTTGGCAGAGGAAGATCGACTGGCAGATATCACCCCGTGCAAAAGCCTCCGCTGTAACCAAGCAGAGGTTTGCAGGTAATAATATGAGGTAAAACTACCAAGTCTCAAGATAAAGGATGTTCTTCAGGCTGTGGGTGTTCAAACAGAACACAACAACATTTCTATTCAGCACACTTTAATTCTCCGTTAAAAGAGATGCTGGATAATTGTAGCTTAATCCTGCTTCAAATGACAATTTTCATTTCAACTCTGAGTTTTATCGGAGAAATGTTTTCACTTGCTGAGCTGCTCTTCTTCAACATTTGGTTTGCTAAAATCAGCCAGCAACAATAACAAAAAAAAAAAAGGAAAAAAAAACCAACAAAAAAAGCAGCCTCTCGACCGCTGTATAATGCATCTGGAACCTGACAAACAGGCTGGGGGTTGAGTCGAGAAAAAATCAGCAGCTTCCATCAGGTTTTTATTTGCTCGAGGGCTTTGGCAGGAGGCGGCAGGTTTAATACAACAATTCCGAGTTGCTGTTTGCAGGGATTGGTTTTCCAACATGTAAGTCAACACCGTCTCCTGAGATCTGGAACAAAGACAAAATAAATCTACTTTCATTTAAATTTTCATCAGGGTAACGCTGCTTTTCCCTGCCTGTTTTCCCCCTAAACCCATGGTCTGGTTCCACCTGAAGGAAACAGCCTTCCAATACGAGATAGACTCCACCAGGTTTGCTTCCAACACCAGGACGGTATCCATGGCATTTTCCTGGCTTGGCTCATAAGGAGAGGACTCAGTGGAGATGATTTTGTTTCTCCTTTCATTTCTCTTACCCTGCTTTTGAGTTTCTCACCCTGGAGAGGCCCTTTTTGCTGTGGAAGATTATCCCAAGCAAAACCAGGAAAGTCCTGTCATCTCCTGGATTCGTCTCAAGAGTATGTCGAGTTACCATGAGGTGAAATGAAAACTCTTTTGGGACAGAATCCAGAAAGTCTGTATCTCATTTCCCAGGCTTCATCTGCCAACCTAAACTTGGGTTAGCATAAGACTGGAAACCTCCAAACCATCGTGGAAATAAACGGATTGGATATTAGGAAAAATTCCTTCATGGAAAGGGTGGTCAGGCATTTGGAAGGGCCTGCTCAGGGCAGTGCTGGAGTCCCCATCTTTCAAGGGATTTAACAGAGATGTGGATGTGGCACTTGGGGACATGGGTCAGTGGTGGCTTCGGCAGTGCTGGGGGAATGGCTGGATTCAATGGTCTGGGAGGCCTTTCCCAACCCTAATGATTGTCTGGATCCAACCTGGCTCAGATGGCATTTGTTTAGCTGGTAAAGGGCTTGCTCCATAAAACTCCCTGCTGTTTTTCCCTACTGGGAAAATCCAGCTGGGGTTGGAGCCAAACCCATGTGCTTACAACTGAGTCTGGCCACGTTGGGAAGTTTGTGTCTGGGTCCAGCATCCCCTTCTAGGTTTGGAGGAAGGAAGCAGGTGCCTGTCCCTGAGCAGGCTGTATTTGCATGGCCCAGCTGTGTCAGTGCTCTGCCATGGGCAGGGACTGGCCTTGTCCCCTGGTGTGGGGCTCACAACCACACTTGCTCCCATAGTTCCATACCCTGAAGCCCTCAGGGAAAACACTGTTCAGTCCTCCTGAAAATGCAGATTACCATCCTCAGAGCATAAAGAGCCTGCTTTGCAGGCTGACACTTCCCTGGAATTGCCTCTCCTCCCTCCATGCTGCACAAGGACATCAGCAGCTCTTTAATTGTTCAGTTCCCGCACCGTCGCATCTCTGCCGAGATGAAGGGCTTTCGAAGGCACCATCTGCCTCGAATAACCCTTCCTGCAGAAGAAGTCTGGTGCAGCACAACCCCAAATCCCTGATCCCTGTAGACTGAGCTTCTTTCTGTGCCATTTGCCAACCTTTTGGGGTTCTGTGGCTCACAGGGGCAGGTGGAGGACCAGGAGTGCTCAGTGCAGCAGCAGCGGTGAGGCCAGCGGGGCCCCAGGCTCCGATCAATGCTCATTCCTGGCCGCTCCCAGTGGTCACTGGCCCATGGCTGTGCAATGATTTGGAGATTGTAATTGGCTTAATGCTTGGCTTACCCATTCACTATCACTAAATGGCACAACAGCAGCTGCTTTCCAGAAATAAAGCTACACACACACACGGAAAACTCTGCTGGAGTTCTCACTGTGCGTTGCTCATGCGTCTGTTCCCTGTCTATTCGGGTGCTTTAGGCTGCAGGACAGCACCTTTGGGCATCCATTGTCTATCCTGACTCCAGCAGGACATGGTGAAAGCGGAGAGGAACAGTGGGGAAAAGAAACTCCACCCCATCTTCCAGATCCCTGCAAGGTCTGTGGGATAAGTTGGTGCCTCCAGGAGCAGAAGCACTGGGCTGGTGGGAGGCAGATCAGCACCTTCACTGCTCTGCCTCTGCTCAGCTGGGATCTCTTCCCACACATGTGCCCAGCAGCTGAGCTGGGACAAGCCATAGGACAAGAGAAAACAGCCTCAAGTTGTGCCAGAGGAGGTTTAGGTTGGATATTGGGAAAAGATCTTTACGGTTGTCCAGCCCTGGCACAGCTGCCCAAGGAGGTGGTGAAGTCCCCATCCCTGGAGGATTTGAAAGCCATGTGGATGTGGCACTTGGGGACATGGTCAGTGGTGGCCTTGGCAGTGCTGGGGGATAAGCTGGACTCAACCACCTTAGAGGGCTTTTCCAACCCAAAGGATTCTGTGATTCTGTGACTGCCACTGAGCCTGGGGACGGTGTCCCCATGGGGCTGCCACGGAGGCTGCTCAAGCTGGAGGCTGCAGCAGCAGCTTGTACTGGTCTTGGAATTTCAGCTCCTGGTAAAAGATTGCAGGTCTCGGCTGGGGGAGGAGGGAATCTGTCAGCTCCTGCTGTAGGAGTGGGTAAACAAGCAGGAACCCCAGTGAATTGGGGAGTGCTGATTGGGTTTATCTGCGCGAGGAAGGCAGGAACTTATTTCGCAGTGCGAAGTGATACAGGTAATATTTCCAAAACAAAATCTCCCGTTTGAAATCCAATTAGGGTTGCTAAGTAACAACATAGTTAACCAGCCAATATTTGCTAAATCCAGACTTTTGCAAGCAAGGAAACAGCTTCGCCAAATTGCACTAACAATACATAAATACATTCATATCAAACCAAACAACTCCAATCCTGTTAACACCGACTGTGAGGATTTTCCTTGTTATCTAGGGGATTCCAGGAGCTAGTTTAGTGCTTTCCACCTCCCTGGCTGGGGGTTCTGTCCAGAAATCGCAGTGTTGGTGGGATGGGGAAGGAATCTGTGTGTTTATTTTGTTGATGAACATATATCTTATGTGCCTGAATGGAGGGTCTGAAAAGTAATTTGGGTGAAAAATAGTTGGTGGAGAATGCTCTTTAATTGTCAACTGCTTCAGTGTAACTGATTTTCCCCCAAAAGTTCCTGCAAGTTTTGCTAAAGCAGGTTGTTTTTCAAGCCTGTTCTCAGCAGACACAATCATTGATCTCCAAATTCCCCGCTTGGCTCTGCTCGGAACAGCGCCCTGAGCCTCCTCTCCAAGGAGCTTCAAGGACTCTTCCTCCCTGTCGATCCTCCTGCAGCATCAGGCATTCCAGGCTTGCTTGGGACATCTGCACATCGAACCAGGAGGTCACCCAGTGGGATCAGTGCTCTTGGGTGACCCTGCAGTATGAGCCCCAAGTCACCACCTGAGTCTTGACGTGCCTGTGTCTGTACTGGCACAAGGCAGAAGATTGGGCTGAGCATCTAGGGTTTCATTTTGGCTCCAATATTACATTTTGTGGTCTTCCCTGTTTGGCAGGACTCCAAGCCGGCCAAGGCATTTGGCTAGCCCTCCTCAGAGGCTCTTCTCAGTTTCTGTCCTGATGAAAAGCCTATTTTCTCCAGAGCTGATGTGGAGCAGAGAACTCTCTACAATGAGGATCCTTTCTTCTCTCCTCCAGTGGGTTTAGGATTTCAGCTCTGGCCTCTTCTGAGTTTGGGGAAAATTCTGCACCAGGGTCGGCACCACTGCTCTACTGATCCCTCATCCAGGCCTCTGTCAGGTGCTGCCATCCCCATCCCCATCCCTTTCCCAAGAAAGGGAAATGCCAAGTGTGATGGGCGGCTGAGCTCTCCCAGCACTGCTGCAGGAGAACAGGATGTTCCTGAGATAAGCTCTCCATGCATGGCTTGTGTGGGAACTTCACTGGCTGAGCCACACTCGCAGCAGTCAAAGATCCTTGTCCAGGCTCTCCTTGCTCCCTGTTTTGTTCTCCCCTGGCTGCTGCTTTGCCCTGACTCGCAACCCTTTTGCCTTCCTGAGTCTCCTGTGGCTTCCCACAGGGGAAGAATTCCAAGGCAGTGGCCTTTGGCTGATGTGGAGGGCATGTTTATGTGTCTTCTGTGAGGAGATCCTTTGGTTCTGTGAATGTTCATCCCTGCAAATTGCTCTGTCTCTGCTCAAGGATCTTTGTAAATATATGGACTAGAAGTGGCAGGAGCTGCAGACTAGCAGGGTTTTATTTTCCCAAGGAAAGATTAGATTTCAAAAGTTCCTCCTATATATCGAAGGAGAGCAGAAAATCTTCCTTACATCAACCTGTCTGGAAGCCGAGGTCTAACTCTGTTAGTAGTTTCCTCCTGATTTGTGCAGTGCTGTGTGTTTGTTCTCTCCAGCACCTTCCCAGCTGGAGGTAGGGCTTCTTAATTCCTTTTTTTTAAAGGAATTTTCATCTCCAGCACTGAACCACTGCAAAATGATCCCTCGAATAAGCAGAGAACCAGGCTGTGCTGCGAGGGGAGGCTCCTGGTTTGGCTTGTGCCACTGCAGTGATTCCTTTGTGATGCTGAGCCTGCCCAGGGACTGCCCATCCAGGCTGTCTTCCTGGGAAAAAGGCTAGGGAAAGATGGGAGCAGGTGCTTAAATGCAGGGAAAGAAACAGCTGAAAAATACCTCAGTTTCCAGCTCTCTCCCAGCATCCCTTTGTTGGGGAGCGTTGGGAAGAGAAACCCAGATTTATGGTAGGGGCTGAGCATCATAAAGTCATGGAATGGTTTAGGTTGGAAGGGACCTTAAAGCCCATCTCATTCCACTCCTCTGCCATGGGCAGGGACACTTTCCAGGCTGCTCCAAGCCTGTCCAGCCTGGCCTTGAACACTTCCAGGGATGGGCAGACACAGCTTTTTTGGGCAGAGAAGATATTGCTCCTGATCCAAGCAGCTCCTCTGAAGTTTTCCAGAAACTTGGGGAAGCTGGGCAGATATGCCACTGAAAGAACTCCAAGCCCAGGAACTCCAGGCCATTCAGGGATACTCCAGCTTCTCTAGCTCATTCCTGTAGCCAGTGGCTGCTTTCCAGAATATGAAACTTCTGCCCTTGGACAGATGTCATGGCCTTGGCTGATGTCATGGTTCTATAAACTTCCAGAAGCTGACCTGGCCCCTGGAAACTTCTCTGGTATCAAACTCACTGTCCACATCCCATTGGCTCCATCCTTCAGTGAATTAAAGCCTTTCTGTACCAGGGAATGGGCACAGGGTGGATTGTCCCCAGTCTGCCCAGCCCCTCCACCACCTCCTGCTGCAGGGGAGCTGTGCCCCAGCACATCCCTGGGATTTTCAGGGGCAAAAAGCAGTGCCCAGGTGTCAGTGCTGTGCCACTCCCTCAAGGAACCCCAGGGAAGGAGCACCAGGCTTTGGCCCAGCGTCAGCAGCGCTCCAGAGCTCCGAGCCAGCCAGCAGAGCCTGGATGTGATGGAAGTAATGAACAGCAAGGTTCCAAATTAAAATCAAGCTAATGGAAAGGGCAAGGACCTCACCTGTCACTCTGCTGCGTCTCAGCAGAGCTGCTGGGACTGTGCTGAGCTCACAACTCCGGGTACCGTGACCCTGTGGGGCCGAGGCTGCTGTGCCATTCTAATGATGCTCCCAAGGGGAGCAGGGTGAAGGGCTCGAGGAAGGAGGGCTCGAGGGCAGCCACCTTTACTTAATCCACCATGACAGTGCATAACTAACACTCTTTATCTCCCCGGATTTTGCTGAGAGGTGGCAGTTCCAGTGTGGGGCTGATGAAGTCTGTCCCAGTCTTCCCAATGACAATGCTTAACTTTTGTTTCCTTCCTGACTCTTCCCTGTTGCTATTCTTGTTTGGAGGTGAGTGTTTTGTCCTTAAACAAGGAGACTCAGCTGGGACACCTTACTAATACTGATTCTTCTCCTCCTCCTTGATAGGGACAAGGAAATCTCTCCCACCCATGTCATATCCTGCCCTTCCACATGTCTACCCCCCCAAAAGTTAGGAGCTCTACATCATGGGAATGGGAACACAAATAGAAACTTCATTTTGCTTCCCTTGAAGGTCTTTTCCAAGCAGAGCAGCAAAGTGGGGCAGGAGGCCAGTCTTGTCTCCAGGTCACCTCTCAGAGCTGTGGCTTTGAAAACACACTTGGAAAGACGGGGAAGAAGTGTTTGTCAGGAGAGTGCTTTTGAGCAGGAGAGCTTTGTGTCTTGGAAGCCATAAAACCACTTCTGGGAGCTTTGTCTCACTCCTTAAGAGGTTTTGTATCTAATTGAGGATTCAGTGAACACTGTGGTGGGTTGAGAAAACAGAGCTTGGACCAAGTGTATGTGCAGGGGGATGACCAGGGTAGGAAAAATTCCATTAAGGACCCTGAGTGTGAAGACTGCTGGGGTACTTTCCTCCTCAGGAATGCCCGCCATGGTGCTGTGTCCTTCTCTCCAAGGAAAAGAGGGGAAAGTGCTACTTGTCCTTGCTGTTTGTTCAGATGGTAAAATCCCAGTAACCTGGGGTTAAATCCCAGTAACCCCGTCAGGCTCTCCATGCAGTCACTGGTGGGGAGCTCACTGGCTCCCCTGGGCCTCACTGGGCACTTTTCCCCTTCCACAGTGGAAAAAGGATGCAGCAAAAATGAACTTTCATCTCACTGAAACATTTCATCCTGAGAAGTAGGAAGACCTTAACTCCATTTCCTGCATTTCCTACAGGCAATTCCCATTGCATGTGGCACAAGGACACAGGAGGCTGCAATCAGTGCCAGGCTGGAGTGGGACTCGCTGGGGGAGCTGCCCCAACACAAAATGGGAATCCACTCAATCCCAACAGGTGGGCAGAGCTGGAGGACAGCTGCTGTCATACCAAACTGAGCGGCTCCTAAGGAATGCAGAGCTCAGGGATGCTGTCCCTGCACCCCTTCCAGCCCTTCACCCAGCCCAGCAGCCCTTGCAGGCTGCTCAGCTGGCCCTGTCCCCCGCTGTCCCTCAGGGCTTTTCCTTCCCCTTTCCCACATCTCACTGAGACAGGAGGGGAGCTGGAACTCAGGGACCTGGCAAGTGGCACCTTGGAGGCCTCAGCATCAATCGATCCATCAGGAACCTGAGCACAGGGCATCTGCTGACTGGGGAAAAAAACTGATGATAAATTGGATCAGAGAAACCGCGGGATATCGGCACTCGGGGATGCAGGAGAGCAGGGACTGTGTTAAGGGAGAAGGGGCACAATAAATGGCTCCTTCTTGGTGGATTGGGAATGCTGCCTCTGCAATATGTGCTGCCCAGGTTGGACAGGGAGATGGAAAGTGTCTCCGGGTCCTGTCCTGAGGCTGTGGCTGTGGCCTCTGCTGTGCTCTGCAGGGATCCTGCACCTGGTGCCACTTCCAGGGGTGCTGCTGGCAACTTGGGCTGGCTCCTGCAAAGGGCAGGGTGGAAGGTGACATCACTGATAAGGGATTGTGAAGTCCCAGGAAACAGAGCTGTGTCAAATGATTGTCTGGAGGAAGAAGGGAGGAAAAAGGCTTCTGAAACCAGCTTTCTTCCATAGAATCACAGAATAGGCTGAGTTGAGAGGGACCCACAAGGATCACTGAGTCCAACTCCTGCACAGACACCCCAACAATTCCAGCCTGGGCCTGGGAGCTCTCCTGGAGCTCTGGCAGCCTTGGGGCCGTGCCCATTCCCTGGGTAGCCTGGTCAGCGCCCACCACCCTCTGGAGGAAGAACCTTTGCCTGATATCCAACCTAACCCTCCCTGCCACAGCTCCAGCCGTTCCCTTGGGTCCTGACTCCATGTTCTCTTTGCCTCAGAGGACCTGCAGCACTGCAGAACCCAGTGAGGGACCTTGCTGGAGCTCACGGCCAGGCTCGGGCTTCTCCCGAGAGGGGAGAGCTGAGGGGGAGGATGGAGTCACGCAACAGTGCCTAAGCTGCTTCCCAAGTCCTTAAAGCACAGCTTAGGGCAGTGAAGCGATCCCAGCAGCACGAGGAGGAATTACTGACAAACAGGGAGGCTGGTGGGACATCCAGGAGCTGGGGCATGGCAAGGGGAGCACCTGGAGCCAGGTGAGCTCACGTGTGCTGCTGCTCAGAAAAGAGGGATGGGGATGTGGGAAGTCAGAAAGGACTGATGCATGTCCTGCTGTGGGAATCAGCCTCTCACACATTTCTGCCTCTGCACAGTGATCCAGAGGAGCTGAGGATGTTCATCAGGAGAGTCAACGGAGCTTAAATACCTCCCGCACACTCAGTAGCTGCAGGAACACTCAGCATCTGCCACTCTCTACTCAGAAGGGAATTCCATGCCAGGTCCTGCTCCTCTGGAGACGGAATCATTCCATTCCAGTGTGGGAGAGGGCAGGGAAGGAGCTGCTGTTGGGAATCCTGTGCCACTGGGATGCGCTTTCAGAGGAGGAGACAAATGGCCTCACTAACAGCTTGTGTGTCAGAGCAGCCAGAAAACCCGGGAACAGCTGGCGCTGCGGAACGCCTCTGGAAGGTATGGATCTATGGAGCTGTGTGGTAATAAACCACCAAGCTGTCAGCGGTTCCCCCACCCTTCCCAAAGCACGGGAGAGCAGGAAATGGGTTCAACCCTTGCTCCTCCCAGAGGTGGGAAATGGGTCCTGACACGGAGCTGGGGACGGCGGGCTCCTGCAGCACTGATCACTTGGAACATCTCAATTGTCACGGCTGCTTTGAAATGAAATCTGGGACTGGAGCAGTACAGAAAACACTGAGACCATGTTGGAACCACGAATTGCCTGGGGACATCTGAAGGGAACAGCACTGCATTTAAATGTGTGACTCTATCTGGAAGAGTTGATTAAAATGTACGAACTCCTAGGAAAAAAACAGGTCTTTATGCTGGCCCCTAATGCTACAAACTGATTTGGGAAGATGGGGCTTGTGAAGGGGCCCCTCCTCGAGAAACTCTGAGTAATTGGGTCATGAACTGGCCTGCATGAGGCTCCAAGGAGCAATAACTGTGTCCCTGAGGAGCAGAGGGCTGGGGTGAGCAGTCAGGCTGGCTCCTGGCCCTGCCTGTCCCCACGCACTTCGGACATGTGCTCAGACCTCTCCCCATCTCCTGGGACAACCTGAACCCTGTTGCTGAGCTCCACCAGGCCTTTCCTACAGCACTTCTTTAACTCTGCACAGGCTCTGTAGGTTTTTTGGGCCTTGTTCATACCCAAAGACTGTTGGAACTTCCCACCAGCTTGGACTAACTTGGGACTGCATCCACAGAGCACATTCCTCACTCCTTCCAGCTGCTCAGCGTGTAAGTTGAGGGTCAGGAAACTTGGTTACAGATTGAGGTTTATGGTATAAAACTCTCCCTGGCAAAGGTTCAAAGCAAAGGTCATTAAGATGCAAGGCACCTTCCCCTGGAGAATGAGTTTGCTAATTAAAAATGCATTAATAAATCCAACGTTTCAGGCACAGACACAGTGAAGGAGCAGTCAGGAGTTATTAAGCAGAGTGAGGAGGCAGGACCAGACAAGTCCAAGTCTTTAGCCCTTGGCACAGGCGCTGCCTGAAGGAAGTCACTGAAGCAGATAGTGCTGGTGGATTGGGAAGGACACAACATGGCAAAAGCTCTGCTTGTTTGCAACCCTCTGAGGGGTCCTGGCTATGGATGAGAGTTGGAAAAGGGCCTGATGTGCCTGGCAGCTGGAATCTGTGACTTGCCACCCTTGCTGGTGCCAGAGTGACCCAACCAGCCCCAGGTCACCGTGGGTTCCCTCCAAAGGCTGTGCTGTGAGTGCAGGTGGAGCTGCTCAAAGGTTCCCCTCAGCACAGCACCGCCTCCTGTGCGGTACCAAACCATGCTCCTCCTTCCCACACGTGGATTCTGGCACCACAGCCTCACCTTGTCCCTGGAAGGACTTGCTGAGTACCCAGACACGTCAGGGGAATGGGGAGCTGAGCGAGCCCACGGGAGGTTAAACGGTGTCGCAGTCTCCTGGGTTAATGATGTCCCAGATGATGCCAGCAGAACATTATTTACTGAGGACACCGAGCAGGCAATCGCTCTTCGGGAGCAGGTGATCAATCTTGTTACATCCCAGCGATCCCATCACTGTTCCTGCTCTGCTGCTCCAGGGGCACCGGGAGGGATTTCGCTGGCCTTCCAGCAGAAGGACACATGCACAAACCAAACACTGGGTTCTGCTGGACCCTTTTGGGAACAAACCCTGGGGAGGCTGACCACAGGGTCATCACTGGGGGGCTGCAGCCAGACCAGCTGCGTGGTCACCCGCCTGGTGGCATGGCAAGGAAAGACCCAGACCCACCAGGACCCAACTCAGCTCACAGCCACCTTTTCTGCACTGGGAGCTCTCCTCCTGGAAAGTCTGCAGGCTCTGGCTGGTCAAGATACTCCCCCAACTTCCTGCCCAGTCCCAGTGATCCGGGTGCTCTTGCAGCCATAAATTATCAGCCCATCCCCTCTCAGTGTAAGAGTTGTTCTAACCAAGCATTTGTCAGCTCCAGTTGCTACCAGAGAGATTTGCCACCAGTAAATGCTTTCCTTGAAATTGCCACATGCCAGAAGCACAGGGGGTCTGATTTATGGCAGTGAGCTGCCCTCCAGCCTCTGCTCACCATGGAGCACTGCCGGAGAACTGCATGGAATCATTAAGGTTGGAAAAGCCCTCTAAGGTCATTGAATCCATCCATTAACTCAGCACTGCCCACCACTAAGCCATGCCCCCAAGCATCACATCTCTGCAGATGTGAGGGGATCATTCCCATGCTGGAATGTCATGGAGGGATGTGCTTGAGGCTCCTTGAACTCAGGGACAGGAGCATTCACATTCATGATCCACAGCTGTGCCAAAGAATCACAACTGGTGTTCTGGAGCGTCTCTGTTTTCTTTGAAAATGTTCAAACTCTTTCCTCAGTCTGTCCCCAACCTTCATCTTTTGCAGGGAGATGTGTCCTTGTCCTCCTTGGGAAGAGTCTTCTTGGCTGGTCGGGAAAGATATGTTCCTGTCGTGTCAACCTCCTCAAGCACTTCAGAGGGGGAATGGCCATCGATAAATGGATTTTTCTTGGCTCTTGCCCTGCCCGGTTTAATTCTTGGATAATTTAGTGCCATTTCCTGACGTGCTGCTAAAATGTACAGCAGGCAGCTGGCAAGAGAGGAGCCAGAGCTTGTCTGTGGAGATGGGGGTCACGTCCTGGTGGAGGGGGGGATGTCCCAAAGGGTCACCGAGCCCAACCTACGTGGTGTCCGGAGAGGGTTGTTGTTAATTGAATTGAAGAAGACAAATGGCCATTAGCTCAGTCTCCAAAGGACAATAACTGTACTGATAATGAAGCTGAACTCCCTAATACTGATCCCGGGGATCTGTGAAGTTATGTAATTGATGGAATATCATTAAGGAACAGGAAAATGTCCAAATACAGGTGGGGGGAGGGAGTTTACAGAATTTGCTGAGATCTGATGCTTACAGCAAAACTTCAGAGCCAGCTTTTCTGAAGCACAGAGACCTTTGAGTCCCATTTTTTATCCTCCTTCCCTCTTTTTTTAAAAAACAGAATTACATTCCAGGCAATGATTGCAGTGACATTACGCTCAAGTGATCAAAAACTGTTTTGCTGCACCAATATCAGCTGTTAAAGGGACAAGTGCCTGTGATGAATGTTTGATATCTGCCCACCTTCCCGGAGATGTATCCCAGGAGGAAGACAGGACACAACGGGATCAGCTCAGCGCTCCCCTGGCATTTCCATGGCCTCTGGAGCTGCATTTCTCAAAGAGCTTTGGGCCACCTTTGCAGGGGGGATCACACCTGATGCTGCTTTGATAAGCAGCCTTTGGCCACGGCTGTGGGGCAGAGGAGCCTTCCTGATAGAAAACATTAATTTGAACCTTTTTGCCGGTTCTGAAAAGCCTTAGTTGGGAAAAAAACCTCTCTGTTATCAGGGCTGGAACCAGAGCTCCAAGCAACTCATGCATCCTGTGTGCTCCCTTTGGCCACCAGTCCCAAACCCTCCCCAGACCACAGAGGCTGAACTGGGGGCAGCTGGGAGCTGCAGGCTTGACACAGGATGGTGATAAATTGATAAACTGATAAAATGCTGGATGTTGATGCCATGCATTTCATTTGTGGAATAATGTCACAGAATCCCTGAATGGTTTGGGGTGGAAGGGACCTTAAAGATCACCTTGTTCCATCCCCTGCCGTGGGCAGGGACACCTTCCACCAGGCCAGGTTGCTCCAAGCCCTGTCCAGCCTGACATGGGACACTTCCACCCTTCTGACAGCCCCACATTCCCTCTGCATGGAGTGGATCCTTGGGAGAATCTCCTGGAGCTCGGAGCTGCAGCAGGAACTCCAGGCTGGCCCAAGGAAAAAGCCTTCCTGCCCCTGCTGAGGGTGCTGCAGGCAGGGGGTGGAATGCACAGGTAAATCTGCTTCCCTGGCAGCAGGACCACGGCTGCTGTTCCAGAAACCTTGTGCACAGTTTTCCAGAACAATCCCGGCCTCATAGCTGTGTGCTCTCCTCTAATATCACCTAAGTGATTCCCCCCTAGGCAATAAGGTTAAGTCATAGGAAACAATTTCTATTTTTAATAACATTTTTGCTAAATATCCTGTCCCTGACTTTCCCCAGAGGCTCTGAATCCATCTGCAATAAGGGGGCTTTAAAAAGGTTTTAATAATAAATATAATACCGCCATTCTTTTATGCTTGTAACTATTCATGCTTGACTGAATTCCCTGATCTTTTTATGGGGCTGTTGAAATATATTGTGCAAGTCAAGGGCAGGCCTGTTTTTAAGCTTCTTGTGTTCCCCTGCTTTGATTCCTTTTATCTCCAGGTAATAGTCCGGGTAATGCTGTCCTGCTGTTCCATTTTATCCAGGCACAGTAGCAGCCACACCAGGACTCAGCCTTGCTGTCCCCAGGCTGGGGAGAGCCCTGTTTTCCAAGAAAAATGCAAAATTCTCCTGAGTATCTTTTCAGCTCAGCTCCATATATGCCCTGCTAAGGACAGCGTTCCCTCCACATTCCTTTTTTTATTCCCAGATATCAAACTGCTTAGAGCTCCTTTTCCTTTCCCCTCTGAGGTTGCTTTAGAGACCCCTGAAGAAGCAAAGTTCCCCTCTCCAGGGCTGTCAGGGAGGCACTGCCCTCACCTGGAACCCCCAGCCATCCTCCACCCACTGCTCCAGCAGCTCCATTTACCTGGGTCTGAGCCGTGCTGGAGACTTCCTGTCCTCCCTCTCCTGCAATTCCAGGACTTCTGTACTCCTTTCTTTGGGTATTTTTGGCTTCTGAGCTGTTGGTTTCCCTCTCTCTGAGCCCTTTCACCTTGGAGCTTTCTCCTGCTGCCCAGCCAGGTTTGTGTTGTGCCCCGGCCGTGTCTTTGCTCAGCTTTCCCTCCTGCCTGAGTGTGCCAAGCCCTTGGCTTGGGGAGAGGAGGGAGTTTGCCCCTGAGCATGACAGGCAGAATGATGGGAATTCTGAACTAATTTGCTGTAAACAATGATCCATAATAGGTCACTTCTCTCTTCAGCAACTCAGCAATTAAAGCCATCAGAGCCATGGGTGTAATTGGACTGCCGGCAATTAACACTCACGAGCACGGGAGGAGCCTGGGGGACCATTCCAGTGATTCCCAGTGGTTGGAACTTTTTTTGGTCTTTTGGCTGAGCTGTTTGAGCCCAGGAATCCCAATGCCTTACCCAAGGGTACTCGAGAACCCAAGGATTTGAAGTCTGAAGGCCCCCAGGTAAGGAGGAGGCTCAGGGTAGCCTCCTGATGGAGAATGTTCCTGCAGAGAAAGTGATCCAGGGCTGACTCCCACTTATCCCTGAAGCCTGCCTGCTATGTTAAAGCAAAGCTCAGTGGGAATCTGGTTTGTCCTCCCAGCAGGGAAGAATAGGTTTAGCTCATGCGTTTGGTTTCATGACACCAAAGAAGTAGAATTTCTTCCAGTAAAAGAGAAAGAAGAAACTCATCAGGGAAAAAAAATACCTTAGATTGCCAAAAGCTGTGACTAACCAGCAAAAGAAGCTCTTGAATGAGAATGTTTCTGATCCTAGGTCAGGCAGCATGAAGGAACTCTTTGAATTCAAACTGCAGAGCAGAAACTTTGCCAAGATCAGCCTTTGCCTGATGAGTTTGGACTGGGGCCAGCCCTGGAGTCCTGCTGCCTCCTGGCTCAGGAGGTCTCTGGGGAAAGGCTGGGAGGATTTCGGGAGTGGCTGGTGATAACAGAGGGCCTGAGGCAGCTCAAATCAGTCACCTTGAAAATCAGGGACTTTCATGTCATTTCCAGTTGGTCCATTAAGTATCAAAGCCCATAAAACCATTCACCCTCTTCTGCTGCGGCCTCCTTGTCCAGCCTCCCCCTCTCCATTGTGATGAACTGCTCCATCCCACAAGGATTGTCTGGGGTACCCTGCATTTCAGCCATAAATATTATTTTTATCTCTCAGACTATTTTGCTTGGCTTTTGAACAGCCAAGATCACTCTAGTATCTGTAATTTTAGCAGTGAGGACATGAAATAGGGGATTATTCTTTCACCTATGGGTTTCCATTCACTGCTGTGAATTAAACCAAGAGTTGCTGGAGCACAACAATGGGAGTTCTTTGACTTCCCTGTTATAATGTAGTGATCCCTTCACCTGGAGGAGAAGATTTCTGCAGCATCACCACCCAAAATCCCTAATATCCCTATCCTGTCCCAGTTAATTATATGGTACTGCTGTTTCTATGCACCCCAGAAAGATCATTTTGCTGCAGGCATTAAAAGTAGATACTATTAAGCTTAGCAAACAATATTTTTAAGGGATCAACCCACCCAAATCTGGCTTTCCATAGAAATCCCAGAAATCTCTGCTGTACATGCACCTGCTGGCGGCGTCAGCTTGAGCGGAGCTGTCAGGACTTAAACCGAGAAGCATAAAACTTCTTTTATTATTGAAAAATTTACTTTTAGAGTAGCAAAAGTGTCATCAGCGGTGGACTGGTTTAAGGTCCTGTCTTTCTCCCACTGTCCCACTAAAATATTGCTGCTGTGATGGGGTTTACTCAAAAATAGATGAAAATCTGGAAATTCAAGGAATGGAGGGTGCCGTGGGTTTTAGAGGGGAAAAACTTTGGAGGTGCCTTGAATTTGTGGTGGGAAATGAAGGTTCAGCTTTTGGAGGGGTGCAGTTGGAATGTCACATAGCCGTGTATTGGTGCAGGGCAAAGCTTGAGCTCCCATCAGTACAGGAATTCAGCTCCTGGGCACTTCCATCAGTACAGGAATTCAGCTCCTGGGCAATTCCAACACTGGTCCAGGTGCAGGGTGGGATGAGGAGCAGCCAGCAGGTCCCCAGGCCCTCAGGTGTGGGAAGAACCACTTCATCCCCAGGAGCTCCTCTTTGTCATGGCTCTCCAGTCCCATTCCCAAAGGAGATGTAGGGAACATGGGATGTTTCTTTCAAGGCTGGCAGGGGATCCCAATGCCTGGCTGAAGCTGGGGAAGAGAGATGGAGAGAGCAGAAATCACAGACACTCATGTTAGCTCATGATGAGAGAGATAAAGACATAAGCTTGGAGCAATCCCAAATTGCCCATGGGGGAAAAAAAGGATATGTGCCAGCTCTTGCTCCATCCCATAAGGAAAATAGGTCTGTTTCCCAAGGCAAAAGGCAGGTGAGGAACTCAATCCCAGTGTGTGGAAATGGGGCTGAGCAGAGCAGGTATCACAGCCGTGCCTTATGAAGCTGTCTGGTGTGTGGTCATTAGAGGTGACTTTTATCCTCTGGTGTCACCAGGACTGGTGCAGCTGTGGAGTGGGGAGGCCTCCAGGGTTTCCTGGCAGCCCTTCAAAGCAGCAGCTCTGAGCTGTGCCCCGAGGCAGCTTTGGCAGGGGACAGTGCCAGCACATGAAGGAGCACGTGGGCCCTGTCAGAGCCGCTGATCTGCACATCCCGCCTGGAATGAGGGCAGTGCTGGGAGCTGGGTGTGCAGTCAGGCGATCCTGGATCCTTCTGCTGCTGCCCGGGCGGGTTGGAGCAGTTCCTGCCCTGGCACAGGCTCCAGCCTGTCCTTAACATCCCCTCTCCCCATCAGAATCTGCTGCTGCTGCTTCAGTCCTGCTGGCACCACCACGGCCCTTCACTCATTCCTGATGGATGACTTGGGACCATGGAATCAGAGTGATTGAAGGGGACCTCAGAGATCACCTTGTCGCACCCCCTGCCACGGGCAGGGACACTTTCCACTGTCCCAGGCTGCTCCAAGCCTCATCCAACCTGGCCTTGGGCACTGCCAGGGATCCAGGGGCAGCCACAGCTTCTCTGGGCACCCTGTGCCAGGGCCTCAGCACCCTCACAGGGAACAATTCCTTCCCAACATCCCATCTAACCCTGCCCTCTGGCAGTGTGCAGCCATTCCCTGTGTCCTGTCACTCCATCCCTTGTCCCACGTCCCTCTCCAGCTCTCCTGGAGCCCCTTTAGGCACTGCCAGGGGCTCTGGGTCTCCCTGGAGCCTTCTCTTCTCGAGGTGAGCATCCCCAGCTCTCCCAGCCTGGCTCCAGAGCAGAGGGGCTCCAGCCCTGGGAGCATCTTTGTGACTCATTTGATCAGGACCATGTCCTTCTTTTGCATGATGTCCTTTCATATTTAACCACTGCTGATAGTTTTATAAAATAACAAAATTATCTATACTCGTTAAGCCACACCAGAGGCAAAGTGTAAAGCAGGGAGGGAGGGAGACTCTTGGGAATCCATCTGGGGCTGCACCTTCCCTGCTGGAACCAGGGTGTTTTTTCCTCACAGAGCCTGGGCTGATGGTGGCTCCAGGTTTCCTGGAGGCTGTGCTTGAGGGACTTGCTCCAGGTTGTCATTTGGTGCCCAGCAAGGCTGGATGTGGGATGGGGGTTGATCCATCCTGCTGGGAGTGTTCTCCCACCCTCTCATCCACATCATCTTTGTATAAGCAAAGTCGGGGATGCTTTAAAAGCAAAAAAGTAGGATCAGTGTAGTGAGGGCATGTGAGAAATGCACAATTCCAAATGCAGCCTTGATCCCAGACTGACTGGGAGGCTGGCAGTAAAAGAGGGGCTGAGATCACCCAGTTAATCCTTAAAAAACATCTCAGGCTGCCCCTGCTTGGCACTGATCAGCATTAGAGTGAGCTGCAAAACCTGAAATCCAACAGAAGTGAAAAAAATCTTGAGGGGCGGGGGTAAATTATTTTCTTTAAAAAAGAAAAGCAAGTCAAAAAATAAAAAAGTGACTTCTTTTTTCAGTCTGTCTCTAGCCCAAGGTCTTGCCAAGGGGATGGAAAACCATTTCAAAAGGTGGAAGAAAAAGTGTTCCTTTCATCAAGCATGGTAACAGAGCAGGCTGAAAACTCAGAGCATGTGTTTTGTTTGATATTAAAGCACTTTTGGGGCAAAAGGGACTTGCCTGAGAGAATATGGATCACTTTAATGAAGGATTGCTCCAGCAGAGAGGATGTTCTCCCAGGACTGCAGGACATGAGCACTGGGACCTCCAGGGATGGGGCAGCCACAGCTTCTCTGGGCCCCCTGTGCCAGGGCCTCCTGACCCTCACAGGGAAGAATTTCTTCCCAATATCCCATCTAAGCTGAGCTGCTTTCAGCCCTTTTTCATTTAGTGTGTGGACTTAAAAAGCATCACCAAAATGGCACAAAAAGTTCCCCCAGCAAATTAGTTGCAGCACTCAATAATTATTTTAATTTCTTTTTTTCTTCCTTTTCTTTCAAGCTTCTCTCCTGGATTTTCTCATTTGACTGGAAACTTCTGAGTTCTTGGGAGCAGCACTGTGACTTCTTCCCCTGGTTTATCCCCCTGAGGTGCTGCTTGTCTCCTTGCCCAGTGATGTTAATGGATTTCTCTCCACCCTTTGGATGCAGCGTGGAGGCTGTAGGAGCTCTCTGCAGGGATAATTTATTTCAAGGATAGCCCTGAACCCTGGAATGAGAAAATCTGAGTTCTCTGCATAGGGTTGATCTCTCAGAAGTGACGGCCTGGGTAAAATTGCAGCTGTAAATGCTGAGCTTGCTCTTCTCCCCACCTCTCTCCACCCTGATAGATGTGCTGGGTCAATGGAATATTATCCCTTGAAAGATTTAGGCCTTTCAAGTGGCACCACTTTGAAATCTTGGGTGGGGGAAAGAATCAGGACACTTATTAGATTGGGCCAGGAAAATCATCCTGTCTGAAATTACCAGGTAGGTCCTGTGGTATTTTCAAAAATATTAACAAGGTTTCTTGAAGAAGAGCCCATTGTCAAACAAGGCACGAGGACCCTGCCATGGAGAATCTCTGCTCTCAGCTAAGCCAGAGAACTCCAGAATAAAAAGGAGCTATTAATATTAAAGTCAAGTGTTACCTGGATGCTGTGGTCCCCACTGAATTCAAATGCTCCTGGAAAGTAGAAAATTAAGACAAATACTTATGGCAGCTAGAACCTGGAATGGCCCAGCTGGACCAGGGATGAAACCTGAGAGAAAATGTCCTGTTGATGCTGTCCCAAAGCCCATTAATCACAAGCTATGGCTTTGTAAAGAAACAGCCATTTTGGTAATAATAGAATCATTCTCTATGAAAGAGAAGCCTCTCTTGTCAGAGAGACAATTTTCACTATTTTTGGATAAGACAGGGGAGAAAATCTGCAAAAATATGATTGAATGACATTTTTCATGACTCTCAGATTTGCTCCCAAGGAATCACAGAATCATTTAGGTTGGAAAAGCCTCTAAGATCATGGAGTCCAACCATTAACCCAGCACTGCCAATGAACCACATCCCCAAGTGCCACATCCACACAGCTGTTAAATCTTTCCAGAGATGGTGAATCCAGCCCTCTGCCAGTGCCTGACCACCCTTTTTGGGAAGAATTTTTCCCTAATATCTAATATAAACCTCCCCTGGCTCAACCTGTGGCCATTTCCTCCTGTCCTAGGTCTCCATCACCAGCGCATCACCTCCAGCGCTGCTCCCAGCCCTGTCCTCCTAACAATGCCAAGTTTTCCTTCCCTCTGCCTCAGTTTCCCCACGAGCAAACTCCAAGTCCCATATCCCAAGTTAATGAGGTGAAAGCCTCAGGGGTGGCAGCCCCAGTCGTTTTTGTCAGCTCTAAACTGAGCAAGTGTCTCGTTCCGTGCTAATCCGCACGGAACGGAAAGGTCACTCCACTTGTAAAAGCAAGATGCTATTTTTAGGCACAAGGATTATTATCGCTGTGGAAATGGAAAATAACCTGAAAAGAGGAGTTGAAAACATAACACAAATGTTACCTGCATTTCAGTGAAAACAAGGAATTGCTCGAGCCTTGACAGCATCTTTCCTTCCTCCTCCAAGGATGGATTTTATCCCAGGGCATTATTAACTGTCACATCCATGGATGCCTCAGAGCAGAGACTCTGCTGAGCAGAGACTGCTTGGGATGGTGCTGTATCACATTAACTTGAGTTCTGGTGGCCCAAGCTTCTAGATCAGCTTGGAATTTTTCCCCTTTTCCTTCTAGAGAAGGATGCTGGAAATGGTTTCAATGGCCAGGCCTGGTGGGTCTCAGCACAAACACTGCAGCTCGGGCCTTGTCTGTGCAAACAAGGTCCTTCCTCCTTCTCTACAAGTGACTGTAGAATCACAGAATGGTTTGGGTTGAAGGGACCTTAAAGCCCATCCAGTCCCATGGGCAGGGACACCTTTCACTATCCCAGGCTGCTCCAAGTCCCATCCAGCCTGGCCTTGGACACTGCCAGGGGTGGGGCAGCCACAGCTTCTCTGGGCACCCTGTGCCAGGGCCTGCCCACCCTCACAGGGGAAAATTCCTTCCTAATATGCAATATAAAGCTAAAAATATCTCACTGGAGACATGTATGATGTGATTTGGGAGGGTTTGCTGTAGGTCTGTACATTGATGGTCTCCCTTGTGGGCTCAAACTCGAGGGTCACGTGCCACATCCACCCTGAGATGCTTCTGATTTTTGGGGAGGTGTTCTCACTTGGGGGTTCTGCTGAGCTTTCTGGAGGCATTTCAATTTTGAGTTGAACTGACACCTTCTGTTTAGATTCTTTGGGATAAACTAGATGTTTTTTGGAAGGAGCCAGGAAGCAGTCCAACCCCTGGTCCTGCACAGACACCCCAACAACCCCAACCTGGGCATCCCTGGCAGCGCTGTCCCAATGCCCCTGGAGCTCTGGCAGCCTTGGGGCTGTGCCCATTCCCTGGGGAGCCTGGGCAGTGCCCAGCACCCTCTAGGGGAAGAACCTTTCCCTGATCTCCAGCCTGAGCCTCCCCTGGCACAGCTCCAGCCGTTCCCTGGGTCCTGTCCCTGTCACAGGGAGCAGAGATCAGAGCTGCCCTTTGGGAGGAAGCTGTGGATTGGGATGAGCGCTGCCCTCAGTCTCCCCTTCTCCAGGCTGAACACACCAAGTGCCCTCAGATGCTCCTCATGTGGCCCCTCCAGACCCTTCCCCATCTTCGTGTCCCTCCTTTGGACACCCTCCAACAGCTTTAGATCCTTCTCATGTTGTGGCACCCAAAACTGCCCACACTGGATGGGCAGGAATGACCCTGATGGTGCCAGATCCAGGCTCTGGGTCCTGGCTCCCTCCACTCCCTAAGCCACAACTTTGCCAAAGGGAGTAATCCCACACTTTCCTTGTCAGGTTGTTAATATGGAAGAGCTGCCCAGACCTTCCTACCCCACCCTGTACCTGGTGGAGGCACAAAGTGCTGGGGGCACGGGGTCACCTGGGGCTGGAATGCAATTTGTAGGAGTTTTGGAGAGGTGTTTTTCCAGACTGAGTTTGGATGCTGGCTTTACCATTCTGCTATGGAATAGCTCCTCTTGTGCCTCCATGCCCAGGGAGCCCTGCACTTCCACAGGTGAGTGTAAACCCTTCCCTGACTGGGAATGTGTCTGGGAGCTGTTCCTGCCGGCACCTGCCCCCGGCTGCAGGATTTCCTGCTGGAGGTAACCCTGCTGCCTTCTGATGTGATTAATGGTGCTTAGCCCTGAGCTGGAGGAACAGCTGTTGCCACGATCAGGCCTCCAAATGAGGTGCCAGAGAGCAACGAAGCAGGGAAGCCCCCAAATCCAGTGAGGCCTGGGAACAGGGAACTCGTTCTAATTGCTCTGCCCCTGCGTGTAATTCCAGAAAAGCCCTCTGCACGAGAAGAGCACAGGCCAGGAGTGGGGATTTTCACAATGGATGATCAGGACCACCAGTGCCACAGCAGTTGTGGTTCCAAATTCCTCCCTGGCACAGCTTTTCCTGGGAAGCTGTGCTCAACCAAGGGGTTTGCTGGAAAAAAGCAGCTGTTGTTTCTGCTCCTGAATGCTGTGAGCTGTCATCTTGCCTTTCTCTCTTTTATTATTTAAAAGACAGAGAACAAATAAGAGAAAATGAACTGCAAATAATGACTAACAGCAGTTCCAGCCCAAATATTTGCTCACATAATCACGTGGAAACTTTGAAGGCTTGCAGATGATTCCAGAACTGTTCCGAATCCATATTTGGCCCAAAGACAGTCAGGATGCTCCTCTCCCATTGTCAGCCCTGGACACCGAGAGCTGCATTCAGGGCTTCACACCCTTCCTGGTCCTCAGAGAAGTGGGGTGACAGAGAAGGGGTGGAAACCAAAGATGTGGTGGAATCCCTGTCTGGGATCTTCCTGCAGCCCTAGGAAGCTGTGTCCTTCTTGGACATGTTTTCAGCATCTCTGCTTTGAAACAGGGCTGCTTGCTCTGGGTGTGTTTGTGGTCTTCAAGTTGGAGGCTAAACCAGCATTCCACAATCCATTCTTTTTTTTTTTTTTCCTCTTTTTTCCTTCCTAGTGTGAACTCTAGAAGCTGCACCTAAATTTCTTCCAGCCATGTAGCACTGAGCAGAGACATTCTGGTCACTTGGCTTCTTGAGCAAAATAGCACAAAATTTCTGATTTCCTTGCAGGTTCAGGTGTTTTAGAAGCCCCTGGAAGTGTGGGAACTGTAGGGGAGGTCTGTGATGAGACGTTGCAGCTGGATCCATAACCTGCCCTGAGATTTCCAACCACTTGTCCTTGGGTTTCTGGAGAGCAGAGGAGCCAGCCAAGGTGTGGACCTTGACCCGGTGTTTTAAGCACTGTAGAATCACAGAATATTTTGAGCTGGCCCCACAGGGATCACCGAGTCCAACTCCAGGCCCTGCCCGGGACTCTGCAAGAATCCCACCCTGTGCCTGAGAGCATTGTCCAAATATTCCTGCCTGTTCCAGTGCCCAAACACCTCCCAGGCTGAATTCTGAACTTCCAAGAGGGCCAAGCCTGAAGCAGAAGGGTTTGTGTCTCTTTTCACTGAACATAATTAATGATTTCACTCCTTGTAATTATGGAGGTGCAATTAAGAGTCCTACAACAAGCAAGGCAGTGTTTGGCATTTGCAGAAAAACATAAACCTGCAATTTAGGTTTTTTTGCCATGAGTGGCCAGACTTTTCTTGGCCATTAAAATATCAGGAGATCCTGTCGAGTGCTGGGTGCTGGTGATTTGTGATCAAAGCTAACACGCAGGTAGCAGGTGGCATTTCCACACTTCCTGCAGGGAATTTATCCCAAAATGTCAGATTAGATTATCCATCTCTTTCCATTGGAGAAAAATGTGCGAGAAAAGGACCAGGGAAAGAGGAGGAAGGAGGGGGACAGTGTTTGCTCTACTCTAAAATTATTATTTTAGCTTACAAGTGTTAATGCAAAAATTCAGAGGTGTTAAAACCCAGAGATGTCATTTTCTCCTTTTTAGCACCATTTTCTCTCTGTCTCCAAACTTTTGACCATTGGAGAACATGTATCCTTTCTAGACAAAGTCCTTGGAACCTGTGAAGATTTAGGAAGAATTGTTTGGATTTTTTTCCAAAATGTGCTTTTGGAAAGAAAAACATCCTGACCTTTTATTCTTTATTCCAAATTAATACTTTCCAAGAAAAAACCACATTGTGATTGTGACTATTTTTTTCAAACAGTATTTTTCTTAAAAATCCATTGAGCCACTACCTGTCCTGACTTTGCAGATTTGGAAACCTCCTCTTCAGATTTATTGCTAAATCCACTTGGAAATGGATGGGATGAGGACTAAACCTAGGAATTTCCACCAAAAGGATAAACTCCACTAGCTGGGATCCTGATGATGATGATGATTATTGTTCTTAGAATTGCATTAATGCTGCTGATACCCTCAGGTTGGGGAAAGGTTTTTGTTTGATTTCCCCCACCACTCTTAATAAACTATTTTCATTGCTGTGGGGTCATCCCAACAGAGCAGTGCCAGCGAGATGCTGATGTGCCATTGTCCTGGCCTTTCTCCAGCATTCCCAGGAGGCTTGTTGGTGTTTATATCTTCCTCACTACTCCCTTTCCTTGGAGCACAGGATGGTTTATCTCTCTCTTTAAAGGACTTTGCCATATTCCAGCCCTTCCCTAAATCTATGGCACCCATTAATGAGATTTGTTCTGTACTGGAGCTGAGCTGACAGATGGGCAAGGACAATATCCTGGAGTATGGGATGGATAGAGTGGGGGGAATAATTCTTGTGGGACCATTCCTGCCTGCATGAGCATTTTCAGAGCACCTCTAGAAGTGCCAGCCTCCTTTTCCTCTTGTTTTCCTGTTGTAAATCCTGCCTGAAGAGAGGTTTCAGCTCAAACTTTCAGCTTCCTTTGACCTGAGCAGCTCAGAGCAAACCTGGGATCAAACCAGGGAAGGGGAAGGGGTTTGTTACCAAGATAAATTTAATACAGAACTTTCAGTGACAATAACCAAGCAGTCTCCAAAGTGATTCTGCTTCACAGCAGAGTAGCCCAAGCTGAAGGTTTTGATGATAAACCTGAAAAATAGGGTGGGATTTGACCACCAGATCCCTCATGGCTTGCTCTGGAGATGGAACAGATCCATCCAGCCTGGAAAAGACCATTGGCAAAGCTTTCTCTGAGGTTTGCATCTCCCTGAAGGGGAGGTTCCCAAAGAGTTCTGAAACTCTTCCAGGGAGATCTTCCCTTCTTCAGGCACTCTCTCACATCTTGTGACATCCAGAGCTGGATGTCAGCTGGAAGACAGCTTTTCCTTTGGTCACCCTGGCCCCAGAGGAGAACTTTTCTTTAACTGCCCAGCCTCGTCCAGGTCAGTGTTTGTTTTTGACAGCTGACATTGGTATGATTTATCCAGCTCCCTGCTCTGCCATGCCTTCTGGATCCTGGTGGGTGGTGAGTGGGTGTCAGCCAGGACCCGCTCCATTTCCTAGGGAGATCCCAGGAACAGGCTCATCCTGGCAAAGAGGGCTCTCCACGAGCAACCAACCAAACCATCAGGGGCTCAATGAAGAGAGGGTTACACCTCAAGGGCCTGGGCATGGGCCGGGTGGTGCCTCCCTTCCTCCCCTTCCATCTTTCCATCTTCTCCTTCCCTTCCACCCCACTCCTTTTCATTCCTCTCCTCCCTAAGCTAATTCACGCTTTTCCAGGCACCTTTCGTCACTTTCATTTTTCCCACTCGCCCCTGATCCGTGTGAAGGAACGAGGGTGTCACTTGTGGGGGACCAGAGAGGGGACTGCGGTGGCAGCAGGGCCGAGCTGGGGCTCATCCATCACCAGCCTGGCAGAGCAGGGCCACCACTGCCATTTCCCGAGGGATCAGCATTCCAAGGGCTGAGCCCAACCAGGTAATTGTTGGCAGAGAACAGGCATTTTTCACCGCTGACACGGAGGAGGGGGACAGGGCTGGGCTGTGCTAATGTCACACTGAAGGATGAATTCATCATGGATTCTCCTTTTTTCTTTTTTTTAGTTTTTATCCATCCTGCTTTGATGGAGGCTGAATTATTCCCAAATGCCAAGCAGCTGGTGAGTCTAAAGCAGAAGCCTTTCCAGCAGCCCCGGCGCCGGGAAGCAGCCAGGCTGTGCCAAGATCCTGCTGCTCCTGTCATTGTCATCCTCATCACTGAAGTCAAAGGGTCACAGAATTTCCACCCCTGTCTCACAGGGACTGAGGATTGGGTTGTGGTGCTGCAGTGACATTTCCCTGTCCAAGATCCATCAGGTGCAAAAGATGTGGGAAGCGAGGAGCCCATTTCCCAGCTTCCAACTTCCAACCTACTTACAGCAGGAACAGACACCTGTGCCAGGGCTTCGCTCCTGCCAGATCCCTGCCAAGAAGCCCCTGGAGGATCTTAGGCTCAGGACCTCGTGCAGGTGACAGTCCCACAGGATGGAATTGTGGTGACATAGCTCCGAGCCTGCTCCGAGCTCTCTCGGTGTTCACACTGTGCTGCCTTACTCGAGTTTGTTGTGGTTGTGCTTGGATGCCACCCAGGGCTGTCACTTAGACAAAAATAACACCAAAAATGTTTACCAGGCACAGGCTTGTGGGCTCAGTGTAAACTTGGAGGAGACCCCAATGTGAGGAGTGAAAAAGAAAAAAAAAGATAAATTAATCAAGGAGGGCAAAAAAAATCTTCTGTTCCCCTCTATTTTTAGTTTTAGACATTTTCAGAATCCAGCCAGTTCTGAAGCTGATTTCTAAATTTATTCTGTCCCTTTTTAGAGAACTTTCTGCATTTTCTCCCCCTAATTTAAGTGTCTTTTCAAGTATTTTTAAAAGTGGCAGTCAAGGCCAACTTTGCCTATTGAAGTTATCTCACATTTGTGTTCGGGAAAGAGCCAATAAATCAAGGCATTATCATGGGAATTGGCAGGACTATCCAAATCTTTATGCAGCAAAATTCAGTTCTAGGTTTCAGCTGTGATTTGAAAACAAATCCTAAATGCTGCCATCCTCCCCAAAACACATCTCAGCTGGGAAACCGTTCTTGGATGGTGTCGAGCAGGAATTAAAAGACTTTAATTCCTCATATCCCCCTGGTCTGCCACAAGTCTTTCCCACAGAATAGAACCATAGGTTTGGGTTGGAAGAGATAATTTTTTTCCAACCCTGTTCCACAGTCATTCCTCTAATTTCAGCCATTCGAAATCGAGTTTTTAGCACTAAATTCACTGTTGTGGTTCCCTGTATTCCAGAGGGAGAGTGACCCCAGCAGCACCGGTCTCTCCTCTAACTCTAGTCAAGATGTTCTGTGCCCACGTGATCACGTTCAGGGATGTGCCTCCCCTCAGTTCTCCTTCTCCCTCCTCATGTTTTCCGAGCAATCTCCTCTGTTTTCCTTTGCTCCCTGCCCCTGCAGCTCTCAGTTTACTCTGCCTGAAGCTGTTCTGGCCAAGGCAGGAGGAGCTATTCCCTTCTGTCAACACCGACGGAGCAGAGCTGATTCCTCTCGCTCCATTCCCACTCCTGCTTCGCCCAGGATGTAAGTTATTCATTCACAGGGTAGAGAGACAACTGTATTCCTTCCTCTTCCTGCTTATGGAATATTTTGACATTTCCCCACGTCTGTTTTGATTCAGTCCCATATTTAAATAAATATCTGCCTTTCCCATGGGAAGAGATCCAGGAGCTCCTACCCGGGATGCGTCTTTCCAGACGAGTTGTCTTTATTGGTATATTGAGCTATGGAAACACAGAGGGGCATGGGGGGATCTTTTTGGGTTCAGGCAGAGCCACACCAAGGCAGAGTTCCAGTGGTTTGCGCTCACCATCCTCTGTGTTTTGGCCAAAGTCTTCCAGTGTTCAGGACAAAAAGGAAAAGCACAATATTCCAAAGTGACGACTGGGAGGAATTGCTGGGTTTGATGGAATACTCTGCTAGGAAACAACCAGGGCAGGATTTTTCCAGCCATGAACAAAATCAGTTCTCAGACTTGGTAGTTTTTCTTGCTGTTCTGCTCAGCGTTGTGGCTTTGGAGTTTGGGAATTTCTGGTAATTGCTTGTGAGGTGTTTGGCTTCTCCTGACGGTGTCTTGTAGGAGAGGGCTCAGCTTTTCCTTCAGCCCAGGCTTTGGCATCTCCCGGATACCTGGAGGGATGTTCCAAGGCCCATTTGAAGTACAGAGGGCAGGAAAGTGTCACTCCTAAAATCCATTGTCTCATCCATGAGATCCTGTGAAAGCCAACCCTGCTGCCAGGTGGGAACCCACTGGTGCTGTCATCCCTTCCCACACTTCCAGGCCAAGTGTCCTGCAGAGAACCAGAGCAGTTTGTGTCATACTGTGATTTTGTTGCAAAAAAAGCCAAATCGTCCTTAAATGCCTCTAAAGCATTTAGAGCAGACAGCCCGTGTGACGAGACCTGTGGCAGATGGGGCTGTTTGCTGCTGGTGGTTACTGGTACGGGGAAAAGCCAAGGAGAGATCAAATTCTACCAGTTAGAAATACCCAAAATCACAGGTATCAAAGGTCATCCAGCTCCAAGTGGCACCTGCAGAGCCCAGTGGGATGTTCCCTCCCTCTTATTTATAGATTTCCCTGCCTTTGGCCACATCGGAAGTGCTGGTGCCGCCCTGAGCCGTGACAATTCCCACTTCCCCGGGAGCTCCTCGCACCTTCTTGTCACCTCATCAGCCAAGCCACAGGTGTCCTCCCCTCCCCGCAGTCCTGGGGGATGGATTCCCTCTTCCCACAGAAAGGCTGGATCTGGGCAGATGGGCTTTCACTCTGCTTTAAACATGAGTTAGGCCTGTCTCAGCAGAGCTACGTGTCTGTACCCCATCTGGGGAGCTTCCCATTGTTTCAAATCCTTAGGAAAAATGAAATTAGAAGAGGCTTTGCAGCAGGTTGTGGTTGAGAGCACTGATGGTGCCATGTGGTTTGGATGGTCTAATAAATACCTGAATTTTAGCTAAAATTCCAGCTTTAATTATGGTCAGGTTATGACCCTGCTGTAAAGGTCTCGAGCTTTCCCTGAAGCATCTGGCTGGGACTGGGTGAAGTTTTCCAGGCTCTTTCCAACACCCATGGGGAGCACAGAGCAGAAAACAAACTGGTTTATGCTTATTGACAAGCAATCCTCTTAGAAACCAATCTTGTTACTCCCTAGAGGTCAGCACTCTGTATATTTCAAAGGAAAAGAGACATCCTTTCCCTCATTTTAATGTTTTTTCAGCCCGGCTTTCTTGCAAGCTTTGTATTCAAAGAAGGACTGATGGGTTGGGGATATCCAGATGTGCTGAGGGATGCTCTCACAGCAGTTCGTAAGTGTACACAGCCAAAAACAAACCATAGGGTGGGTTGGTCCGTGGCATTCCCAAGCCATTCCCAGCCCATACAGCTCATGGCTGCTTGCCCAAGCTGTGCAGAAGGACACAGGGACCAGCTCATGCCTCCAAAGATTCCCCTAGGAGAATTCCCCAAGAATTCCCCTAGGAGACCCCCAAAGGGGCAGAGTGACCCCAGGACTGCATAAGAGCTTGGATCACCAGTTGTGCCATTAACACAGGAATGGTGGTGGCTTTTCCAAGGTTCATTTATCAAGGAGCAAGGAATGTTGTGGGTTCAAGGAGTCCCATGCACACCCTTCCCACCGAGTCCAATCTGGCTACACCAACCACTCTGTCCTGTAATTTTGACAGTCTAGGGGAGCCTTCATGAGCTCTGCTGGGCTCTCCCCTGGAGCTGGGACACCCCTCAGGGTTGTTCCTTGAGGCTGAGAGGCCTCTCTGTTAATGACAGATCTTAGGATGGGTCACATTCCAGTCCTGTCTACCTTGCAGCCGGACTGCACACCAGTGACTCTCCAATCCAGCTGGGATGCCTCTCAAGGTCTGAGATTCCCTACGTGGCCTGAGGAATCCTCCCTTGCCCCAGGCAGAGATTCCTTACTCCCAGATCCCTGGTAAGCTGCTCCTAGCAGGTGAATCCATACCACAGAAATCCACTGAGTTAATTCCTTTAGACTTAAACTGTTGTCCAAATCTGAGACTAAGGCTGGGCTTAGTCTCACACCTTAGCTCCATCAGGAGTTTAGAAAGCAAGGAGTTGCACTCCAAACCCTGTGACTAAGTGGGAGGGTCTCCTTTACCCTTTTGCATCTTCAGACTGTTAAAATCATTATAGCTCATTTCTACTTCAATTTTCCCTTGTATCCGTAGAGTAATGGAGCAACCTTGCCAGTGAACTTTGTTGTGTTTTTATAAATTCATATTAGAAGTATTTTTGCTAATGCCTTTGATGGTGTTTCTTTGACTGACCCTAAATCCGTCATTCATGACAGAGGGAGGGCTGGTCCTCCCTGCTCCCAGCCAAATAACCCAATCCAAGCCAGCAGGAAGGAAAGGCTTTAATTGGAAACATCCCCAGCCCTGCTGCACTCAGCACTGCCAGGGTCACTAATACCAGGGGAGCTCGTGCAACAAATAACAGGTTCCTACTTTATTTCCTTTATTTAACTGGAAACTTAGGAGCAACAGGTCCGTGTTTCTCCTCACATATGCCTCCCATGCTCGCCTTTTGTTGTTTTGGCTGAAGCTTTCCTCGCAGGGCCCCGCGAGCTCACCGAGCAGCAGATGGCCTCCTCCTTGCTTCATTTCCAGCCCTCATTTTTTCCCACACTAAACCAGACTTTTTCAGGCACTACTAATCCCCTGTGCCTGTCACTGGTAGAGAAAAGCATTAATAACTCCAGTTATCCTGGAAATATCTGTCACCCACATTTGTTTTGTGTTTCCCTTTGGGTAATCATGCTCCAGATCTAATTACTGCCGAAATTTCTTTTGCTCCAATGAGCAGCATTTCGGGTTCCCTCCCCGGCTGGGTGGAAGTTTAACTCTGCCGATGGAGGGAGATCTGTGTTGATTTACACCAGCTGAGGAGCTGCTGCTCCACGTCTTTATTCCGTGTGTGGCTTGGGGTTGCAGAGGTGGTGGTGATGGATGGCTTCAAAGACCATGGGAGTTGTGCTCGTGGGGAGCAGGGAGGCCCACCAAAAACAGGCACAGACTTTAGCTGGGATGAGTGAATTTAGGACAAGTTGCTGGGAGAGCAAAAAGAAAGGAAAAAGTGTTTTCATCCTCTCCCACAGGTGCAGGGAGCCAGAGCTGCTGCTGGGACAGGGTGGCAGCTCTCGTGACATGGGTTCAGTGACACAAGGAGGGGGGTGCTGTCGCACTTTGGACACGAAAGAAAGACGCAGACACACGTTGAAGAGACAGAGCCAAACTGCGGGCCAAAAAACTGGGCAGGACTCCCCTCCCAGACCCTGCACTTTATTTTATATCCTCTTAGTAACCACAGGGATTGGAGGGAGAAATTGCCACCTCTTCATCACACTGGTTAAAGGAAATATCCATCAAATATCTCCGCCCAGGAGAAAGGAATGCAAACAATAGAACACAGTTAGAAAAACATGGCTATGTTTACAGAGAATGCATGAGAAACTGTTACAGAAGAATGAAAACATCGAAGAACTGCAAAACTCAGGGCAACAGGGTGCCTCCCACTGTCACACATCAGTGAGGGCGGCATTTGGGAGCCACCGTGACAAGGATGGAGCTGGAGCTGGCTGGGCTTTCCTCCTCCTCGGCTGACTGACACCAGGGCTGAGCTCCGGGAATGCGCAGGAGAGCAGATGGCAAATCCCCGAATCCCTGAGGGAGGCGAGTGCCAGCTGACGGGCGGCTCCCCCGCTTTCCCGCAGGTGTCCATGCAGGGTTCATGGATCAGCGATGGCACACGTGGGAGGAGCCATCTCCTCCTCCACCTGCCACAACCAGGGACCGGTGGCATCATCCCATGGGAGCGTCCTGGCACCCACAGCTTGGGTACAGCCACTGGGGGAACTGGTCAGACTGGGGAGAGTGAAACCTCCCAAAAAACCTCTGCATAGCACCACACCTGAGTTTGCCACTGAACAATGGGGTGGGATCTCCCAGGATGGAGGTCACTGGGCTGGGAAAAGGGGAGTGTGGGGACAGAGGGAAGGGATGGGAAGGTGGCAGGGAAAGGGGTGGCTCTGCTTTTAACTGTAATTCCTTCCCACAGCTGGGACTAGGATGGGCTCAGGAGCTTCCCAAAGAGCCTGGGCTATTGGGAATGGCCATGGAAAAGCCCGTGGCACCAGGATAACCACAGGCTGTGGCTCCTAACAGAAGGATGTGGTGCAAGGAGCACACACATGAGCAAAAGCACCCAGTTATGCCATGGTGAGCAGGATCGGTGGCATCGTGTGACCCTGGAAGGGATCCAGGGACAGGACACCAGCCCTGGGACTGTGGCTGTAAATCTGCAATGAGCACTTCAAGCAATCATAAATCCATGGATTTGGGATCTTTCCTGGCTTAGCTTTAGCAGCTGAGGCCATGCAGAGGATTGATGTTCTGGACAAAGCGCACCCAACCACTTCCACTTACGGAGGGGCAAAAAATGGATGTATTAACCACAAGGAGGAAGAGGGAATTTTGAGTTTTGCCTCTTTTGCTCCCCAGCAGTATCCAGGACATGAATGGAGAGAAAGGGGCTGTTAAAAAACTGCAAGGAATGAGGAAATAAAAGAGAGACAAAATGTCTTTTCTTTTCTCCTTAATTAATCTTGGGAGGTGATGACAGCAGAGGATGAGGAATGGGAAGTAAATGCTCTGCTAACAGCCTTTCATAGAGATCCCTGCGTTTGACAAATGAGCTCAAAGCCACAGGCCTGGAACCGGAGCTCTGCCAGCACATCAGGGATAATCCAGCGGTCAGAGGCTTGGAGCAAAAGGGTTGGGAGGGAAAAAAATTCCTCAGATCCCTGCCTGCTTGGTACTTATTTAAACATTTGCTTTGCTGGTGCCTTTGCTGGATGCCCGAGGGCTCCTCCACTGCAGCTGCCCCTCCTGTGCTAAAGGAGGTGACTTTAATTGGAATTTTAGCAGCAGAGCCCATGGATCTGACCAAAACTTCAGTGCTCCATCACTAGCACTGGATGCAGGATCTGTCTTGCTCCTTCCATGTTCTTGTTTTATTGCTTTGGACAATTTTTTTTAGTTTTTTGGTGCTTTTAAAGGCCTCAATTCCAGCCTACGTCAGAGAGGGACGCCGGGCTACATCAGAGAGGTCTTGTGAGAGTAAATACAGGAAAGTCGGCAAATATATTACAGGCGGACATCAGAAATTGAAACATTTTGTGGGACAAAATAAGAAGGAAGAAATAGAAGAAGTAACCAGAAGAATGGGAATGAAATGGTATGGAGAGGAGAGGAGAGGAGAGGAGAGGAATCTCTTGCAACACTCCTATGAAGACACATCTCTGACCTGCGTTGACATTCCTTTCAGAAATGGGAACACTGAACTAAGGTCCAATGCCTTTCAAAGGATCNGAAGTAAGGAAAAGAAAGGGGATGGAGTGGAGAGGAGAGGAGAGGAGAGGAGAGGAGAGGAGAATTAAAAGGTTTTTTAACACAATAATACTACACTTGGGCGATATTGCTTTTTAATTTGGTGATTTCTGGCATTTTGATTCCAAGACCAGAACCGAATTTGGGCCTTTTTTGTTTTTTTTCTTTTTTTTTGGCTTGGATTCTGATTACTCATCAGCAAATTGGGGGTGGGGCTGGCAGTGGCCTCTGTGATCACCTGAGAGCAGTTGGAGACACGTAGATGTTGCTCCCCCAGGACAATCCCAGCCATAAACTTTATTGCCCTATAAAGAGGAGCCTGCAACATCAGAGGCTTTTCAGGGATCAATAAAATCAACGTTAACTAAATTGTCAGCAGTCACCATCCCCTTCCCCCAGCCTGCTCTGCTCTTCTGTTCCAATTAGGCTAAATTGGGACTCTGAATTTTGGGTGGAAGCCAAACTGTCAATCCCATAATCGGTTATGAACAATGTAAGCAATGTCTGTTTAATCTGTAAATGACCAGCTCGTCTGAGAGGCTCCTGTAATGATGCTAAAATAACCACTGGGTTGGGAATTATTCATGTCTGGAAATAGATGGGGGGAAATTCCCCTTTGGGAACTGTTGGTCCTAGAATCCCTGAATGGTGTTGGAAGGGACCTTAAATATTTTCTCATTCCACCGCCTGCCATGGGCAGGGACAACTTCCACTACCCCAGGTTACTCCAAGCCCCTTCCAACCCGGTCCTGACAGTTTAAAGGGCGTCAAAACCCAGTGCAACCTCTTCCCTCAGGGGTTAATAGGAAGAAAATGGGAGGGAAAAGGGGGAAATTCAAGGTGGGAGGGATTTCGGACAGTTTTAGGGACACAAATCGGTGCCCTGTGACTCTGCAAATGGGATGGGGGCAGAGCTGGAGCACCCAGCATCAGTTGTGGATGAACTGCCCGGGATGAATCATTCCATCATTCCTCACGAGGAATCTGTCAGCTACTCCAAACACCGGAGTATTCAAGTGGAGGCAGCCAAAAAAACCCCTGCAGCGAAGGAGCTGCCGGCACAGTCACAGATCTCACCACAACCAGGGCATCGCTTAATAGGTGTGAAAAGAGGCTGTGAAATGCAAACATCTCCCGAGCTCCCGTTAGCGAGGGGCGGAGGGAAATGGGGCAGGAAAACCAAGGAAATCCCATTTCCTCGGAGCTGTCTCGATGGCAAGGCCGTGTGTCTACAAATTGAGCAGTAAAAGGAGCCTGGTGGAACACACGGGAGTTGCCTGGCACCAGGTTTGGGCCAGAAGCACAATTTTGGGGGAATTTGGAGGGAATTCCACAGTGTGAGAGAGCTGAGGGTCTGAGCATCCTTGCACAGCCCAGCAGAGTCGGTGGGAATGGGCGGGTGAGTTTTGGGAGGAACACCCCACTTTTCCCCACTCACCGTGTGTGAGCATTCAGGAAGGATTTCCTGAACCCTAAATCCATCATTTTCCCTGGAACACATTTCAAAGGCTCTGCCAGCTCTAATGCTTTTCCTCCTCTGCAGCCAGCCAGCAGCAGCACAGGTAAGAATAGCAACGATAAAAAATTAAAAGCTACAATAAACATTATTGATGCCATTCCTAACGAGATGGAGGAAGAGAAGGAAAACGAGAGGATGCTGAGGTGATAAATATGGTCTGTCAGCCATAAATTACAGCCGTCATTAGGTTTCTACAGTGGGGCCTGACAAATTATTTTGTGGAAGTACAAGCTCAGCTGCACCTTCCAGTCTCAGCTATTCCGAGGCTGCACCTTAAAAAAAAATCAATTCAATCGATTCTGTATCAATCTGAGATACAGCTGGAATTGTGCTGGGTGCTGCTCCCACCCCGCTGGACTCCCTGGGAAGGATGAGGACTCCTTGCAGTGGCAGTGGGTTGGGTTGAGTGGAGTATGGAAAGGGAAGGGGTGGGCTCTGTGCAGGGCTTGCTGCAGGTCCCCAGAGGGGTTTGCAGGCTGCCATCACCCTGCTGACTTCCCAATTGGAGCATTTGTGCACTTTTTTTTCCTAAAGGATGGGATTTTCCATGGTTGTATGGGGATGATTCCCAGCTGGGCCCTTTCAGGAGAGACTTGCTCTGCTGTAGAGCCCCACGGGCCCAGATCAGAGGGTGTAGGACCCATCTCAGGTGGCACCATGGTGGTGAAACAGCAGTTGGTCCTGCAATTCCCAATTACGATGGCTGGATGTCCGTCTGTGACCCCCTGGTCCCACAGCCTCAGGGGCACAGGATGTGCACCTGCCTCCTCCAGTGTTTTTTGTTATTCCAGAGGATGCCAGCACCTTCTTCCCAACCTGATCCTTCTCCCTGGCCTTTAGCTGATCTTGGGGTTAATAGAGAGGGGGTTGATACCCTCGGGGTGATCCCACCTCTCCCTGTGCACAGCGGATCACTGTGGATTTAGCTCAGCTTCCGGCTCTCTCCATGTTCTCCTATCCCAGGCTCTGAGTTTCATCCAGCCTCTCCCCCCATCACACCCCTTTCCCAAGCCTGCAGATCCCAGGTCTTTTCTGTGGAGCCACGACTCCTGTGCTGCCACAAGCAGGCCCAGGATTGCCTCCACCACGCACCTTGCAGACCTCAATTTGCAGGAAAACAGGGAAAGGGGGGAAGATCCACATGCTGGTGCAGTCTTTACAAAAGCCATTCATCCCAGGGCTCTTCCTAACAGGCATCGAATGAGATTCCTGCAGGAGATGATTTGTTTAGTCCTTCTCCTGCCGGCTCGGATTAATCTCTGCTCCTGAAGTAGTGGTGTCATTTCTCGGAGACGTACAGCGGCAGCAACCACCGAGCCCCATAAATTAGAGACAATCCCGGATCCATCTGTCTTCCTTCCCACTCTCTGTCCCCACTCCTGTCCTCAGGGCAAGGGCAGGCCCCGCAGGCACCGGCGCAGCCGCTGCTTTGTGGACTGATAAATATTAAAAACCCCCTCAAGATGGGAGAGGTTGGAACAACAGAGGGATTCTGTTGCTCCAAAGCAATTTGCTTTCTGCTGCGCTCCTTCCTTGGGATTCCTTGGAGGAGCGGGGTTGTGGTCCTTGGTGAAAAGTCACATCCCTGATTTTTTGGGGGGAGAAAGACCCAAAACCAAAACAGTTTTGAGCATCTTTTCATTGCAACAGCTGGACTGAAGGGCTGAGGTTTTGAAGGCGGGAGCGGGTGCAGGGGGATGGGATTTAACTGGGGTGTGGATGTAGGGATGTTAGAGGAGTGGAGGAGCCAGGGTGCACCTGGTGGTCTCAGACCCGTCCCCTCCAACCCCATCTAATGCTAATATATACCTGACATATCATATAATGAATGATACATGGTAAATGAGACATTAAAAATGACTTAATAAAATCATTAAGGCTGGAAAAGACCTCCGAGATCATCAAGTCTGACCTTAAAATATGTACATATATGTCTGCCTTTATATACACACACAAAATGTACATATACAGATAGATAGACATAGACAGGTAGATATATTGTCCCTGTAAACAAACTGAAAGCTTGGAGGAGCCAGGAACACCACAATTTATTATTTATGGAGCCCACACTGTGACAGGCCGTGTACAGACCTGGCAGCAAGCACAGCTCTCCCTTAAGGACTTTAGGAGCTTGCTCAGGCACAGACAGACTGGAGGGAGCCACTTAAGGCTGGAGGAAGGTGATGAGGCTCTGGCACTCCCAAAAATCCAGCTGTTTCCTAAGTGCCCTGTCGGCACTCATCAGTGTAAGGCAGCATCGCCCGTGGTGTCACTCCATCATTCCCACAGCTGCCAGATGCTGCTGTCCTGGGGCACCAGGAGGGTGACAGGGGCTTGGAGGAGGACACGTCCCCTGTGCAAAGCCATCACCTGCACGTCCTCTCACCCAAAGCAGGCGGGCACCCCCTGAAAGGAGAGCGAAAGGGCAGCGATTTATTTGGTATTAATTTTTAAAGCTGCTGGTCTCAGCTCAGTGCCTGTCTGTCTCTGTCTGTTTGCCTCTGCTGAGAAGATTCATTACTTTGATGGATTTGTGTAATTTTTTCAAGTGCTTTGGGTGACAAACAATAAAACACACTTCACGCTCCGCTCCGAGGGGCTGGGGGGAGCGGGGGACACTACAGAGGGGATTTCTCCCAGGGGAAACTCATTCATCCCACAGGCTAGGCTGAGCAACTCTCCAGGTGCCAGCAGGGAAAGCCCTGCAGGGCCATGGGAATTTGGGGTTTTCGTCTGCTGGAAAGGGCAAGGCCATGGGAGTGAGTGGAACTGCTGAGGCTCCAAAATCCAACCCATCCCTCCATTTCCTCAGCTGGAGCAGAGCAAACAGGCCTGGAGTTGGGATAAAGGGGTAGGATTGGGATCAGGGCTTCGCAGGGAAGGAGGAACATGGGGGTGTGGTGATGCTGGTGGCTTATGGACGCTGCTGGGAATTTCCGTAAGAGTTCTCAAGAGGGAAAGATTTCATCCTGAGCATTGCTCTTGAGTGGGTGGTCATCTCTGCTGAGTGACTTCCTGGGCTCTGAAGGAATAAATTGGTCCAGACTGAGCCAGGCAGGATCAATCACTGCTGGTGACAGAGGCACAGGATTTATGGCCACAAGGATCATGGACAAGGGAGGGCAGCACGGCTTTGGAAACTATTTACCTGTGGAGATACTGCACCCAGACTGCAGAAACAGCCCAGGCCCAGGGCACCCATGCCAGGTGAGTGGAGCAGGGACAGGGACAGGGACAGGGACAGGGACAGGGACAGGGACAGGGACAGGGACAGGGACAGGGACAGGGACAGGGACAGGGACAGGGACAGGGTTGGTAGCCAAGACTGTCCATGATGGTGAAACCAAGACAAGGTCAAGACACAGAGTCAGGTCTGTGGGGCTCTGGCTGAGGTCACTTGAATGGCATTTCGGGATCTGAAATGTTTCATGGGGCCCTGAAGAGGCAGAAGGGAAGAGGTTGGGAAGTGGCTGGGAAGTGGCTTCTGGCAGCAGAGCCAAGAGGAAGCACATTCCTTGTGCTCTGGCCATGCCTGCAGTTCCAGCTGGGATCTTTGGCTGGGTTTGCAGGTACCTGGGGTTCTGTGGTGCAAACAGGCTGCTCCACTGGCCAGGATGCTCATCCAGCTTTGACTTGCACATCCCCAGTTCCCCAGGTCTGGAACTGAACTTCCTGTGCAATGTTGGGAAGCACCAGGGATGGCTCATGGCAGAGCAGAGCTGATCCTGAACCATGGGATTCACCCAAACCTCTTTGGTACCTGAACACAGCCCAAGAGCTCTGCTGGTTGCCCACAAGCCCATGGCCATTTGGGTGGGCACTGGGGGGTTTTCATGGAATCACTGAGGATGGAAAAGTCCTCTGAGATCGTTGATTCCAACCATTAAACCAGCAATAAACCAAGTCCCTGAGAAGCACATCTACAATTCCATGCACATTCCAAGAGAAGATGAAGATGGAGAGGTCAAAATGTCCCAAAATCAGCCCAAAATCGGGTCAAAATCTCCCAAAATCAGGGGAGCAGAAGATGAGTGATGTGCAGCAGGAGGCTGAAGGAGAAGAGACCCCTAAAAGCTCTGATGGGTGGCAGGCCATTGCCTTCGTGAGAGAGAAGGGTCTCCACCTCCACCCAGCCTGTGGGGTGTGCTCTGAATTCCTAGAGATTATTCCACCTTTCCCACAACATCTGCCTGGGCACTTGCATCCAGATCACAGCACACAGAGGAACATCCCAGGCACTGAAGCTGCTCAGGTGCAAAACATCAGCATCAAGTTTGGGCTGTTCCCACAAGCAGACAAGGACAAAGCCACGAGGGAGAAGTGTCTGCCTGTGCCTCACCTTTCCTGAAATAAAAAGCAATAACTAAGGAGAGTGGGAAGGAGAGGCACTAACAGCCTGGATTTATCCAGCTTTGGGAGAAAAATCTCTGCTGCTGACCTCTGGATGAAAGTGCAGATAACTGTTTTAGTTTTCACAGGGGAGAGCCTCAGTTCTCACCTAAAAAAAAAACCGATTTCTGGTCTTGGGAGAATGAGCTGGGCCTTGATCTATAGCTCTGGCTTCCAAGGAGCAAATGAAACACTTTCTCTTTTCATCCACATCCCTAAAGGACTCACCACCATGAAAAATGGGAGCAGCTCCCTCACAGGATTACCAGCACGATTTGCCATCAAACCCTGGTGCCTGGTGGATGCTGCTGGCCCAGACACGGTGCCCAAAGCTGCTCCTGCCCCAGAAAGCCTTCTCCATCAGGGGTGGGGTGGGAAAGGGAGGGAGGGAGGGAAGAGCAAGGGGAGACAGAGATTCTGGGGGATGCAGGGAAGGAGAAGAGAAGTGAAAGGGGAGGGGAAAAAAGACAGGGAAAAGGGAAAGGGAAGGGGAAGAGAAAAATGAAGGGGAAAGGCACTGGGAAATGGTAGTAAAGGGGTAGAAGTAAATGAGGAGAAGGAGAAGGAGAAGGAGAAGGAGAAGGAGAAGGAGAAGGAGAAGGAGAAGGAGAAGGAGAAGGAGAAGGAGAAGGAGAAGGAGAAGGAGAAGGAGAAGGAGAAGGAGAAGGAGAAGGAGAAGGAGAAGGAGAAGGAGAAGGAGAAGGAGAAGGAGAAGGAGAAGGAGAAGGAGAAGGAGAAGGAGAAGGAGAAGGAGAAGGAGAAGGAGAAGGAGAAGGAGAAGGAGAAGGAGAAGGAGAAGGAGAAGGAGAAGGAGAAGGAGAAGGAGAAGGAGAAGGAGAAGGAGAAGGAGAAGGAGAAGGAGAAGGAGAAGGAGAAGGAGAAGGAGAAGGAGAAGGAGAAGGAGAAGGAGAAGGAGAANGGGGAAGGGGAAGGGGAAGGGGAAGAGGAAGGGGAAGGGGAAGGGGAAGGGGAACTCCTCTGAGAGTGATAAGCAGAGAAGAGCTCTCTCTGCCCCTGAGAGTCACTGTGTGTTTTGCCTCTTGCAAAAGTCTTCTCCTCACAAGGGCCTCCTGACTTCCAGCAGTCACTGAGAAGCCGGGAAAGCGTGTCAGGAAGCTTTCCACCAAGTGGTTTCACATCACTTTATCCCCAGAAGTCAAGGAAAGCAACGTGCCCAGTCCCCTTCTTTTGAAATGGGTGAGTCTGAAGGCTCACCTCCTAGAATTCCCAGTTTATTAGTGCAGTTACAAGGGCGTGGGTTTGGCAGGAATTGAGCCCAGGCACGTGGGGGTTGCTCAGGAACAGGACATTGTCCTGAGTTGGAGCTGACACGTTTCATATTGGCAGATTTCTGGGAAAGGAATAACGGATTTGCTAATTATTGATATTATTTAAGCGACAAGAGTGAAAATTGAAAAGAAAACCTGCTTACCAACCCCAACAATAGCAGATATTTGTCATGGCTGTCAGCTATTCAGACCTGTGCAATTTCATAGGTTTCATAAGTCCTCGTTAATTTTCTTGTTTGGGAGGATTTGCTATTTTAATGAAACCTATTTACACCAGCAACTGCTGAAAAATCATTCATTAGCGGACAAGAACTATTGATTATTTTCCTCCAACTACTCAGCCATGTTCTAGCCAATTACTGTAACCAATAAATAAAGAAATATCAACCTTGCATTCCTGCCAGTATCTCCAGCAGAACTTTATTCCTCTGGATAACTCGTGGCGTGTCAGCCTCGGGGAAAAGCTGTGCTGGAGAAACCTCTTTTAACATTTATGTCACATTGCCATCCTCTGCAAGCTCGTGGAGAGGGAAAGCTTCTCGTTAGGGTTTAATGTATTTACTAAAGAAAATATTTACTGGGCACACAGGGAGATTGAGTGAAGGAATAGCACAAAGCTTGAAGAAACTCCTGGCTAATGGCCAGACCTTCAAGTCAGATTTTTTAATGCAAATATTTGGCCTGATTGGCAGAAGTCCTAAACTCTGGAGAGGGGGATTCAGCTCATCTGACCAAGTAAGAAATCCAGGTTGTTCAGATCCCCAAAAACACCCCAGCACTGCAGGCAGCCATGCAAAGTTCAAGTTTAATCCCAACACCCCACTTTATAAAAACAACCCTTAAGCAACTTTTGTCCGTGAGTTTTGACTTGTGGCTTTGCTGGTTCTCAGCTTAATGGGGAAATGTTTTATTTAAATATTATATTACGACAGGAGCCATGGCTTTCAAACTTTGGCCATTTGCACACATTTTAATGGGCTTGGGGGAAAAAAAGGAGAAATCTGTCTCCAGGTTTTTGACAGTGTTGTAATTAAAGAGGGTTTTTCATCGAGAACATCTGTTTCTCTTGACAGATATATTCTTGTTGGGAGAAAAAGAAGTGCCTAAAAAAATAGTTTGTCAGTCTGAGCTTTTTACAGCTTTTCATCCAAGGATATTTATCTTGAGGGTTTTTTTGACAAAAAAAAAAAAAAATAAGGTTGATATTTCCTGGAAAGAGAAGAATTCTGATCAAGGCTGAGATTCCACAAACATTGCCAGAGTGGTGGCAAGCCCAGGTCCTGGCTGAGCTGCCTCTGCCTTTTCCACAGCTCCTGATGTGGGAGAAGGGAAGCTCTCATCCTTCCCAGGCGCCATGCTAACAAATCAAATAATTCGTAAAAAATCATAAAAATCAAATCAGAGATACGAAAATAAATGGCTGGGCCAAGGGGTCACACTCTCACATCCACGTGCATGCAAATGTCTGTGTGTGTGTGTGTGTATTTTTATCTATTTATATATAAAGGGTTTTTTTTATTTCTTTCCAAGCTGGAAGCACTGAAAGTTCCTCCTCCATAATTTCCCTGTAGTCCTCGTTAATTCCTTAAGATTTTTCCCCACCTCTTTTCAAAGCCTAAAGTTCAAAGCTGCAGAAAGGAGCTGTCTCAGCATTTTCTTTTTCTCTCTTTTGAAACTTTTTCAGCAAAGTCCAATCAAACCTATTAACTCCTTCTTTCATTTTTGCTCCCACTCCTTGAAGCAAAAACGGATGTGGGGCTCGGCCAAGAATTTGCTGCTGCGGGAGATGCCCGGTTCCTTGGCAGTGTGTCCACATGGATATGCTAAACATCCTTAAATCCTGTCCCTGCTCCTGGAGGGCTCCAGATGGGGCTACAGCCGAGAGGAACAGGACAAGCCCAGGACAGGTCCCTCTGCAGCACACTGAGCTCCCAGTGCTCCCAAGCATGTCCCAGTGCACGCTCCAGGGCAAGGCAGCACAAGGAGAAGACCTGCAGGTAAATGCACACATTCTCCCCCTCGTGCCTGCTGTTTTCCTTGATTCTTCCCTTGTGGAACTGCAAGGAGGAAACTGAAGGCTCTTCCATGATGACACACATCATGATGACACACAGCTGAGTGTCCCCGTGGCAGCTCCCAAGAGCTCGGGAAAGTCTCAGCCTCCCCACACAAGGCACAGGTATTCCCAGGATGCAAGGCAATGATTCCCTCCTGGAAATCCCCTCGGGATGTGGATCTCTTGATATCTGAACACCTCTTCACTCCATCACCCCGGGCATTAATGCAAAGTGCAGGCAGTAATTACAGCAGGCATTAAAGTCCTGTAATTGTAGGGCCCGTGTGTGTGTGTTTATAATGCAACAACACTCCCGGAGCCCTTGTGGGGCTTTGTGTGTGTGGCTGGGAAAAGGCACAGGGAAGCCCCATAAAACATAAAATAAAATCCAAATATATAAAGGTCAGGGTAGTAAATATAAAAACAACCATCACATACCTTTAAATATTTATCACTAGTGACGTTTTCATTACAGGAGGGCTGGGACTTACTGACTCTGTAGCAAATGCGGGCATGGCAGGCTCGGAGTCTTGGCTCAAGGCCATGAGGGAAGCAAAAAAAGGCTTAGAAAAGGGATGGAAATACACTTAAAAATGTGTGTGTGGGGGGTGGTTATAGGTGTCATTATAATGCTTTTGAAGCAGCTTTAGCTTAGAGGGCGTTCACTGAAGGTGCTGCCCACTGCCCAGGGTAACTCCTGGGGTGGCCCAAGGCACAGGGATATCTCAAAGGAAAGAGGGATTTGGAGTTGGGGTTTGGAAACATTTTCCTACCCTTGCCTGGTCACCACTCCCTTCACACAGTGGGGCCTGACCTGAAAAATGAAATAAGAACCTGAAGGGCTTTTGTCAGAACAAAGCCACAACTCTGACAAAGAGGTACTGGAAGGAGAGAAATGGGACTGGAAAGCAAGTCTAAAACTGGGTGATGTGCAATTCCATTTAAATACCCCATGCACACTAAAATCCCCTCCTTACATGTGAAACGAAAGGATTCCCCATGGAGAAAGCCCCATTCTGGGAGGGTATCACCACCAAGAAAACCCTGCTCCTACAGCAAACACCACTGTGTGAGGGATCCTCAGCACCAGGGATGCAGGACCACCGATCCCAGTGAGAAAAACCCCGCAGGTAAGAACCCCTCCCTTTCAGGGTGCCTCTCAAGAAGAGTTTATTATTTTAAACCCCTTGTCTAAGTGCCAATTCATCAATGCACTTAATCTGTTCCTCCCATCCGTGCCTTAATTACAACATTTTCCTTTCAATGAGGTGGAGCAGGGAGATGGGAAGGTAATTGTGGCAGTGCTGATGGTGGGTTTCCGTTGGTGTTTTCAAACCAAGGATGACATGAGGCGTGCGTGATTTCTCTCCAGCAAATGCTGTCTCCCCCGAAGACCCATTCCATAGTCAAGGTGGGTCTCCGTTGGGAAGAGCATCACTGGATGCTGGGAAGAGTGGGATGTGGGGCAGGCAGCCCCCAGTGCTGCACAGCGAAGGCAGGTGAGTGTATAGGAATGTACACATCCATAGATATTCAATCCTCAGCCTTCCCTCTGGCACCACTTGTGGCTTCCCTGGGATAAACCCCAGCTCCTCCAACAAGGGACGTGTATTTTGTTGCTCTTTTTTCTGGACAAATCCCAAGTATTGATCAAATGCACACTCCCAGGTCTCCTGTAAGCTGGAGGAGTGGTGGAGGCAGAAAAGCGCTTGCATGGGGCTCATTTCCAAACCAGCTCTTTGTGCTGCCCTGCAGCGCTGCCTTGGCCTCTCCAGCCCGTGTCCCACACATCCCACCCCTTGCTTTGGGGGCCAGGAGCCAGGGGACCATCCAGCCCTTCAGTAGTCCTCAGAGGAAAAGCCCAGGCTGTGTTGGGGGCGTTGGTCTGTGCAGTGCTGCTGGAGCCATCGGCAGCGTTTTGCTCTCCCACTTGCATGGCCTGAGCCCCAGGACAGCTGGCCAGCAGAATTCCTTTGGTGTCTCCTTCCCAAATGTTGTGTCGTGGTGCCCTGGCTGTGGATGCAGGCTTTCCTACAGCCCATGCACAGGAACCACAGTGAACTGCTTCCAGGACCAATGTTTTCCTCCTCCAAAGCTCTGCCAGCAGCCAGAGGCTCCCTTGGACATGAATGTCCATCCCCTTCTCCTCCTCAGGATCCTTCTTCTCGGCTCTGACACCCCTGTCCTTCTGCCCTCCTCTCTGGGGGCCTCTGTGGAGGAAGGACAGAACACTGATCCTTGAGTGTTCAGAGCCATGCCTTTGAGCAGAAGATTTCCACAGTAGTTATTGCATTGTCTGTGGCCCAGGAGCAGTCCCACAGAGACATTCATGAGCACAACCAGGAGGCACAACTCCATCCCAAACCACCATCCCGCAGGGAAAAAGGCATTTTTGCCATGTTGCTGAATTTGAGCATGTCTGAAGCCAACACATCGATGTGACAGCACAGCAGGACCTGGTGGGTCACTCCCACCCACCACAGGCAGAGCTGGATGGTGCCCGAGGCTGGGAGGATATAGGGGGAGTCTGAGATGTGCCCAAGATCCTTGAATTTCTGGCTAAAGTCATAGAGGGAGGGGATAAACAAGGGGAGATGTGAATGGAACAGACCCACTGTCATCAGAGTCCTCTCCCTTCATCTTCAGCAGAGCTGGGGAAGGGGCTGGAGCCCCAGGAGGGGCTGAGGGAGCTGGCGGGGCTCAGCCTGGAGCAAAGGAGGCTCAGGGGGCCCTGCTGGCTCTGCACAGCTCCTGCCAGGAGGGGCAGCCAGGGGGGTCGGGCTCTGCTCCCAGGGAACAGGGACAGGATGAGAGGGAACGGCCTCAAGACATTTTGATTGGAAATTAGGGAAAATTTTATCACTGAAATGGTTGTGGAGTACTGGAACAGGCTTGTCCCAAGGCAGTGTTGGAGTCTCCATCCCTGGAAGTGTCCAAGGTCAGGTTGGACAGGGCTTGGAACAACCTGGTGTAGTGGAAGATGTCCCTGCCTATGGCAGGGTGTGGAATGAAATGAGCTTTAAGGTTCCTTCCAACCCAAACCATCCTTTGATTCTGTGCAAGAGCTGGGAACTGACTGGTGCCTCCAGCAATGTTGCTGTAGGAAGTTTCACATTCCTGGGGTTCTGCACTGGCAGTGATAAGGAGGAGTTAACTGTGCCTTGGAGAGGACTGGCACACACAGCTCAGAGGTCCCTTTCAGCCCTGTTTTCCCCTAATTCATCTGATCATTTCTGCAGCATCACTCCAGACTGGTCCAAGCCTTCACCTACTGCCAGGTTGCCTCCTTCTCTACCTATGACCAGCTGAGCCAAGGCAGCCAGGCCTGGAAATTTGCCTCACACTTTTTAGGAAGCTTATTCCTCAAAAAATAAAAGCGAAAATAATTTGGCCTAGAAACTTCAGCTATGATTTAGTACCTTGCCCGTAGCGAAGAGCGTTGCCCCCGGAGAGATTGGGGAATCTTCCATTATTAACAGCAGGATGTGCCCGTGCCGGGAATCCGCATGGCAGCAGCAGCAGCAGGCACAGCTCAGGGCTGGCTCTGGAATTGGTATAATTATGCTGGGGCCCTGAGAGCAGTTTGGTCTCCCCGTGTTCCCTCGCTGGAGTGACATCTGCAGCAGTGACCTCGGGGCGTCACACAACAGGAATTGCTGAAGAAACGGGGGCAAGTGTGCTGGGAAAGCTGCTGTGGGCACAACTGGGCAGGTTTTGTCTGGAAAAGGGATGAGAAGCCAAAATAGCTGAGTGCTGCAACAAGTTATAGTCAGAAACTCAAGGACTGAGAACATTTGTTTTGGGTCTCAGCAGGCTCATGGATCTGCTGGAGCCATGGCCAAGGACAGAGAGGTTGATGTCCAGAGAGATTTTGGACTTTCCATCCCTGGAGAAGTTCAAAGCCAGGTTGGAGCAACCTGGTCTAGTGGAAAGTGTCCCTGCCTGTGGCAAAGGGTGGTACTGGATGAGCTTTAAGGATCATTCCAACCCAAACCAGTCTGGGATTCTATAATCTTGGGATTCTACAATTCTATGACACAACAAACATTTCAGCCCTCAGGTGTCCCCTGGGAGAGCAGCTGTCCCAGCTCCAGCTGGGCTCTCAGACAAGCACTGAGTTCATCACAACCCATGGAAAAGGCTGTGGGAAGGCAGGACACCAGGTCACTTCTGCAAGGGGTGCACAGCCCTCTCTTCCTCACACCTTTCCCAACCTCCCTGTAAAGTTGCTGCTGACAGTGACGCTGTGCCCTCTCCAAGCTGTCTTAGAGCCTGAGGGTCAGAGATGTTTCCCAAAGCCTAGAGGATGAGCCCTCCTCCCCTTCCCTGTGATCCTTTTCCTGGTGAGCTGCTCTTCCTTGATGGATTTTTTCATGCCCCCAGCAGCCCCAACCGCAAAGCACTGGGGACTGGTGGGCCAGCCAGCCTGCTCTCTCCCAGTTTATCCCTGCTTTCCTGCCCTCCATGTTCCCACTGTCCCCTCCACTTGGCTTTCCTTTCCCTCCCTAGGGAAACACCAGGACTCAGTGTACAGCCGCATCCCTGCCTTCCCCACCTCCCCTCTTCATCCAATGGTCGCATTTCCTCCCCATCCCCTTCTCTCCACAGTTTCACTCCCAGCTTTATTTGGAGCTCCGCCTTCTCCTCCCTCCCTCTCAGTAAAACGTCTTAACAAGCTCAAACCTTGCTTTGTATTAAATCAAAGCCCGAGCAGTCTGCGAGGGCTCAGCCAAACCTGATTTAAATGGTGCCGTGCCCATTCACATCAGATGAAGTCTATCGAGGTAATTTACTGCATATAGGAACTGGGAGCAGAGGGCAGCTCATTAGTGTCTGGCATTATTGTTATTATTGTACTAAAACAGAACATCTTTTTCATTTATTTCTATTCCTGGCAAATGCAAATTGGAGATCCAAATCAGAAATCCCGCCCATACCAGTCCTTACGGGTCACCATGGATCTCAGGAGGGGGAAAGAACAGGGAGGAAAAACTGCAGAACAAGAACACGCCAAGAGCCTGAAACCTCACAGAGGCAACAATTTAAAGGATTTCAAAGGCTGTTTTCATAAGCCTTTTGGGACTCCAATGGAGCATATTGATTAAACTTCGGAAGCAGCTGAAAGCAGCTCCACCATGGCTAATTAATACAGCGATGCCCCGATGCCCCCTGTACTTGTTTTACCAAGCTGCAGCCTGTCAAATCAATTAATATTCACTGCCCTGATGAAAGCAAAACCCTGTTTATCATTTGATAAATGGATCGATGCATTGACTCCCTCAACATCATGCAGTGACCTGTCCTGTGGGGTTGAAGTGGTGTCCTGCAGATGCTTTTAGGGTGACACAAGACAAGCAAAGCCATCAAAACATCCTTGTTTTGACTCTCTAATGCAAACCAAGTTTCTGATTGCAGGCAGTGTTTGATGTTCCCTTTGTAGTCGGTTGTCTGTGGATCCTTGGACAATGACAATTCAAGGTGATTATTCCCTATTTGAATGGAGCTGCCTGTGCTTGTAGGATGGCATTTGGGATGTGGGATTGCTGGGGTGTCCTGTGCAGGGCCAGGAGATGGACTCCATCCTGATGGGTCCAGCTCAGAAGACTTTGTGATTTTATGATTCACACTCTTCCTGGCACAACAAGAATAATTTTTCCACTTTTCCACCTGTCCAGTGGAGCTCTGGCAGCTGTTGTCTCTCACTGGACACCAGTTCAGAACTGGGTTAATGCTGCTACCACTGGACATGCAAAATATTCTAAAATGGGGGTTTGGGTCTCCCAAGCCTCCTTACACTGGCGATCAAACCTGGTTTGATCAAGATCTTCTAAAGTTGCTCTCTTGAAGCCACCCTGAAGAAGTCAGATACCTCCACAAGATATTCTGGGAGGTCTTCAGGCAGGTCTTATATTTATGCACACTTTCTTTTAGGGCTAAGGAGTCAGATTTGACCCTTCTGGCTCATCAGAGGAGGGGAATTCCTGGGAAAGGAGTGGTTCCAGGCAGGATCATGCAGAGTGCAGCTCATTTGGATGCTGTGCCAGCAAGGGTGACACCAGAAACAGTGCAGGAACCTGTCCTTGCTGTGCCAGCACATGTTTTGGGGACTCCTTGGTAGCTCCCAGGGTGAGTTGGAGGTTCTGGATAACTTCTGACTTCCAAAAGGAAGACAAGGCGATGTGCTTTGCTTCGGATGAGGCATCAGCTTTGATTTCGAGCAACTTTTTGGCACCTCTCAATAAAGTGCTGTGAGCTGTTTACTGAATTTAAATTCAATGTGCCTTGGAAAACAAAAAAAAAAAATAAAAGAAGAAGAAAAAGGGGGGAAAGCATTGAATGAAATAATTTCAGCAACATCTGCTGCCTTTCTGAGATATCTCACCAAAGGCCTGTGGAGATCAAATATTTTCCTCTAATTAGAGCTCCTTCCTTGCGAGCAGCTCCCCTGGATGCAAAAATATCTCCACACCTCCCTGGCTACCCAGAGATCCTCCTGGGACCCTCTGCCAACACAAACACAGAGCTGTCCCTTGGGGTATCCCTGGAGCAAATACACGGCTCTCCCAGCAGGGAAAGCTTGGTCCCTGCTTCTGTCCATCCCTTCACCAAATCCCGATCTCCAACCTTCCACGCTTTTAGAATTGTGGGAGAATTAAGGTCAGAAAAGGCCTCGAGTCCAACCATCACCCCAGCACCACCAAGGCCACCACTGACCCCTGTCCCCAAGTGCCACATCCACACAACTTTGAACACATCCAGGGATGGGGACTCGACCACTGCCCTGGGCAGCTGTGCCAGGGCTGGACAGCCCTTTCAGTGGGGAAATTGTCCCAATATCCAACCTGAACCTCCCCCGGCACAACTCGAGGCTGTTTCCCCTGCTCCCTTGTTCCCTGGGAGCATTTTCTGTGTCTAGCATGACATCAATCAAATTAGTTTTTATTAGCATTATTGTAGCTATTATATATAGTTATTATATATAGTTATTAGCATTATTATAAAGCCTATAAGGAATAAAAAGAGGACGTTGAGAGCCTTGGATCAAAAGTTGGGTGGTTGTGCCAAGAAATGCTCCCAGGTGGAGCTGGGCATGTTTCACGCTGGAAAACCAGTGTGAAAAGTTCCTTGGGCATTTGCCATGTGTCCTGGTATCCCTGAAAGTGTCCTTAGAGCAGGAACACTTCAAATCCCAGCCCCCAGCTGCTGCTGAAGAGGATTCCCACCATGTGCTGTGCTCCCAGGGAAATGGGTTGGGGACGTGGCAGTGCCACCTGAGTGGCCAGATCCTGCCTCAGAATCCTGCTGGGAATATCTGTGGAGTGGGCAGAACACTCTCAGAGCAATTCTGAGGAAACCACCCCAGTCCCTGTACCCCAATATGTGATGGGGCAAGCTTTACCTGGGAAGGGATTGGATTATCCCTCTCTACTTCCCTCCCTTGTTTTTCCCATAATGAACCTTATGGGAAACAAAACCCTAAAAAATGGTTTATTATGTTGTATCAGAGAAAAAAAACCAAACCAACGTTGTTTAGCCTTTGTGAAATCGATGCATTTCAGGAGAGAGAGGAATCACTCCATCTTTAGCCTCTGGGTTAAGGCAACTAATTCAGATATGATCCATGTGGAAATTTGCAGCCCATTCCTATGGACAGGGAAGGCAGGGAAGAGCTCTGAAATGATCCCAGTAGTGTAGGGATGATTTATGAGGCACGTTGGAAAGAGCAAAGGAAGCCAGGGTTGTTAGTTCTGATATTTAGGGATGATAAACAACATGAAAGGAAGATCTTTTTTTAATGTCTCTCCACAGATGCAGAAGAAGCAGTGTGGGCCTGAGTTAGATGGGATATTGGGAAGGAAATATTTACTCAAAAAGGGTGGGGAGGCCCTGGCACAGGGTGCCCAGAGAAGCTGTGGCTGCCCCATCCCCGAAGTGTCCAAGGCCAGGTTGGACATGGCTTGGAGCAACCTGGGATAGTGGAAGGTGTCCCTGCCCATGGCAGGGAGTGGGCTTTAAGCTCCCTTTCAACCCAAATCACCCTTTGACACTGGGAATAGGAAAATTTTGGCTTACTAATAGGGAGAAACTTCCTGGCAGAGACATCTGCCATTCTGATATCATGCTACAAATTGAATTCCCAAAGGAACGGTTCCAAACCCTGTTCCCTCATCCACTGAAAGCCACTGGCACCCTGATCCTCCCACAACAGAGGGGGTCAGGGGAGCAAAGTGCCCATTCATTCTCCACATTTTCCAAGCTCTTCCATAGAATGGTTTGGCATGAAAAGGACCTTACAGCTCATCCAGTGACACCCCTGCCATGGGCAGGGACACCTTCCACTATCCCAGGTTGCTCCAAGCCCCATCCAACCTGGCCTTGGACAATTCCAGGAATGAGGCAGCCACAGCTTCTCTGCTCTACCAGGAGCTCCCATGGATTTACCCACTGGCTTGCAAGAGCAGGAGGCCTGGGAGGGTGTAAATCCATCATCCTCCTTTTTCTGTGGGGAAAGAGAACATTTTCCTCTTTGATTTCTCCCAGACAGCCTCAGATGGGCAGGGATTTATGGCTCCCTCTGTGGGGTGCAGTGACAGCAGGATGGCACAAACCAGGACTATTTTGCCTTGTGCTTTGTCCTGTGCCTGAAGTCACCACAATTAATTCCTAAACCACAGGAATTATTTAAAAAGCACGGCACAGACAGGGCAATCCACAGCCTGGCACAGCAGGATCCCGAACTCCAGGCATGCAAGGGGACCCTGGATCTGAGCAGCTCCCACAGAGGAATGACAGCCCCATCCAGGGCACACACAAAGCTGCTTTAATTACCACTCCTGCTGTTAATTTGCTGATAACCAACATCTTCCAGCAGCCCCTGTGATCTGCTCCATAATTGGGGTGATCCCAACAAACTGGGAGGACGGATCCAAGGGGGATTGTTTGCTTCTCCCACGTTCCCCAGTGATCTTTCATCACCACATCTGCAAAGGTCAAGTGTATCCCCCATTAGGGACAGTGTCTTCATGGGAGTCTGGAGATCAAAGGGAAGGGGGAGGTGTAGTATGGGAGGGGGGGTTTGGAAGACACATCCACAGGGATTTTCCCCCACCCAGGGGATAGCTGCACCGATTTATTTGGTCCTTCAGGGTGGAGGGACCAACCTGTGGCTCAGCCAAAACATCCCAGTGGCCAACAGCACAACTCAGGAGGTTTACTGGGGGCCCACATGGGGGCTGGGGAAGCCAGAGGGTATCAGAGGTGACAGTTCAGAGGAAAAAATGAGGTTTGAGGTGACAAAAAGCCTTTCCCAGAAGATTTGGTAAAAAATGCTGCTTTTCCCTGTGCACTTTAAAAATCACCATCACCATCAGCATTGCTTGGAGAAAAAGTCACCAGATAAAAAAAGAGTGTGGCAGGAAGGGAGATATTTCAAAATGCAGTTGGGAATTAGTCCTACCAAAGATGGCGTAATAATTTTACAGAAGAATATAACAAATCCCAGAAAAGGATTTCTTGTTTTCCATTTGAAACTGTTTTCATGGGAACAGTTTCCCATATCCTGTCTGACCAGAGAAGCCCACAGCAACTCCTTGAAACTGCTGGACCTTTCCTGGTGCTGCCACTGCTCCAGTTTCTCTCCATCCCTTGAGGAAAGCCCTGTTTGAAGGGAGGTGGATATGTTTTCCACCAGCACAGCACAGCAAAGGGAAGGAGCAGGATGTGATAGGATCTGGATAATCCCATCCTCAAGCTGTGGGATGCAGATGATGTTTAAGATCCCTTCTAACCCACTTTTTTTCCTGTGATCCTCTAAATATTCAAGTTCTCAGCCCCTTCCCAACTTACTGATGCCCTGTGAAGAGCAGAAGTGGGAATACAGCTCCTTTTCCACTCCAAAATCCTGTCAAGGTGATGGGTAGGATGCTGGTATCCCTCACAGGGCAGGAATGGGCTCTCCATGCTCTAAGGGTTTATTTGAGGACCACTTCCTAATTAATATGCACCGGTTTTGATTATTTTCTCACCTGCTGTGTCTTGCAAGTCCCATCCATAAAAAATTCCCCCAATTTCCAACTAAATCCAAGGCCCACTTCTGAGCTCGAAGCCGTATATTAGTCAGACTCATTTGCCTGGGAACATGAAAGTCCTTTCCTATTTATCTCCTCATTTGAACTACATAAATAGCTCCCAGCAAAAACTCCTCATCTTTCCAACATTATCCCAGCAAATAGCAGCCTTTGAAATAGAAAAATTAGTGGTGGGTAATTATTTTTGCGGCAGATACCGAAATGATAATTTCTTAAACAATTACTTTGAAATATTAACAATTGTTCTCTAAATTCCAATTTAATTCCTGATATGAATTATAGTTTGTCAGATCTGGGCTTTGGAAACATTTGTTCCTTGCAAAGAACATAAAAAATGCCAGCGTAACCTTTCGCCTCCACAGCCTCCGAGCACAGCCAAATGCCTCTGCTCTTGTTTTATCAACACAAATAATTAAAACACAGGAGAATGTTTGGGATATATACAGTTGTTTTTGGCATCTTATTCATATTTATTTGATCTCTAAGATATCATTTTAATTAAAAGCTCACTCTCTCTTCCTCCCTCCTCTGCCCAGAGAATAAATAATTTATAATAGCCCTGCTGCCTCAGACACTGCATGGAATGTGGGATACTGTGGTGGGATCCCATTGGAGTGCCAGGCACTGCCATGGGCAGAGCCCTGCCTGCCTCAGCAGGGGTAAAATCTCTGGAGTGATGAGTGCATCCACCAGGACCCAGGAGCACGGGAGAACCCCTTGGCAGTGTTTTCCCCTTGAAATGAAAAGGTGTTTTCTCCTGTGTGAGGGTTAAATTTGTTTTAAAGCATCTCCCTTTTCGGGGCAGGGGTTGGGATTATCCAGACACTGCCATCAGCAGAGGCAGCCCAGGAGGATCCATGGGATGCACACAAGACCCCGCTGGCAGCGGGGGAAGTCTCTTGCTGAAGCAGTTACTACAAAGACCTTTTCATCTCGCTTTTCTCTTCCCTGCCTTTGCTCCCCACAGTCCAACCTTTACTCGCTCCTTTTCTCTTCAGTCAGCTTCAGATGCAGCTCAGTGCAGTGGGTTAAAATAAAAAAATGGGGGGTTTTTTTCTCTTGCTTTTGAAGTCTGAGGGTTAAATGTAGAGAAGGAGCCTTCCCACTGAACACAACGCTTATCAAAGCCATCCTGAAACCTCTGGAGTTTAGCAGGAGCTTCCCATGCACGCCTGGCAGGGATTTGCACTGGATAAAGAGCCAGGATTCTCTTTGCAAGTCCAATATTTGTAGGTAACAGGGTCCTGCAGCTCTCCGAGCACAGGATGTGCCTTCAGCACATCCCAAGGACCATGGACCTCAGCTTTACTGGGCAACGTCACCCTGCTGCTAAATGGGCTTCTCTGGGACTTCCAGTGGTGAAAATGCAGCTCCCAGTTGTATTTGAGTTAATTACCCCTGATTAGTGCTCAGATTGATAAGGAGCTGCAGGTAAGAGTCTGGGCTGGTCCCCATTCCTTCCTTCTCTGTGGCTGCTCCAACAGCAACTCCACAGCCACTTAATGCCTCTGGGCTCCCTCTGGAAGGACTCTGATTTCCATAAATGAGGCAAAAATTCCTCCTCGGTATAGGTCACCTAATTAAATCCCAGCACCTCGAATTATTTATGAGCCTTTACAGCTATGCAAATTGAGCACTTGAAGTATTTTCAGAAGTATTTATGAGTAACCACGAGGAGACCAACCCAAGCTGACAGCTGAAAGCAGGGATGGGTTTTATCTAAAATTAGCCCCCTGCCTGTTGGTCCCAGGGCTTTTTGCCAGAAGCACAGCTGTCCTTGCACTTCTGGGGGCTTTTCAGGATTTATTTTTTCAGCACAAGGAGCTGGAGGTTTAATGGCACTGGTTTGATGCAAAGGAAGAGGCTGTGGATGCAGCCACAAGATCAGCTGGACATGGACACGGGTACAGCTGCTTTAGAGTTATGGGGACCACGAGGGATATCAGGGGCATGGGGCATCTCCTGAGGATTTGGGGAGCTTCTCTTATCCGTCAAAGGCACCATCAGTTGGGGCAGAGCTGGGCCTTGGGTTTGGATCCTCACAAGCTCTTCTGGTGTTCCCTCCATGGTGCAGCTGTCTCCTTCCATAGTCCACACGATCCAAGTGCAGAGGATAATGGGAGAACAGGGTGCTTCAGGAAAGATAATTAGAAACCAAATACCCCAAATCAGGGCTGAATGAAAGGGGTGCTGCAATTCAAACCCTGAGCAATGTGAATGGCCAGTGGCACACTGCCCCTTTTGAACTGCCCATGGAGGCTGAGGAGGGACTCTTAGGTGTGTCCATGACCTTCCTCTGCATCCCAGCCGGAAACAAAGCCCACTGAAATAAAGAGGGGAAAAAAATAAATGAAATCACTCTTGTAGTGGGTCTGAGGCAATTCCTTCAGGAGATGCACAGGACGATTTGGGTGAGGATCGTGGGAGTTCTGGTCCAGAATCTGAGCTTCTCTGTTCAGTCTGGAGAAGAAGAGACCTCCTAGCACCTTCCAGCACTGAAGGGGCTACAGGGAGGACAGAGAGGGACCCTTTATCAGGGTCTGTAGGGACAGGACAAGGAGCAGTGGGTTCAAATTGAAACAGAAAATATAAGTTAAATATATGGAAGAAATTGTTCCCTGTGAGGGTGGTGAGGCCCTGGCACAGGTTGCCCAGAGAAGCTGTGGCTGCCCCATCCCTGAAAGCATCCAAGGCCAGGTTGGATGGGGAGAACATCTCCCCCAGACATGGAATCTCATCACAGCACCAAGCCCACGTGCGTATTTCTCCAGCTCAGTTTACATTTATTCTGTTTATTTTCCATGTTTCTTGTGTTCGCCCAGCTCCCTTTTCCCTTTTTTCCTTTCTCACCAGCCCCAGTCTTCAGATATCTCCAAATTTTCTCAAGGAAAGAAGCTGCTTTCAGCAGGACTAAAATAAACAAGGTCATTGGAAAAGATAAAAAATAATGAGTTCCTTTCCGTATGACTCCTTGCTCATCTCTCCCTCGCCCTCCCCCCTTTCATCTCACTCCAGAAAAAACGAAAATAAATCTTTACTAATCCCCTCAGAGCTCTGCCTCCAGATCTGCCTGCGATGCACATCGGAGCCACGCTGGAAATGGCAGTGTGGCCTCTGAATCCATGAAAATCAGTTTACTGCCCATTCCCCAAACCTTCCTCTTCCCCCCATCCCAGGAACATCCCATCCCACCCCTCTGGTCAGGCTTATTCCAGTCGGTGGCCTCCCGTGCGCTGCTTTCTCCTGGTCTATTTGGTTTTTTCACAAAGTCTCAGGGATTTGGAAATTGATGGGAAGTCTCGGAGCTGGATTTTAAATAGTTGATTAAAGAGCAGTCAGCAGAGTCAGATAAAGTAGGAGGGAGCTCCTGGGGAATGAAGATGATTTTAGCCAACCTGTGCTTCGTGGTTCCAGCAAAATCAGCCCCCCTGGTGCTCAGTCACAGCCCTTCTCCAGGGGCTTAAAATCCCATGGGGCACTCACCAAAAAATTCCCAAATCCCGTATTTTTTTCATCAGAAAACAAATTTGTTCCTACATCCATGCAGGGAGGAAAAAAAAAAAGGTCTTAAAAGTTGAACTTCTTTGCTCTGGCACTTTTTAAAAAGGAATATTATTCCAGCTAATGTTCTGAAATGACATTTCATTCTGCAATTGAATAAAACATTTCATGTGATCTAAAATTAATCAGGGTGGGTAGGAGAAGGGTTTATTTTGGGAGGAGAAAAAAATTCAAAGGGTTTGTACTTTGCATTGATCCAAACCATTTCTTATTTGAATTTTTGGTGAAGGATTGGGCAGCGAGCTGAGAAGTTTTTCATTTGCCCAGCTCTAATTGGAAGCCCTGAACCGGTGAGGGCTTTACATTTGCAAAATGCAAAGCGTGAAGAATCCCAGTGGGAAGACTTTGGCCCTGCTCCTGCCTTCACTGTGTTGGTTTGATTGATGATTTTAGGCCTGAGATGCTGGACGTGTGGGGCGGGAGGGGGTGATCAGATCAAACACAGGACAGGGTGACATTTTATCCACCTCAGGGTGATGGAGGTGCTCTTCCTTCTCATAGGATTTGCTAAAAAAAATCAAAATATTCCCTGTATTTGCTAACACCGCATCATGCTTTACCTAAATCATGTATTAGTGTTAGCAACAGGGTTGGGAAACACCTCTGGAATGGCTGCTCCAGCCTAGCTCCATGGTCCTGGCGATATCTCCAGATGTGTGGAACCCCTAGGAAGAGGAGGTGGCTGGAGATCCCCAGCTCTGGATTAACACTGTTAGCATTGGTCCCAGGAAACAGATTTTAAGTAAAAGCATAGAATCATGGAATGGGTTGGGTTGGGTGGGACCTTAAAGCCCATCCAGTCCCACCCCTACCATGGGCACCTTTCACTGTCCCAGGCTGCTCCAAGCCCCATCCAACCCGGCCTTGGACCCTTCCAGAGATGGGGCAGCCACAGCTTCTCTGGGCAACCCGTGCCAGGGCCTCCCCACCCTCACAGGGAAGAACTTTTTCCTAATCTCTAATCTAAACAGGGTAAAAAAAGTCCCTGGTAGCAGATTTCAGGCCTCAGCAGCTCAGCCTCAGGGGGGCAGCCATGGTGGCCCCAGTGCCAGGGTGTTCCTGTGCCAAGGCAGGCACATCCAAGCAGCCTCCCTGTTATCCCTGGACACGCATCTAGACAACAGCAAAGCCAGGCTCAGACACAGCAGCAACTGGCCCCAGGGTGGGCAGGCCAGCCCAGGACTGTCTGGGGCCCAGGTTTGATGCTTGGCCATCTCCAGAGGACAGCCCAGCCCTGCAGGCCCTGCTGTGTGTCACTTGTCCAGCTGGACACCAGGGCACCCTCACCACCAGCTCTGGTCTTGCACTGCTCTGGGCTGCAGGCCCCGCTGTGTGTCACTTGTCCAGCTGCACACCAGGGCACCCCCGCCACCAGCTCTGGTCTTGCGCTGCTCTGGGCTGCAGCCCCAAGCTGACCCGAGCCAGCCCAGGCTGCAAAGGACCTTTAGATCCCCCTCTTCCCTGATCCCCAGCCCATCATGGGCTCTGCAGCTCCAGCCTGCCCTTGTCCCCTCATGTGTCCAGCTTCTGCCAGTCCAGGGGCCTCCTGTCCTCTCCCTGCCCCACTGGCCTGTGCTCAAAACCACGGATGGAGGCCAGAAACCAGGAAACCCAAAATCCTCTAAATGAAAATTGCTCTGAACAGCACTGCAGAGAGCAGGGGGAGGCAGGAGGAGGGGGGAGCAGAGAGGAGCTCCACAGCTGTTGTCTTTCATGTCCTTTAAAGCTCCTGTTATGTCGTTTTTTTAATTAAAATGTTTTTTAAGAGGCTGCTGGGATTTACTGCTCCTTGTCCTTGGTGGAGGTGAGCAGTGCCGAGAGCAGCCAAGGGCTGGTGGAGGGGTGAGGAGGCAGAGCCACCATGCTGAGCCCCTCAGCCACGTATTGAGGGCGCAGGATCCTGCCTGCTCCAACCTCACACCACAGGGGACGGGGACATCCAGAAGAAAACCAGGATGCTGCTTCAGATCCTTAGATAGAGCAGGAATAGCTCCCAGTCCCCATGTTCGTGCCCTGCCTGGGCTCAGTTTTGGTGGTTATTGCTCTCTACCAGCCCTGCGGTTCAGGCTGTGGCTGGGAGGTGAGCATCCAGCTTTGGGAAGGGTAGTTCCATGAAAAACAAATTCTTTCTCCTGGTAAAACGTGCCCTGAAAGCCTCGCCTACAAAGAACTCCTGTGCTTTAATCCCAGCCGGCCGGAATTTTCTGCGTATTTGTGAAATAAATGATCTCTCTGTGCTTAGCCAAAGCAGTTATTAATGTTTTCACACCAGAAGAGACACGCACTGCAATTGCAAGACCTGCTAGTGATGAATAATGAACACCAAAAAAAAAATAACAAATCAAAAATCAGCATTTGTTTGTAGGCCATCAGCAATGAGGAGGCAGGGTTAGGCTCAACAGTTAAACCCACGGTTTGACCCCAAAAAAATCTTCTCAGGGAGAAGGAAACCTTGTCCCAGTCCCCCTGTGACAGCAGCAGGCTGAGGTGAGGGGATGTGCTCGTGATAAGTGGATAAATGATAGCAGGGAGATAAGCAGAGCTCTGCTCCACGCCGGGGCTTTGCACAATATCATGGTTCATTATAAAGGAACGCAGACACCCGGGCAGAATCCTAACCTAATGAAAGTCTTATTTTCCAGAGTAACAGTTCATTACTGGACTTGCTGTGCCATCTAAACCCCTAAGGTGGAAAAAAAAAAAAAAGCCCTCTGCAAGTCTGCACAGTGAAATCCTGGTGGGCTTGGGCATTTGCAATTCTGCTGCATCTCTCTTTGCAGGAGAGGAGATGCTGTTTGCTCTGAATCCAAATGGGGGGTTTGGGACTCTACAGGGATTTTTAGGATCTGGATCAGGTCCCCATGCTGGGGCAGGGGAATGCCAGCACTGCTGCTCAGCCCCATAGTCACTGAGGACAGGCGGCCTCCCCTCATGGCGCAAAGAGGGGTGTCCAAATGTGACAGGTCTGGCTGGCAGCTTGGAAGCCTGAATTCAAACACATTTACAAAGGTGACAGGATGAGCTGGGAGAGCTACTGAACCCCACATTCCTGAGCTGTATCTCCTTACAGGGGTCTCAGCTTAGCAGACTGTCCTGAAGGCAATTCTTGGCAGCAGGATGAGGGCTAGGTTTAGAATCATGGGATCGCAGGATGCTTTGGTTTGGAAAGGACCTTAAAGCCCATCCTGTTCCACCCCCTGCCATGGGCAGGGACACCTCCCACTGTCCCAGGTTGCTCCAAGCCCTGTCCAGCCTGGCCTGGGGCACTTCCAGCAATGGGGCAGCCACAGCTTCTCTGGGCACCCTGTGCCAGGGCCTCAGCACCCTCACAGGGAACAATTCCTTCCCAATATCCCATCTAACCCTGCCTCCTGGCAGTTTAAAGCCATCCCCCCTTGTCCTACCAAGGGATGGGTCATTCTTTTACACAAGAGACTTTCCAAATCCGTGTATGAAAGCAAGGGGAGGACAAACTTTCCCTCCCCTGCAGAGTCAGAGCCCCCGCACTGCCCAGGACAGCCAGCACAGACAGTGGTCCATGCACAATCTGCCAGGAGCCTGCAGAGACGCGGCTGCTAAAACAAAGCTGCTCATCCTTGCTTCCAGCAGTAAGAGAAGGCAAAATATTGTCATCTGTGCCTTTTTCCCTGCTCATCTGTTCCCAAATAGAAAGGGAAAATAGCAAGACAGCCAACTGAGAGCCTCAGCAAGCACTTGCTGAGATTCCCAACCTGGAGAAGAGGCACCTCCCAATGAAGGGATGCTTTCATCCCAGTGTGGTGGGACCAGAGCCTGAGGCCAGCCCAAAACTGTGCCTGCTTCCGCATCCAGCCACCTCCAGGCTCTGCAAGCTGCTGTTAATCCAGGGGCCTCAAGAGCAGATGTACAACACATTCACATTCTTCTCTGGACAAAAAGAAGGAAAAAGGACAGGTAGTGGTGCAAAGCTGCAGTCATGGATTAGGCAGATGGACAGGGAAAGACTTCCCTATTTTCTATTCCAGGAGAATCTGCCCTTCATGTTTTTCAGCCCATCCATACATGGCTCATGAATCTGTTGGCCCATATTATTTGAGGGTGTAGGAGACAAAATCCCAGTGGCTTTTGGTGAGACCTGAGCTCTTCCACGGAAAATGTAAGGAAAGCTCCCTCCTCAACCTGGTCTGCAATGCAGGACAGAGCAATTCCAGAGGTCTGGACCTTGTCTCTGAAGCCAAGGAGGGCCATCAAGATGCAATCCTGCTGTCAGGCAGACAGCAGCAGTTACCTGCTGTTCCTTCACTCCACTTTACAACCATCACCCGTCTCCTCCCAGAGCAGCAGCTCTTCCTGCCAGCCAGAACTGTTTAAGAAATGAAGGCTCACTGTCAGAAATTTGGGGAAATTACAGTTATTTGTGCTTTTTCCAGGAGGGAAGAGGGCTTATCTCTGTTAACAGCAGTGACTAAAAATCGGGTATTTTGTCTAAAAGTTGTCTATACTTTCTCTATTGTCACCAGGATGGCAAAACCTCCCGAGGACCCCTGAGCCCATCCGTCATGGACACCCTTTGGGACAGGACAAATCACCTTTTGGAGGGAGCTGGACTACAGACAGAGTTAAACTGATCGTGCACCTCATTTTGCCGTGATTGGTGAGGTGAGAGGAATCCCAGCCCATATGTTTGAACACATCAGTTCTTCCTTCTTGACATCCTTCCCATTATGAGTAGCGCCTCATCCCAGCTTCTTTCTCCAGGATGTTATTGAACGTGTCCATCACTGCACCAGGAGTTTGGCTGGAAATAATAACAAGGAAGGAATGCTCCTGTGTGAACCAGCAGAGCTCTGAGCCCTCTGAGGTCTGTTTTTGGTTTGTTTCTTTTATACCTTTCTTCCTAAAATCAGCCTCTGCAGGCTGAGCCCAAATGAAGTGCAGCAATGTCCTTCTCCACAGCAGCGCTTGGAGGTGACAAAGTGGACACATATTTCCTGATATTCCCATTAAAGCAGCCCATTCTTCCTAGTCCTATCCAGCTCTAACTGGGATCCTTCTCCCTCAGAGATGGCAACACCAGCTCCCAGAAGAGCTCAAAAGGGCAAGGAAACAAGAATTAAATCACTCCTGGTTTCCAGTGAGCAGGCTGAGGGTGTTGTGGTGATGGAGGAGGGGGATGCTTTGCTGTCTTTTGAAACAGGGATCAACAAACCAAGGGAAACAGAGCTCTGGTCCCCCAAGCAAAGCTTGTTGGGACCATTTGTTGTCACACACCCAACAGCTGCACAGAAGGGACGTGCTCTGATGTGGGCAAAGTCCTGCTGTGATCAAGGACCATCCCCATCCAGGGGTATTTCCCAAGTGCCAATGTCCACACAAGGTCCAGAGATGACCAAAACACTCCAGATCCAGTACCTGCTGGAGCTGGAGGACGGAAGAGCTGCTCCACACACAGAGCTCAGGGCAGTGGTGGTGGGTTCTGATTGCCCAAAGTCCAAATCAAACCCTATTAAAATAAAACATCAGTGTTCTCTTCTCTTCCTCCACCACAGGCTTGAGGGCTGGTTCGAGTGATTCACTTCTGCCTCAGTTTCTCCTTGAACAAAATAGAATGAACCACATGAAACCACCCTCAGAAATCACATCAGGTTCTTTGAAGAACAGGGAACCTAAAATTGATCGGTCTATGTATAAGAGTTGCAGGTAATGGAATGCTAATTCTATTCATTAGCACCCAGACGCTGCTCATTAGTCTTTTCACTCTTCCTTCGCAAGGCCCAGATTTCTACTTTGCACATAATCTGTTTTATTAAGCAGTTTTTTCATAGAAAAAAACTTTTCTCCTCCATGCATGTTTTTTACAAGTCCCCTCGATTTAATTAGCCCCCAAAAGGTTCAGGGGAGTTTGGGCATGTATCCAAACTTTGGGAAACTCACTTGGAACTCCACCTCCAAAGCTTTTAAGTTTTATTGCTCATAGCTACGTGTTCCACGTTCTTCCTGCACGCCACTACATAATTATTCTGTTTTTCCAGATTAGAGCTATCCTGGGGAAGAAAAGGTATTTTGCAATATCTGCCATCTCCCAATGGGTAAAACCCTGGCACCAGCCTGTGCAAAGGGCTCTGCCCACCCTTGGGAAACATCCATTTCTCATCCTTTGGAAAAGGAGAGCAACTGATGAGCAGGATTTTAAAGGCCTTCCCAGATTCTTTTCTGCACTGAAACACAAAACCTCCTGAGAGATGGATTCTCCCCATGGCCTCAGTTCTCCTGATGGGATGCTGAGGCTGAACCCCAGGATTACAGTAGCAGTTCAGCTCCACTTAAGCAAGGAAAAGAGCACTGGATAAAGGAGACTAAAGCTTGTTACTTGGTGCATCCTGCTTGGTATTCCATATCATCTCCAAGCCATCAGTGGAAAATTCAGCCTGGGACCAGCCTCATACCAGACACCACATCCTCACAGAATCATGGAATCATTTAGGATGGAAAAGCCCCCTGATACCATTGAGTCCAATTGTTCCCCACCACTGATGCATGTCCCCAGGTGCCACATCCACACGGCTTTTCAATCCCTGCAGGGATGGTGGCACCACTCTGAGCAGCTCTGCCAGGGCTGGACAGCCCTTTCAGTGAAGAAATTTTCCTAATCTTCGACCTAAACCTCCCCTGGTACAACTTGAGCCTATTTCTGATCATGATCTGATCCTGGATCCCATCCCAGTCCCAGTCTTTGTGTGGCAATACCACCTCCAGACCACTTTCCTGCTACCAGGGTTTGTGAGATAGAACATCCCCAAGAGGAGCAGAGATCCACCTGCAAGACCCCCAGATATGTCCCTGCCAGCCAGGACACACCCCCGGCTCAGGACCTGGATCTTCACAGCCATTCCCAGTGGTTTCTCCTGGGGGAAAACCTCCTCATGCTGTCTGATGCTACAGAGGTACCACAACAAGGGCAACACCCTCTTGGAAGCCAACCCCTCCCAAACCCTGGGATCTGCACTGTGGCCTCACATCCTCTTTTCCCGCTGCCAGGCTTTCCTCCAGCCAGCAGGATTTGCATTCCTTGCTGCCTTGCCATCCGCTCCCCTTCCCGCTGCTGATGCCTCCCCGCCCCCCGCCAGGTAGAGGATTTTGGGAGCTGCCATTCCTGCTCATTACCATAAACCAGTTAGCTCCATATTGCTCTACTTTAGGCAGAAATTGCAATTTCATCTGGAGCTTTAAACAAATGGGAAAATGTTCTAAAACACGGGCTGTTATTGAATTAAATATTAACATAAATACAGAGCTGAATGAAGCACTGGATTATTAATTTTAATATTTAATCCAACAAGAAACCTTATGGCTGTTTTTGGGTGGTTTATTTTCTTTAATCCAATTTCCCGTCAGCACTAAAATTAAGTTTTCTTAATGAAGGAAGGTGATCAGCAAAGTGTCCTCTCATGGTACAGGATTCCAGAGCTGGTGACTGTGAGCATCCAGACAATAAAAAGAGGAAGCAGGAGCTGTAATGATCCCCCTGTGCTGGCACGGACGGGAATAAAAGGAACATAATTAATATGATGTGCAGCTCAGATGAATACAAGCCAGAGGAGATTAAAGCAAGCAGGTGACCCTTAAGTGTTTATCATTCCCAGAGAAAACAGCACAGATGGCTGACTTTGAGGGAGATGGCTTTAAACACCTGACACAGAGTTTTGGGGTGATCCCTGCAGCCCGGGTCTGTGCCCTGTCCCCATGTCCCCATCACACCAAAGGCATCAGGGTTGGAGGGGACAGGAGAGGAGCTGCTGCAGAGCCAAGCCCTCGGATGAGGGGCTCCTTCCAGCTCCATCTGGCACATCCACAGGCTCTTGCTCCATCAGCCTTTGAGGGATGCCTGGTGAGTGGTCTGGAGAAGGGATACCGGGGGTGCTGGCACAGAGACAGGTCAGCTTTTCCCTGGGAAGGGCTCTGAACTGGCCCTGGTTCTGGCATTTCTTAGCCACTCCCCAAACGGGCTGCAAGGGACAAGGTGGGGCAGGACATCTGGATTTTAGTGATGACATTTGGAGTTGGAGGAAGATAGGAAAAGAAAACCAACCCCGTCAGGAAAAAGCTTTGGGAAAAGCATTTTGCAGCAGCTGCAGCTTGTGTAAACCAGTCTGGCGCTTCTTTATTTACACCAGCTGGGGATCTGCTCCAGCAGCCTGGGAGGAGTCTCCCTACTTCCAATGGAGCAGCAGCCTTTCTCCTGCTTTTATTTTCATCCAGACTTTAGACAGGATCTGTTCTCTGTCCTGACAACACAATGAGCTGGGGGCAGTCATATTTCCATAGGACACGTTGTGATGGGCAGGAAAAGCCCCTTTCCTGATCCCTGAGCTGTCTCTTGGGCTTCCTTTGGCTTCTTGCACTACTGATGCTTCTTGCAGTGATTCTGAGGTGATGAAGGAGGGGAAGCTCTTGCAGAGAGAGAGGGGGGGGAGAGAAGCACAAGAGGCAGTTAAGAGGAGACCAAACAAGAGGGACCAAGCCTGAGGTGATGGATGGCAAGGCTTCCTTGGGATTTGGGAGCATCCAAGTGAAGGAGCAGACGGCAGCTGACCAACAATGCTGAATAGCAACAAAGCTTTCCTGGGCAAATCTGCAATTAGCTCCAGGCAGGTCCATCCAGCTGGAACCAGGTTGGGAGTAGCAGTGCCTGGGTGGATCTTTAAGCACACACACTTCACCCTGCTCTTAATCTCCCCCAGCTCTGAACGTGCCCTATAGCAGCAGCTTCCCAAAATGCCTCAGGGAGAGGGAGAAGGCATGGAACGGGCTGCTGGGCAGACTGGATCAGCGGGTTTAGGATGGCACAACCCCATTAGAATCACAGAATCATCTCAGAATGGTCTGGGTTGGAAGGCACCTTAAAGCTCATCCCGTTCCACCGCCTGCCCTGGTCAGGGACACCTTCCACTATCCCAGGTTGCTCCAAGCCCCATCCAGCCTGGCCTTGGGCATTTCCAGGGATGGGGCAGCCACAGCTTCTCTGGGCACCCTGCGCCAGAGCCTCACCTCCCTCACAGGGAAGAATTTCTTCCAGATTTCCAGTCTATCCCTGCCCTCTCCAGTGGAAAGCCATTCTCCCCTGTCCTGTCACCCCAGGCTCTTGTCAGAAGTACCTCAACAGCTTTCCTGAAGCTCTGCCCACCTCTCCCACCTTCCAGCAAGGCCATGAAATGCCTGGAAAGGCTGCTCAGCTTGTGGGGGTGAGACATAGGTGTTTTTCTGCCCGGGCTGATGCCAAGCAGAGCTAGGAACGGGAGAGGAAAGACAGCCCAGCCATGCCAGCACATCCTTATGTTTCATTGTTTAAGCTCTTAAGCTCCTATTTGAATTTGAGCTGTAAAACATGGAACTGATTAAAAAGGGAAAAAAAAAAAAAAAAAAAAAAAGGGGGGAAAAAAAACAGCCCGCCCTCCTAACCNAAAAAAAAGCTGCCAGCCTTCCTTAATCCAAGAGCAGGGCTGGATGAATGTTTCAGGCAGCTGTGGTTTTGCTGAATGGAGGCAGCTTTTCCTATTGACTCTGCCTGTTTCCCAGGGCAAAGGGATGGAGACCTGTCCCTTTTCCACAGCAGAAAAGGCAAAGTAGGGTTCTGCCAGGCCCCACAAGTCTCCTGCCTTGAGCCAGTGCTAAAAGAGACAGGAAAGGCGGGAAGGAATGTTTCTGTGCTACTGCTTTTGGCTAGAGAGGGGCCTGCAGTGCAATCCCTGGCTGATACTGTAGAGTTCAGATATTCCCTGTCACCACAGGGACACAAAAACACTCTGACCTCCAGCATCTGCCTATTGGGGGCTGGAGATGAACAGAGACAGCAAAGCCTGTCTTGGGAGCAGTGACATGATGATTGCTGATAATCACACACAGTGATGGCCCAGGAGAGCGCTGTGGCCACAGGGAGGCCACTGATTGCCAGCCCCTCCTGGTCCTGCAGAAAGCAACAAAGAGAAACGTCCTGGAATTCTGAGGCATGTCACTGGGGAGTGTGTTCATACCTTGGTCACAAACCGGACATCAGTGGTGGCATTTCTTGGCCCACGACTGGATCTCACCTTGTGCAGGACAATAAGCCAGTCAGGGGCTGCTGTGGCTGTCCTTGATGACGGTTCAGCTTTTCATTTCCATGCAATCATGGAATGGTTTGGGTTGGGACACCTTCCACTGTCCCAGGCTGCTCCAAGCCCTGTCCAACCTGGCCTTGGACACTTCGAGGGATGGGGCAGCCACAGCTTCTCTGGGCAACCTGTGCCAAGGCCTCCCCACCCTCACAGGGAGGAATTTCCTCCCAATATTCCATCTAAACCTAGTATCTGTCAGTTTAAAGCCATTCCCCCTTGTCCTGTCATTCCAGGCGCTTGCAAATCGTCTCTGTGTTTCCTGTCAGTTCCTTCAGGCAGTGGAAGGCCACAATTAGGTCACCCCAAAACTTCTCTTCTTCAGGCTGAGCAATCCCAGCTCTCCCAGCCTTCCTTCCCAGCAGAGCTGCTCCATCCCTCTGATCATCCTGGTGCCTCCTCTGGACTGGCTGCAGCAGCTCCACGTCCTCCCTGTGCTGGGCTCAGGGCTGGGTCAGCTCTGCAAGAGGGGTCTCACCTGAGGGGGCAGAGGGGCAGAATCCCCCCTTTGCTGCTGCCCACGGGGGATCAGCCCAGGACACACTGGGATTCGGGGATGGGGCATGTCCAGCTCACCAGCCTGCCCCAGACCCTGTGGTTCTGCACCCTCGGAAGAGAAAAGTGTGAAATATATGGCAATCAGGTGGGAAATGGGATCTGTGAAAGGGTGGAGGACACCTGGAGGGATGAGAGCCAGCACTGCAGCTGCTGGGAGCCGGGGCAAGCTTGGGAAGAAAAAGTGATGATGGCAAAATGTGCTGGCTCTGCACTGGGCTCTATGGAAAGGGCTCCCAAAGAAAGGTGGGAGCATCTTCCCCACAAAGGCAGGAAAAGCCAGGGCTGTGCCTTGAAGAAATAGAGCTGGGACAATTAAAGCTGCCTGATTTTTGAGCCAGGCTAACCCAGATGTGAGATCCATGCAGATACAGCCTCTCTGCAGCTGTGCTGGCAGAGCCACACAGGGCTGAGCTGAATCCCAGTGATCCCAAAGAATCTGCTGCCTCCCCACCACTCCTCCAGTCCAGCTTAGGCATTCCAGAAGGATGGAATTGTGATTGACTGTGCCTGACACCTTGGCAGGCCCCAGGCAACTTTATGTAGCAGAAGGAACCTGCAGAACAAGAGGACACAGGAGCAGGTGAGGGATGGTCAGAGGTGCTTTTGCTTTACAATGATGATTTATTTGCTTTGCACCCAGTGACAAACACTAATAAAACACAATTTTCAGCAGTGCTTTTCACTCCCCTTTTTCTTCCAGGCAGGAGAAAAAAAGAAGTGGTGACAAAAATTCTCCCCTTCAGCAGAGATTTTTCTCTGGGACAGATTTACTGCAGAGCATCCCTGAGAGGCTTTGCAGGGGCCCTTGGGATGCAGCAGAAGGATGAATCCCGTGTCATCTCCTAGGAAAAGCTGGGGCTGCTCCCCTCCAGTGTGTGCTATGGATTCACATCACCACTGTGGCTGTGTCACACAGGATTTGCAGGAGTCATGGTGTGACACAGCATGGCAAGGAACAGGGGCTGGAATTGCAGGCAGGATGCAGGGAACAGGCTATGTTTGCATCCTACTCATCCTCCTCATTTATTTTCACAGAATCAATACAATTGGTTGGGCTGGGAGGGACCTTAAAGCTCATCCAGTTCCACCCTCTGCCATGGGCAGGGACACCTTCCACTTGCTTGCTCCAAGCCCCATCCAACCTGGCCTTGGACACTTCCAGGGATGGGGCAGCCACAGCTTCTCTGGGCAACCTCTCCCAGTGCTCCCCCACCCTCTAAGTAGAGAACATTGCCCTCTTTTACATTTAATTTACATTCAGATAAACCTTGAGGCAGGAAATTCCTTCTGGGTACATCTCCTCCTGTTTTCTGATGGACTCTCTGCCTGTTGTTCCTGGCTGCATCTATTTGTTGTCCTGCTTCCAGCTTTTCCCTGTCTCCTTTCACACAGGAGCCCTCCCAGTGCAGCACTGGCAGACACATACCTGGAAGGGACTGATCCCACAGGCCCCGTGTGCTTGGAAAATGCTGCGTGGGTCAGTGGGAGGGGGCTGAGCCCCAGCAGGCAGCAGGATGAGCCCTGCAAGCCTCTCCAGAGGGAGCAAAGCCCAAGCTCCAGGTCTCCTTCGGTAGCAGGGCTGGGAAGAATCCACACAGCCGGCTGGGCAGCCGCTCCCTCCAGACTCCCTCTGCTCTGGAAAGCTGGGACCAGCCATACCCTTCCCAAAGCCTCCTTTTCTTCCTCCTTCCAGGGATGGGCTTGGAAAACTGAGTGTGGCCAGCGGCCTCCAGCTGCTCCCTGAAGGGCGTGCGCAGCCAGCACAGGGGGGGATTTCTCTCTTGGGTGGTATCAGGTTCCACAATTCAGCCAAAAAATATTTTCCCCTAAAATGTCCACTCAGGTCCAAGGCACCCCTTTTCCCCATCTTTTTTTTCCCAGCTCTGAGGCTGCAAAGATGCCACAGACCACGAGAGGACACCCTCCTACCTCCGACTTCGCCGGCGCACAGCGGCTGGGGGAAAATATCCATAATGCTATTACAGGGAGCGACTGGAACACACACGTCGGAGAGGAGAGCAAGAAAGAAACAATATGTTTATCCTCCTGCTGTATCCAGCCATTTATTTAGGCAGCAAGTAGCCCTTTAAATATACAAATCACAGGCAGATTAGTCTGGAATAGGCAGAGCAGGGATTAGGGGCTGCATTCCAAGTGCCTGCGTGTGCGAGGGGAGGGATGTGAGCGCGTCTGTGTGTGTGTGTGTTGGGTGACTTTAAAATGGAATAAACCACATTTAGCAGCTAGGTAGCTATGGAAACATCACCAAAATTGTTCTCCCACCTTTCTGCCGCACTGCTTTCCGCAGCCCTGCAAACGCTGTCAGGGGAGGGCTGAACATTGTTTCTTATAAATAATAGAATGTAAAGAGCTACGGAAAGAATCATTGCATTAGGATCTTGGAGTGGGGATAGTTCAGAGAAAAAATCGTCCAGGAGCTCTAATATTAGTTTCTGATGATTTAGCAATGATGATAAGGGACTTCATTTAAATCTTTTGTCTGTTTTTTTTTGCAGTTTATAGAAGGCTGCAGGCTGAGGAGATACATTCTGGTGTGCGTACCTGTGGGGAGGTGTGTGTGTGTGTGTGTGTGTGTACACAAATATATGTGCACAAACACCCTCCTAAAGGGTGAGCACAACCAGGAATGCAGCAACAGCATTTCCCAGGTTCAAAAGCAAAGGATTTCACCTGCTTCCCAGCTATTCCTGCATGCCACAGCCACAACCAGAGGCAATTCCAGCTCTGTGGCTCTGCTCTGCCCCAGCCGGGCTCCCCAGTTTCTCTCCTGACCTATGGATTTGCAGGTAATCCTGCCCACGGCCCTCCTGGAGCGCTGCCAATCTTGTTGAGGTATTTCGAGGCTGAGAAGGCTGCTTATATATCACAGCTGATTTTAAAGAGCCTTTAAACCTGGGAATTAAATTCCAGCCCACCGGACTCAACCAGAAAATGCTCTGCTGTTTTCACTGGGGTCAGGCTTTAATCCTTGAGATGCACAGAGATTTTCCAGGGCCGAGGAGGGAGCTGAGTCCATTGAAGCCTTGTAGGGCTCAAGTTTGTCCCCTGGTACAGCCCAGGATGATGTCCAAGGGCACATTCCTGCTACTTGGCTTGAGGGACCTCAGGGCAGGAAGGACTGGCTGGGAATGGCCAGGACAAGGACAGGGAGCAGCGTGGGGCCTGCTGTCCTACAATGGATCTGATCAGGTGTGCCTTGATGTCCCCACATTGTCTACATTTGGGTCTGCCACAATGTGTCTACATTTTGGGTGCTGCCACAGGTCCAAAGTGTCAGCTGTGGGAGCCAAGGCTGGGATCTCCATCCAGCACCATCCGTGGCCAGAGCAGAGCCCACCCAGCCCCACATCCACCTCCTCCTAGCCACTTCCTCTCTCTGACTCCTTCAGTCCTCTTAGAACAAGGTCTTCTGTCCCTTGAGGTCCTGCTGCTGCCACAGGTAGCTGTGGTTTCCCTGCACACCTCTCCTGCTGCCTGGGACAGGGACACAAAAATTGCTCACAGCATCCACTGGGTGCTCAGGATGTACCCAGTGGCATCATGACAGGCTCTTTTTGTGCTCCATTTCCCCGTCTGTAACTCCGGACACTGCCCTTGCCTTTGTGGACATTCCTGCTGACATTCCCAGGAGTGTCCTGTGATGCCTCTCCCGTCTCCTTCCAGGGGTTTGGACCACACAGATGCAGCTCCTGTTGGTTTTCTCCATGTGCAGTTGCCAACAATGAATCAGATGGACCTGATGATCCCTGTGGCTCCCTCCCAGCTCAGGATATTCCATGGTTCTACACCATCCTGAGCCCCTGTTATGCTGCAAAGCCTCCTTGCAGTCACCTTTAGCTGGCCCTGTCCTGAGCAGAGCCATGTCCTGGTAAGTTTGACTTTTCTGCCTGTTCCACTTCCCACATGGTTTGGACAGGGCATCAAAAGCCCTGCCACATATCCCTGGAGGATTTCACTTGTAATTCCTGCCTCCAGTGCAAAGGGATCCCTGCTTCTCAGACTCCCCTGCAGAACACTGTGGGTTCCTCACCTTCACTCCTGGCTTTGAAAGTATTTTGAAGGGCTCAGAAAAAAGTTCAGTGCCCAAAGTGTTCTGACCTTACACAAATCCTGGTTCATGCCAGGACCATGAACAATCGACCGTCCCCTTTTCATCTTGGTGTATTCTCATCTGTTTTCTGTCCCTCCTTCCCCCTCAAGGCCAGCAAAGGCACATTTGGGGTCTTGCCCTCACATTTGGGGTCTGCTCCACTGGCCAAGGTTCCCTAGGGAAGCTAGACCTGGATTTCATCCCCCACCACTGCATGGGAGGAAGGGAGAGGCTTCTCCCACACCTGACCTCCAGTGTGATCCACTAGACACCCGTTGGATGGGAACCTCTGCCAGGACTGAGACAGGAGCCAGAAGGCACCTTGATTTGGGGTTGCCCAGGATTTCAAGAACTCCAAGGAGTGCGGGAAGCCCACAAGGCCTTGACTGGGCTACTGTGCTTGCAGGGTTCTCTGAGGGAGCCCAGGGAGTTGGATGTTGAAGGATACGCTGAATATTTCAGAGTCTGAAGCCACATTTGCCTCTGTGCATTTTCCTGCCTACATGTCCAAAAAAAATTAATCTGGAGCCACACTGGAATGTGTGCAGAGAGGTCAGGACTTCCAGAGGCTGACTGAACATTCCTTAGGCAGGATGAGTGATCCTAGGAAGTCCTGTTTTTCTCCTTGGCCCCCGGAGAAGCCAGGCCAGCCAGCTCAGCACAGGAACCAGGCTGAAAAGGTGTTATCAAGAGAAAACTCCATCAGAATTGCAAACCCCTCCCTCCCAACGCTAAGGAGCCACTTCCACAGTTCACAACAAGGTGTCAACTACACCCGTGGATGCCTGAAGGTGTTTTTATGCCCAGTTACAAGGAGAGAAGAGCTGGCAGGGCTTGTCCATCCTCCAGCCCCATGCAGCAGCTGGAGAACTTGGCTCCCACCAGGGACTCTCAGCAGGGATGCCTCTGCCAGGGAGGAAGGGGAGGAACAAGCTGAGCAATAAACACCTCTGGCAAGATCCAGAGTTAACCCTGAATCCAACAGAGGCTTTGGAGCCAGCTGTGCTGCTCCAGCCCCCCTGTCACTGTCAAGCCAGCCTTGTGGCACAGCCCACTTAGCCATGAGGCCCTGCCCTTCCTCAAATAACTGATTTGCCAGGCACGGAAGCAGCAGTGCCAACCTCTTCCTGCCCAGTCACATCGCATCCCTACTGTCCTTCTGGATTTGGGGGTTGGGAGCAGCTCCCTCTCCAGCCCAACGTGTTGTTGCTTTAACAATCAGAAGGATGGAAAAACAAAATCCTTTATTGTCTATTGTTAAACTTTACTGTCTAATGTTTTAATAAACAGTCAAGTTCTTCCTCCGATCATTAAATCCGCAGTAAAGCAGGATGGAAAGCGGTTTATGACATTCTATCTGCATCACTGCCACACAAATGGGAGGTCCTGGCAGCTGCAAACAGCTACTCCCAGTTCTGTGGCTTCCTGCCCACTCCAAGGGCTGGAGCTGCTGCCGGTTTGGGAGAGGTGCAGCTCATCCTCCTCAGGGGAGATGGGCAGGGAGCGAGACCTCCTCAGTCCATCCACTGAGCTCCACTCCAGTGGAAAGAAGACAATGCCAACATGATGTTCTTCTCCCAAGAAGGAGCAGGAATTGGTCCTGGAGAGGGCCATGGGAACATCATCTCAGAAAGGTTTTAGACAGGTGAGCTGCTGACTCCCGAAGCTTTCACAGCTGAATGGAAGCACTTCCATGGCAACAGCTGTCCGTGTTGGGTGGTCAGGGGCACACTTTAAGTTTGAAATTATTTCCTGTTGCACCCACAGCATCACAGAGGACCTGGATCATTCACTGGATGGGAACTAAACCAGCTGCAGATACAGGCTTAAAAATGGAAATTATTAAATCCACAGGGTTTGGGGTGACAGGGATGGGGAATGTCATCCTAGGGGAGGGAGCGAGCCCAGGGTCACCCAGCAGCTTCAAAGCTGGGACACTGCTCAAGTGCCTGGAGAACTTAATCCCTCTGGGATTCATATCTCTGGGATGATTCATGTTTGCTTGAAAGCATTAACACCCTTTAATCTTTGGTTTTCCAGGAATCCCCAGCCCCTGGTTGCTGGCCATGTGGGCCTGAACATGAGCAGTCCTGGTGGTCCCTCACACTCACTCCGAGTAGGATGAACTTCCAAACACCTTCCAAAAAGCCCTTTGCCACTTTTCCTCTGAAAGAAACAATGACCATCCCATCACCCATCCCCACAGTAATTTTAATAGTTCACAGTTGTTGCAGTAGCTTTGATTATCAGCAGTGAGGGTTCATCTCCTTGGGGGTGGCTCTGTCGGCAATAGATCCCAGATTTCCTGCTTACCACCATTTGTGGGCCGTTCCAACCATTTGTCCAGTCATAAAATTATCAGCACATTATCCCTGGGCAATGACTTGTAATTGTCTCTTTTTATTACTCAATAAACAGTTTGGAAACCAACCCCAGAGTGAGAGTAGGAACTCACTCCCTACTTACAGTAGTGCAGTGACAGAGGGTAAAGGAACAATGACAGGTACCCAGGAAGGAGAGTATTTTGTTAGCTTTATTTTAATAATTAATGGAAAATGTGGTATAGAACATTTGCAGGGGAATGGGGAAAAGGAGGCACAACCTTGAGAAGTCCTGTGAGGGAAAGTTGTGGGAATAAATTCCCTTGATAACAGCTCCAGCAGCTCACACCCTGGTTTTCCATACCTCGGTCCCAAATGTCAATATTCTCTTGTGAACACGCCTGGAGAGCCTTGGAAAAGAAAAATACAGTGGTTAGCTGCCACAGCACAGCTCTAGTAATTCCAGCTCTATTAGAGCTATATATTCCCAGCTGCAGCCATATATTCCCAGGCATCGCTGGGAAAAGGGGCTGTGATGGAGGAAGGAGATTTTTCGAAATGAAAAAGAGATGCAGTTTACAGAGAGTGAAAACTACTCCTAAATCTAAGCCTAATTGAATTATAAATAGCCTGGGTGCTTTCTTTCCATCCACAACCTCGTTAAACTTCCAAATATATGGATATATAATCCCACATTTTTTAAACACTTCTATTCAACTTTCAGTTACAATCTGATGTTCTCTGTTTCAAAGTTGACCTATTTTGAGGAGTAAAAAAATTAACTGAATTGCCCCAATCAAAATGCTTCTCTCTGGAATGAATAAAATGTTGGGAGGGATTTTTTCCCCCCTTTTTCCAAAGAAATATACTCCTCGCCGGGAACCACCAGAATGGATTTTATTCATTCATATGAAGTCCAGTTCAGCCATGGAACAGAAAAAAAGCCCACCCTCCACACAATTTGCACAGCAATGATTTCCAGCCTGCTTCCACGTTTCAAATTAAGCTATCCAATCTATTCCATGGATTTGGGATATAGGAATTTGAGGTGGAAGTAGGGATTGATGAATTGAGTAATGGGTTGTGTCTAAAACAGCGGTTTCCTGGGGAAATATCTCCGGCAAAAGAACTGTCCAGAGCCTGCTCTGTCCCGTTGGACATGGATTTCTCCTGATACCCATCACTGCAGTTCATTGGCAGCTTTGGAAATGAAGTAAGTGGAGATTCTGTGTTACATGCGGGTCTGACAGGCCAATCTCTGGAAGAATTAGGTTTAAATTGGATATTGGGAAGAAGTCCTTCGCTGTGAGGGTGGGCAGGCCCTGGCACAGGGTGCCCAGAGAAGCTGCGGCTGCCCCATCCCTGGAAGTGTCCAAGGCCAGGCTGGACGGGGCTTGGAACAGCCTGGGACAGTGGAAGGTGTCCCTGCCCATGGCAAGGGTGGGATGGGATGATCTTTAAGGTCACTCCCAACCCAAACCATACTGGTATTCCATGAATTCACTCCCAGGCTGTCTCACTGGAAGGTCTGGGCAGGATGACACAGCAGGAGGGTTTTATGGGATTTTTATTTGAGCAATGCTGATTCCATTCTATTGTGCAATAGTGTTGGGCTGGAGAGGAAAAAAAAATCCATTTGGATTCCTATTTGCACTTGTCAGAGCTTTTGCTCCAGGCTGCCTGGAGGCTGTTGGACAACTCTGCGCTCTCACCAGGTTTCCTTGACAATGCCGACAGGATTTTGCTCCCAAAGCCAGACTGGGAGGCACAGATCCGCACAGCAGCCCTGCAAACCTCACTCAGCTGAAGAGTCAGTCCCCAGCACACGGGATGCAGGGGGATCTGCGTGGCTCTGTGAGAGCAGAGCGCGCAGCTCCCAACTTTCCCGAACTTTTCAGGAGGGGCCGTGCCGGGAGCGCTCGGCAATCAGTGCAGGAGGGGCTGATGCGGAGCTCCTGATTGCCCGCAGCAATCACGGGGTCTGGGAACGCAGCAGGATCCCAGGGAGGATCAGCCACGCACAGGGAGACAAGGACATCTCCAAATGAGCACCTATTGAATTGGGGCTTGGAGCTGATTTATCCCGAGGGAAGGTTATTTGTTCACTGTTTCTTGAAGAGTTGCTGATAGAGCTGAAGGAAAGGTGACAATTCCTCCTCACACCAACCCCCAAGGATTATCCATTCCCCTTTGGAATGAAAACTAAAGCTTGAGGGAGGGGGACAGGCAGCAGCACAGGTGCTCCAGGTTCAAATCCCTGCTGCCTGAATGAGACAGAGGTTCTCCAGCCCTGGAGACCAGGAATGACACCTGGGATGTCCCAGGGTATTCCCCCAGCTCGATGCCACTCCAGGTGGGCACTGCACCCTCAGGGCTGCTCCATCACACCTGGTGCTCAGTACCTGTCACTGGTACCAACCACCACAGCCAGGTGCCTGCGTTCCCACCCTAAAATGCCAAATAAAGGGCATTGGAGAGACAGTCCTCTCACTCAGACAAAAGTGTTTCTCCTCACTCCACTACCATTCATACCCCCAGTTCTGGAAGTCAGCTGTGCCACTGGGAACTCGCCAGACCCTTGGATGGCCAATTCCCAAAACCAGAAATATCACAAATGAGTCTGTCTTTCCTTGCTTCCCTTTCCCAGCCCCTCTTTAAACAATTCTGTGAGAGCACCAGCCTGAGACACACCTGGGCCTGCTCACCTTCAGGGACCTCAGTGTGCTTCCACATGGACACCATTCCACTATCTCGGGAAGAAGAGTCTCCTTTAAGTTTTCTAGAGGCCTGAGGGCAAGACAGAGATGGTCAGACTGAAAAACCAAGAACATGAGGATTAAACAGAGAGGTTCAGTTTGAACAGCCAGTTCTGGGTGGCTGCAGAAAGCCAGAAGTCTGTGGTTGGGAAGCAGAGTTATTTCCTCCTGGGAAGTCTGGTGGGCCACGCTCCTCTCCCAGATCACCAGCCCAGGCAGAGCTGTGCATCCCTTTTGAACCACCCCCAAATGTGCTGCAGGGTGGAGACAGTTCAACCCCCTCCTGCCCCAGGTGAGAGGACCACAGCCCTGCAGAGGGGAGGCTGCTCCACGCAGGAATCACCACAGGAGCATCCGGCCCCAGGCTCTGCTCCAGACACAGCACCCGACTCCAAACACAAGCAAAGGCAAAAATGAGGCTCAGCCAGAGCAGCAAAATAAATCAGTGACAGAATCTCCAAAAGAGACAAATGAAGTTGAAATTCGTCCTTGTTTATTTTAATGTTTGGAATGTTTTCCAGGTGATTTATGCCCCAGCTTCAGTGTGTTTCTCTCTCTTTGTCTCTCTCTTTCTCTCCCCTCACTTTTTTTTTTTTTTCTTTAAAACAGAAAAAAAAAATATTTGGGAGTTAATTGGTTTTCCAGGCTTGGCAGCCAGACACTGTAATTGATCTCCGAAGAGATGGATTTGTTGGTGAGCTGGGCATGAATTTGACAACCAGGGAAGGAAAGGAAGAAATATTTCCCCCTGCACAGAGAGCAAAAGGGGGGATCACCCTGGCAGAGTCAGCACCCCAGGACCAAGTTCCCCTTTCCCAGTTTTCCAAGTGTTTGTACTTTGGGCCCCTTCCAGTAAGAGGGACAGGAGATCTGAGCTGACTGGGAAAATCCCCTTGTTTGGAGCTACGTCTCAGATGAAATTTTTTAGCTTTTATTTTATCCCAGCTTTTTGAAACTGCACATGGGAAAATGCCGGTTTGCCTTTAATCTGTGACATGGGACACTCCTTGCCTTTCCATTCCCTCTGCTGCTTTGTCCTGCCTTGGAAGTCTATTATCCCTGGATGCCTCAGGCAACACCCGTGTAGCTGCAGGTCCTGCCACCCCACACATCCCCCAGCCGGAGCCGCTCCTAGACCAAACCTCACCCCAAAACCCAGGTCTGTCTCCTCCACTCTCCCCAAAAGGCAGGAGCCACCCTAAACCTCCTGGAGGTTCTTGTGGGAGCAGAGCTGTTCACACAGTGAGGAGAAGAGGAGCCATGAGTCGGGGGGGACAAGGATGCAGCCCACTCCCCACATCCACTTTTCCCCACCAAACCAAGTTCCCACCGCTGGGCTCTTGGGCAGCACAAAAAACCTGGACCAAGCACAGAGGTTTCTCCTCTGTTGGAGCAGAGAAATTTATATGCTGTCCAGGCAGGAGGCCTGATCCTGCTGCTCCAGAGGGAGCTCTCCTGGAGGATGCTGTGCCTGAAGGCAGCTCCCTAAAGCTGCCGGGTCCCTGCTCCCCGCTCCCAGCCCCGCAGCAGATGGCGAGCAGCCGTTCCCGACAGACGCTCCGGCAGCGCCCCAGGGAATCCAGGCTCCCACGATCTCCGCAGGTAAACCCACCTGGGAATTTGGTGTAAAATGCACAGAGCAACAGATTTCCCAGAGTCAGCCCTGGGGTTTAGCGTTATCTGTCTCCAGAGGGGATGAGCAAGGCGTTCCTGGATCTGTGGCTGCACCGCAGCAGGGCGAGCACTGCTTTCCTGGGAAGACAATCCCCCTCCCATCACAGCGGTGCAGCCATCCCTCTGTCCCTGAGCTTCCTAAAGACTTTGGTTGTTTTGGAGGGTGCCACATACCAAGAAAAAACACCCCACAAAGTCCCTCTCTTCAGCACAAGGCTCTTCCTGCCTCATTTTGCTTATTGCTGCACATTTATTCCAAACACCTGTCTGATGATCCACTGGTTGATCTTGGAAGGAGCCAGGAAAAACCAACATCCTCTCACACAAGAGTCCCCCCTTCCCCTCGTGGGTAACTCAGAGGAGGATATCACATTCCCATACACCTGCCAACCTGCCTGGGAGATGAGGAATTGCAGTCCTTTTATCCATTAGAGCCCTCTTGGAAAAGCCAAGCACAAGCCAGGCCTGCCCTAGTTAAGCTGTGCTGATGTTTTGCTGCTCAGAATCCCCCCTACAATGATTGAGGCAGCGTTTGTGTGCTGCTGACACCACCCTGGCTCAGCCCTGCAGGAGGAAACCCGGGCTGTGCACAATGCATAATTAAAGCCTGGAGCTGACTTCCACGGGAAGTTGTCGTGGCCAAGAATTTGTGACATTTCAGAGAGGAAGCAGGAATGTGCGCGGATAACAAGAATAGCCCGAGTCACAACAGCTAAATACCAACATCTCTGCTGAAAGTGATATTAATATTGCAGGCCACCTCCAGCTAGAGGAGATGATGAGCAGATCTAACACGAGGCAGGTTTGCCTTCTGCCGCACTTCCCTTCGCAGCACCCGCTCCTCGGAGAGGATACGGAGTTATGCAGATCCCATCCAGCTCCTGCTCTTCTTATCTTCAGTGCTTTTTTTTCCTAAAGCCTCTGTCAAAAATACTAAACAGCCTTATTTTGCCGTTGTTTGCACTGGGTATAAAACTCTGTGTAATGGGAGAATTCTGGAATTGCAAAGCAGCTTTATAGGCAGCGTGCAGGTGTAAGATATCACTCACTCCCGAGCGCTGCAGCTACTCCAGCCTGTGACAGGGAAGCAGCTCGCAAATGGTCACGCGAAGGAAAACATCTGTTAGGAGCTAGCAGGTACACAGATCATCTGCAAATTGCACAGCTTGTGCCTGATTTTCCCTGGCTTTGTTTAGCGACTCGCAGCTCGGCGCCGCGGGAGGCGGCTCAGGCAGAAGGGACCTCCACGGCGCAGAGCTGGAGCTGGGGAGCGCCAGGATCAGCATCCCACCGACCCTGCACATGCTGGAGGACGGGCTGCAGGTGTTATTTAACTCGGGGCCACTCCAGAAAGCCAAGTCAGACGTGGTGCCCCTTCCCCTGCAAAGCCAGGTCCCCCCTGCCCCAGGCGCATCCCATTTTCCCTTCTCACAGGCTCCTCGGGCACGCAGCGTTCCCTCCACCTCACTCACAAAAGGTTTCCTGATCTATGCTGGACCTTTACATCTGCTTTATGTTATGGGGCTTAGATCAGGAAGCAGAAGGATTGTGTTTCCAGCAGACAGGATCTCTGGTTGATCTCCAGCCAGCCTCGGGACTCCAGCACTGTTCCCAACACTGCAGGCCGTGACTGGAGAGAAGGAGCACAGAATTGTGGAAGGGGTTGGGTTGGAAGAGACCTCTAAAGGCCCCTGCCATGAGCAGGGACACCTTCCACTGATCAGGCTGCTCAGGATCCTCCTGTGCTGCTCCAGATCAGCCTCTCCCTGTGTTCCTGTCTCTGTGAAAGGATCAGACATTTCTGACACACCCCACAGTGCCAGCTGTGTCCCAAATACCTCTGCCTGCTCAGGATTGCTCCAAGGAGCCAAGGGGACAATATTGCCTTGTTCTTTCTTTTTCTTCTAAAAAAAAAAATTAACAATTTTGATATGCTCTTTATTCCTTGAGAAAAGCAAAGGGAGCGGGAGAAGGGGACCCATCCCTGGCGCTGCACTTCCACCACCTCCTCAGAGCTCCTGCTGCCCCCAGCTCTCCCTCAGACATATCAACACCTTTGGCACAGGATTTATCCTGTCAAGAGGAGTTCACCACTTCTGGCACTGAACAACAAGATTTATTAAGTCCAGGACACACACCTCAGCAATCAATGGGAATTTCAACGGCAACATCACTGAGAAAAGGATCAAACCTTTTAAAATCCCATTCCTCAAACACAGCGGTGTTGCAAGAAGCCCCATTAAACACGTGCCTTGGGTGGGCAAAGAGTTGCTGTACCGTGTCTGGTGAGGCTGCAAGGGAAGCCCTTGTCACCCAAAATTGGGGTCAAGGATGGTGAGCTCAGCCTGGAACAGGCTCCAAGGCTCATCACTGTAAAGGTGGCCTTTTAGCAAGAGGCAGCTGCTGGGAAAACTTGTTAGTGTAAGAAAATGAAGGTGGAGAGGTGGTAAAATTGCTCTCTTTCCATGTACCAGGAGGTTTAACATGAAGGAAGAGAAAGTGCTGTTCAAGGTGAAAGGACAGCATCAGCAAAAGGTCACAACTCACTCATTAATACCTTTAGGTGAGAAACTAGACTAAGGCTTCTCGCTGTCCAAGGAATTAGGGGAAAGGCAATGCAATAGGAATGTTTTTCCACTTTAGGAGGGGGATGAGATGCTTCATCAGCTGCAGTAGAAGAGAGCAGGACCTGCTGGTCCTGCCCCAGCCCTGTTTTGGTTGTTAAAGCAGCACCACTGCAGCCCTGCAGCCCAAGGATGCCAGAGCCAAGGTCCGTGGGAATGACAGCTGAGTTAATTGGAAAAAAAAAAAACATGACAAGTTTGGGGTTTGGGTCTGAGACAGAGCAGCAAAGCCAAGGGAAATATAAATCAAAAATCTCCAGTAATGCTCAGGAGGCAGCTGACCAACCTTCCAGCAGATGTTCTCTGCTGACAAACCAGCCCTGCCTGTCCTGCAGCAGCCCACACAGAAATCCATATAGAAAATCATTAAACAATTACAACCTCCATCGAAAGGAGACCAGCCTTTGAAGACATTTCCCCAGAAACCTCCGTTCGCAGTTTTCAAATAACCCCCTGCCTCATCAGAATAATTGCCAGGAGTAAATGCTTTGGAGCTCAGCAAACACTGAGCACAAGGAGAGTGCAGCAAAATGAGCCAAGGCAACCCCACAGGTGCTGCCTCTGTGCAAAGCCACAGCCCTCAGACCAAGCGCCCCATGGAGATGGCACCAGCATCAGTCCTCGCCAGCCCCAGCAGCCTCCAGGAAAATGGGCTGTTCCCAGCAGAGAAAGGGCTTTCTTCATCAAATAATCCCTCTGTGCCAGCTCAGCGGTTTGCCAGAGGAAAGGATTCACCTGAAAAAATTGCCCAGCCAAAAAAAGGAAGTTCTAATACACTGGCTGATTTAACACACAATATTATCGCTCCCTACAGACAGAGGCTTCTCTTATTTTGAAGGTGCTTAAGCACCTGACTTCAGTTAGGCCTAAATACTGCTCAAAAATCTGGCCTTTCATGCAGAACCAAGATAATCTTTGAAGACACAGCAACTCAACCGGCTTTGCTAAATCAATCTCACCATTATTTTCTTCAGCAAAAAAGAAGTTCCCAGGGATCTCACTGCTACAAGAACTTGTTAACAATTTATAACTATCACCTTAATCATTAAAAACAAACAATGGGAAAGAAAAAGAAATCATTAAATTAATCCTTGATTGGGAATCCCAGAAGAGAAAATGAATTATTTTTCAGCACTGCCAGAATCAGGGGCCAGATCGTGTGAAAACCTGGGGAGCAAATGTGTGAGCAGCACCTGAGGCTGCTGAGGTGCCAGGGGGGGCCTGCATTGCTCCAGAGGTCTTTGTGTCATTCCCTATGGAATTGGCAACCACAGTGTGATCCAGCAAGGCAACGGTCAAGGCAGGATGAGCCTTTTCAGCTTCCAGAGTTATTTCTGAGGGAGCATGGGCTGGGCAGCTCAGCTCAGCAAGGAGAGCCAAGCCCTGCAGGGCCACCCTGAGGAGCTGGACCACAGCCTGGCACCACTGGGTTTCTGGGGACAGCACATCCCTGCTGCCTTGGGAGCCCTGAATGTGTTGCCTCAATTAAAATCAGCATCCCTCTCACCCATCCGTGTCTCTGACAGCCCAGGGCGCTCCTGGGCCCGGCCTGAACCCATAAATCACGGCAGGAAGGCCTGGAGGAAACATTAGGAGCTTTTATTAGAGCAGCTGATAGAGACAGAAACAAGGACATGTCTTGGAGCAAGCACTGCTCCTGTCTCACGAGAATCCAAGCCCATACATTTGTCAGGTGTGGGTTGGATTTTTTGGGGGGACTTTTTCCCCACCAACTGGAATAAAATAAAGGCATTAACTACCCCATAAAAGCTATAAAAACCTTAGTTCACCACACTTACACCCACCCCAAATGCCTGTGTTAAATGAAGACTAAACAGCGTGAGGGCAGAAGGGGGAAGGAGCTTTCAGTGTGAAGGCAGTGGGAAGCCTGGCCTTAGGATTCCGACCTCAATTCCAGCCCCAGGGAATGCCAACACTCCCTTCATGCCTGGCATGTCATCGAGCAGTTGAAAGTGATAATGGGAATGGATGAACTGGAGGCAGAAAACACACGTGGAGATAACTGCATGCCTTGCACAGTGCTGGATTTAGGAATGGATGAACAAGAGAGAGAAAACACACGTGGAGATAACTGCATGTCTTGCACAGTGCTGGATTTAGGGAATAGATGGATGGAGGCAGAAAACACACGTGTGGTAACTGCATGCCTTGAACAGTGCTGGATTTAGGGAATGGATGGAGGCAGAAAATACATGTGGTAACTGCATGTCTTGCACAATGCTGGATTTAAGGAATGGATGAACTGGAGGCAGAAAACACGTGTGATAACTGCATGCATTGCAGAGTGCTGGATTTAAGGAATGGATGTACTGGAGGCAGAAAACACACGTGGNTGCTGTAGTTAGGGAGGGGGTGGAGGCAGAAAACACACGTGGAGATAACTGCATGACTTGCACAGTGCTGGATTTAGGGAATGGATGGGTGGAGGCAGAAAACACACGTGGAGATTACTGCATGCCTTGCATAGTGCTGGATTTAGCTCCAGTTTGGTGAGACTTGGAAAATTCAGGATTTTTTTCCCCTTCCATCCTTCTCAACAAAGCAACGTGCTGCGGGCTGAGCGGGCTGGTCCCAACAGAGGGCACTGACACACTGACCACTGACCACAGACCAGCCTTCCCTGTCCCTCCTGCAGCACCGCTGACCTCCCCACTGTCCATCTCTCCATCTCAGTCCCTGCAGGGGCTGCCACGGCCCCACCCATCCCAAATCAATGGGGCGGCACCTCCGTGGGGCCCGGACGGGAAGGGAGCATCCTAGCGCTGGGCAACGCCACTTCCTCGCCGGCGCTGGAGAGGAATGACGGTGGAAAAAGCTGGGTGCGGGTGGGAAATGGGGGCTTTCGCTTTTTCAGGCTGTTAACTGTAATTAGCCTGGTTTCTGCGATGTAATTATCCCGCAATCTCAAAGCAAACACCCTGGAGGAAATTGCACAGTTAAAGACAGAACGGCATTAAAAATAAATTATGAGAGTCCTGCTCGCTATTCCTGCGGATCTGTCAGAGTTTTCCCTCGAAAAGCCCCGGCTTGGGGG
>VZRZ01008565.1:585266-620158 GCA_013398175.1 Climacteris rufus
GGGTTCCCCTTATGATCTGGGAGGAGAGAGAGGGCTGTGAAGCTTTGGGGGTGGGGGGGGAAGATGGGAGGACAGCAGAGGAAAGAATGTTTAGAAAATGTTCCTTTGTTTTTGCTTGCTCCTTTGACTCTGTAATAAATTCACTTTATCACTTAGAAGCTCTGACCTTGTCTCAGCCTGACTTTGCTCCTCTACCAGCATGTCTTATCATAGTTAGTAACACAGTTCAATTCGGAAGGGGGGAAAAAAGCAGTTCTAGTGGGGCCTTGGTCGTTAGCCAGGGCTAAACCACTACACCATCAGAAGACTTCTCAATATCATCCCAAAGTGCCTTCCTCATGGCACTCTCTCCCATGGCAAGTCCTTTCATGTGGATGAAACCTCAGATCAGAAAGTGTCCCTGACAGTGGATGTGCTGCTGTGTCACATTCCAGGAAGGGAGCACCACCTTAATGACTTTAAAAGCTGTAGGAGACATTCAAACACCTCCTGAACATCTGCAGAGGGCAGGGACAAGGCACCATCTCCAAACCTTCCTGTTCATCACCAAGCACTACTGCACTCATTCTGCTGTAGCTGAGGTGGATGAGGTTTCCCAGGAACATTCTGAGCCCCCGGTAAGATTCTCTACAAGAGATGACCCAAAAAAGTCCAGCTCTGTGCCTTTCATCAGAAAAACAGCTCCCCTGAGGAATCCTGCAGATGGGCTTCTCCAGAGCAGACCCTTGCCCAGTGATGTGGGTAATTAGTGGCTGCTCCTGGAGAACAGATCCAACCTCCAGCAGCACCAACCCCACTTAGTTAAACCCCTAATACTTCTTAAAGAATGAATCAATCCCACTGACTCTGCTCTCCACAGATCCAGTCACTCACAGGATGCAAAGAACACGTCTGGAGAGCCCATTAAAAGCCACTCGACTGGAAAATAGTTTCTGGCCTAATTCTAGCGCTGGGGTCTTGGTTGGGGGGAGAAATCTGACAGCGAGAGCGTGTCTGCAGGGAGGAGGAGGCAGAGCTGTTAACTACTTCACCAATCTAATGTATAGCGCTCTCCAAGAGTAATTAATAATTAATATTCGTAGCCTGCTTAAATCTGTTGACTCTGTAAACCACAGCCTCTCACTTAAAGGCCTCTCATCGTGCTGAGACAAACTGAAGAACATCCCCCACAGAGAGACTCAGCATAAACAAGAGCAGCAGCAACTCCCAGCTACTCAGCCCTGGTTTTCATCCCTCTCCTTTTCCTGCCCTCTTTATCTTGTTGAATTAAACATCGTTCCTTAGCAGTGTCTCTGTCCAGGGTTGGCACAGGTCACCAAGTCCAACCCCCTTCAGAGGGTCTGCTCAGAGGTTCCTGGACCATGGGCCATGTCTTGCCTGTCAGAGAACATTTAGGACAGCAGGGTCACCAAATGCTGCCAAAAAACCCCCCAGTGGTCTTGTCTCCTCTCAAGCACTTGGGGTTGATTTGAAGGGTAAGAAATTGAATTAATTTCCCCAACTGGAGTCTGGTTTGCCCATGATGGCAGCTGGAGAGTGATCTCTCCCTGTCCTTATCTCAACCCACAAGCCTTTGGTTATATTTTCTTTCCATGTCCAGTTGAGGAGGGGAGGAATGGAGTGGCCAGTTGTCCAGCCAAGGTCACCCCACCCCAGTCCGAGAGAGACTGTCAGATTTATAGACAGATTTATCCAGCTCAGGAGCTGGGCTTATTGCATCACAGATCAGTTTCTGAAGACTGAAATGCACCATCAGAGCACTGCAGTTTGCTGCCTTCACTCCAACCAGTCCTTCCTATGGATCCACTGTGAATATTACCCACAGCTTCCCTCTTTTCCCCCCCCTCCCACCACTGTCACCACCTTAAGGAGAGTTTCAGCCACCAGCAGATCCCTGATGTCCCAGCCCCGTGGCCGTGGTGTCTGTGGGGTGGGGTTGTGGGAGCTCATGGCACACAGGGAGCTGGAATCCAGCTGGGAGGCGTGGGGACCACGTTTGGTCACACACAGTGGAAGGTGGAACAGGGCAGGACAGGTTTTCTGGATGGCAACCACAGCTCCCAAGGAACAATGTCACCAGCCTGAAGAACTTGAAGGGCTGGACCAAGAATTTGTGAATCTGGCCTGTGGGATCGTCCAAACCATCCTAATTTTGTCTCTGTAGCATCAGCTCTGGGGACAGCGTGACTTCCACAGAAATCACCCTTTCTTTTGATTTTACTCAAAATTCAAAGATTAAAAACTTAATAAGTTTTAGATTTCATGTGTTGGGATAATTGGATGCACATACAGATTACTTTTTGTAGCAGATTTGGGTTATTCATTCTGTGTGTCTATTCCTGCTTCTGCTGTATCCCGAGTTTGGTAGAACACAAGAAATTCCTTTTTCATTATAAAGAACATTATTCCATCATCAATGCATTACAAATTGCATTTTATCATAGCTAGGATTTAATCTGCTGATCGTCTTCTAAGACACAAGAAATAGTTTCACTCACCAAGCTGCATTTGATACCTTATTTCCCATGGAAACTTTAAATTCTGTTCAGTTCCTTTAATCAGTATTCAACAAATACAATCCCATTGAAATTTGTTTTTCTTTCCAAAGGGTAATGGAAAAAGGCCTCCTTGCTAGCATTCAGATGTGAGCACACCTAAAAATACCTAATATCAGGAAACAATTATACTTCTTCACTTGAATTAATAATTTGCATTTAGAAAGGAGGAAAATACGCCCATAAATATTTTTTTTCCAGCTTCCTATAAAAAACAAGGACAACCAATGTGAATCTGTAGTTAAAAAGTACTGAGGACGTGATTGTCCTGCAAATATATAAATTTGCTTTAAACACTGAGAAACCAAACCTTGGAAGAACAGGGCAATTTTTGCTTTGTGGTACGAAAGACCAATATTTGGGGGGAAAAAAACCAAACAAACTTTGTTTTTGGTTTGTGTATATTCTTTTATATTCCAAGCCAAGAAGTCCCTCCCTCTGGAGTCTCCTAGTGAGCTACAGACTTAGCAGTTCTGTTTTCCCCAGGATTTCCAAAAACTGAAGGAAAATAGGAAAACTAAGCAATACTTTTCTCTAACTTCCTTTTTACTGAAATGAGACAAGCAATCATTTGGGTTTGAATGAAGCCTGTTACTCAGCTTAAACAAAATGCTTCATTTGGTCACCAAGTCTGTCAAGAGTTTGGTAAAATTTCCAGAAAAATGGATGTGGAATTTGAAATATGAAATGCAACATTTTCCTCAGGAAAGGTGAACAGAGGGCATCAGGATTTTTTGGAGTACAGTCTCCCTTCCACACCCCACCCTTGAAATGAGGGAAATCTAAGTGAATTTCCAAAGGTTTTGGGGTTGCCAAATGTTGGGAGGGAAACCACACAAAAAATATTCTTATGGAAAAACATGACCTACCCATCTGTCTTTTTTTGTTTTTTTATCAAGGAAGACCTCATGGATCCAGAATTTCTGCTGGGGCTTCCAAATACTGCTGAGATGGGCACCACTGTGCAGGGAATGGGGAGAGACTCAGTGGATCCAGAATTTCTGCTGAGTCCCACCAGGGCTGCACATCACTGGATTCACAGCAGGTGAGGGCTGACAACTGAATTCCAGCCTTTTCCCTTCATCCAGATATGCCCATCATCAGAGCAAAAGCAGCTCTTCAGGTCCAAGCCAGATGGATTTAAGGGAGAGGTCTCAGACTGTGCTGCCAGGAACAGACCTAAGACACACCAAACACGTGGGGAAATGGTGTTTTTTTCTCTGATTTTTACTGATATTCCATGGGCAGTGTCCCTGAGCTCAGCTCTGCTAATCCTGACACCCACCAGCATCCCTCCAACCAATTCTTCTCCCTTTAAACTCCATTCCCCCTTTTCCCCCTTAGGCTCAACCCCAATATCCCAACAATATCTGCTGCAGGGAGGATGGAGTTTGGAAGATTGGAGAGCACGAAAGCAACCTCAGCCCCAGCACCTCCAGACAACAACATCCCTTTTGCTAATGCCTGGAATAATGATGGCGTTCCTGGTAGGAGCTGTGGAGATAACAAGGCAAACACACCTTGCAATTGTAAAATGGGCAGGAGGCAATTTGGAATAATAAACATTTTGAATGCAGAGTGGGCACAAAAGAGCCCCTTGGCAGCTGGATCTCTCCTCCTGCGGTGTTCCAGGGATGTTCCAGTGTCTGGAGCAACACCTTGGGTGGAGATGCTCAAGGTGAACGGTTTTGGCTCCCTCCCTCTGCTGTGCTGGGTCCTCTGCTTGCACGGATCCTGCTGGAATTCCAGCCAAAACAAAACAACACAGGCTGACCCAAGCTCCCAAGGAGGGGAGGAAGAAGTTTGTGCTCACAGAATCATTAAGGCTGGACAAGACCTCCAAGACCATCAAGTCTAATGTTCCTTCATGGGATGGACAACCCCAGAATTCAGGTGCCCTGATGTTTCCACAGGGTTGTTTCGGGAGGGATCTTCCCGCCACCCTGTGCAGGTGCCATCCCAACATCCCAGCAGGATGCATGGCCTCTGCCTGGCCTCGTGTCCAGCTCCCACCTTCCACAGGGCTGCTATTGGACAGGGACAGGTCGTGGTGCTGCAGTGAGCCTGGATCCCCACACACACGGGGGACACCTTTGCTCTTACACACGCCAGCATCGGAGGGGCAGCCTGGGTCATGGGCAGCAGAGGGAGATGGGAGGCCAGGAAAGAGACCAAAGGGAAGAGAAAGAGGTTGGAGTAAGAAGAGGGGTCCGGAGGATGAGCAAAGGGGATGAGGAAAGCCAAGGAAAAGAAGAGGGTGCCTGGGAGACTCTAATTTGAAAGGCGAAGGCTCCCTGCCAAAGCAAACAGTTGGACATGGAGGGCTCTCCATGGCTCTGGTTCATTTGGACCATCTGGCATTTATTGAAACTGCCTCCCTTTGTGTTTGCTCCGATGAAGTGGGTTTGTATTCCTGCTTTCTCTCCCTCCTTTCTCCTCTCCCAGGCCAACACACAGCTTCTCTCCCGCCTTTCATCTCACACATCCGCACAATGGCTATTGAGCAAAGGACCCCACTGTGAGGAATGAATCCCACGAGGAATCAGGGATGGGGAGCCAACGCCTGCACATGGGCAGGCCCCATGCATGGCCCTGCTACCCCTTGTCTTACACACTTCCTTCGCTTCCCTTGGCCCTCAATCTGGGAAAGCAACAGACTGAGAGGAAAGATGGAAAGAGAAATCAGAGCAGAAGTTAAATGGGAGAACAGAAAAGCAGGGAGAAAAAAATCCTTTCAAAAGGTGCAATTGCAAAGTGATGACAGGCTGGTGGAAGGGAATTAGCAGAGAGGAGGGCTCTGTTCACCTCCTCCCCTCCCTGAACTGCTGTGTGATCAGAAAGAAGCCAAAAGAGCTGTTTTGTTGGGAACTCTGGCATCCGCAACTCTCCCGCAACGAAGGGCGAGAGACTGAAATAATCAACATTTTCTGCGGCACAGAAATGCAAACATTCAAATTCACATCTCAGCTGACAGTTTCAGTCAAAATACATCCCCCTGACGCTCTTCAGCTAGAAAAGATTCACAGACTCGTTTCACGGCAGAGCCTGCAGTCCCAGGCCACATTACACAGCCACACTGCCACAGTTTGTATTTCCTCTAAGTCAGCAAGAACCCTCTGAGGCTCGGGATGCACTTCCAAGCCTATTGGACAGAGGAGCTTTGACAGTGAGTTCTCAGGAAGCCTGTCCCGGTGGAAAAAAATAAGAAAAGCAAGGAACACAAGCAGGAGGGTGGGGAGAGGTTTCCTTTGCCCTCTTGAGCCTCTGGGTGCTGCAGAGCCAGGACATCATTCAGCACAAGGCCTCATCCAGCAAATTCCCGCCCCTGTCACCCAATGCTCCCGCTGGGAGGTTCCTGTGGACTCCAAGGACTGCAGGAAGGAGCTCAGAGCTCCGCTGGCACAAATTAGTGGAGCTGAAACTTTAGATCAGTGACAGAGCCTCTTCCTCCTGGGAGCAGTAAATTGCGATGCCAGTCCCTAAAGACCCTCCTTGCCATTAAGTGATTAATGAATTCATTAACACCTCTAGGAACATGGGAAATATGACATGGACAGCCTGCCTAGGCTTTGCAAAGTACTTTTCCTGAGGAAGAGCAGAGAATAGTGGCTAATTAAGCTATATGGCCCATGGCAGCACTAGTACATTTATCCAGAGGGGATGAGCAGAGGGCTGAGATTCTGTCTCCTGCTCCTGACCAGCTTTTATTTGACCCATAACGAGATGCTAAAATAAAGGGTTTATTGCTATTATAAACCTTTCATTTTAAAGAGGGGAAGGGGGGAGACTTTTTACTGTAATGGCTTTAATGACTTTCCCAGTGTTCCCAGTCCAGAGGGGGAATGGTCCCAGGGTAACTGGAGGTAACAGTCAAGGTAAGGAGAGGGAAAGGAATTGCACAATGACCTCTTCAAATCCTACAGAGAGACTTAATTCTTGCCCTAAAGGCACGGTCACATGCTCCAGCCCATTTCCTTGACAGTTTTATTTACCAAATGTAACATAACCAACAGACTGAACACTTGGGATGAAGTGTGAGCCGGGCTGGGGCTGTGACACCGGCACTAAATCAAGGCCTGGGATTGCCTCCCGCTGCACCTCAGCAGGACACTCCTGCTGCTCCCACGGCTCCAGCCAGGCAGCTGATGGAGCCAATCCATCCCTGCCACAGGAATTACTGCCTCTGCCCCCACACGTGCCTCAGACAGCTGTCCCAGGCCTGGCTTTCCCTGGAGCCTTCCAGTGGAGCCCCAGGGGCAGCCAGGCAGGGTCAGCTCAGGAAGAGATGCCCCGTTACCCACCTGGACTCAGAGAGGGAAGCTGAAGGACAAAGAGCTGCTACTGGCAGCTCATTTCCCTTCCTTCATCTTGGGCTTCCTTGTCACCATGTCACATTTTTACAGAATCCCAGAATGGTTTGGATGGGAGGGAACTGAAAGCCCATCCAGTCACACCCCCTGCCGTGGGCAGGGACACCGTCCACTGGACCAGGTTGCTCCAAGCCCCATCCAGCCTGGTCTGGAACCATTCCAGGGATGGGCAGCCAGAGCTTCCCTGGCATTTGCTGTGTTGTTGCAGACAACACTGGGTTCATCTCTACAGCCACCAGTGACTGCAGGAATCCCTTTCCATAACCCAAGCGGGACAACTGTCCTTCAGCCCAGAACGGCACAGAGACCTGAGACTGGCTTTGCCTTGGTTTCCAGTGTGATGTGAGACCTTCCTTGGGAACATGAGCTTGGGCTGCTTCACTTCCAGAACTGGCTGAGGATGCTCAGGAAGAGCNCATTCCAGGGATGGGCAGCCAGAGCTTCCCTGGCATTTGCTGTGTTGTTGCAGACAACACTGGGTTCATCTCTACAGCCACCAGTGACTGCAGGAATCCCTTTCCATAACCCAAGCGGGACAACTGTCCTTCAGCCCAGAACGGCACAGAGACCTGAGACTGGCTTTGCCTTGGTTTCCAGTGTGATGTGAGACCTTCCTTGGGAACATGAGCTTGGGCTGCTTCACTTCCAGAACTGGCTGAGGATGCTCAGGAAGAGCCACAGCAATCCAAGGGGACCAGAGATGCTCTGCATGACTTTTACCACTTGAAGGCAATGGAGGTGGCAAGGAGCCACCAGGATTTCCTGCAGGTGTGAGGGCTTCAGGAAATTTGAAAACTGGGGAGAATCAGGCTGGAAAGACAACTCACTTTTAAAGACAGACAGCAAATTGGAGCTCAGAGAAAGCCCCTACAAAGATGAAAGGGCAGCAGGTATTGATTTCCGTAGGAAGATCAAAAGAGCTATATTTGTATATAGTAGTTTAGCTAAGTGATGACTAAGTGTTTAAAGGGAAGGGTTTGAAGGACACAAACCCAGAGAGGGACCATGGGGGGAGTGCAGTGCAGGAGCAGAATGGGAGCAGCAGGGTGGGAGAAAAAGAAGGGAAAAGAGGCAGATCCCAGCTGCCTGCTGTGGATGTTTTTTGGCAGGGGATGGCAGCAGCCCCACCAGCCCCAAGACACGCTTGGCAAACCAGCTCCCTAAAGCTTTCCAAACCCCATCCTGCACCTTGCTCACTACAGCTCCACCTCCAGTCAGCTCCTGCCATGCCTTGGCATCCAGGGGCACAGGGAATGTCCTCCAAGCAACTCAGGGTGCCCTCACAGCCCACACAGTGGGTGACACCAAGGTGACTGAACCTCTGAGTGCTGGGAGGAGCAATGTGATTGCCCTAACTCACACAATACCCCAGACAGAAACAGAAACAACCCTATATATCACATCCACTTTTGAGGACCCCACTGTCCTGCTCCATCCGCTCCAAGGCCTAAGGAATTAATCCCCAGTCTTTGAAGTTACTTAAACCTGTCTGGAGCTATTGCTTCTTGCCTGGAAACAGTGTTTGAAGAGATTAACCTGAGTATGGCACAGGACCTCGTCCAGCTGCATGGTCTGGTGACATCCCTAACTCAGGGGACCTTCTGCTCCATTCTGCTCTCTCACACTGCTCTCCCTTGGCTGGGTTACTCAGGAGGGATGGCACCACGGCCAGAACAGCACAGAGCTCTTCTGTTCCTCCAGGTAATTCAGAGCCAGGTGGGAAAAAGCCAGTTAAAGTGGCTTTAATGAGTGACTTACCCTCAGCCTCCCTCTGCAGGCTGGGGTTGGCACATGTCTCTCTGGTGCTTCCAAGAGCAGAGCCAAGAGCATTTCAGAGGCTGGCACCTTGGAAATCCTCCACAGAGAAGAATCCTGAGTGTACAGGACAGGCAAGGAACATATATGAACCATCCTGGTGTGCAGGACTGGAGCTGGGAAGGACCTGGAGGCCACAAGCTTCATTAAACAGCTGAATGTTTGTTACCTCATAGTCTGGAATCTGCTTACTCTGCTAAAGGCAGCAGCTGCCCATCTGAGCAATGCCAATCCAGCCCTTTTGAGAAGAGATGGGGAAGGGCAGGGGAAAAACAAGCAGGACAAAGAGAATCTGATAAGAGAGCCTGATTGAATCACTCTGCCATTGCCTGGGACACCTCGAAAACTTTATGGCCTCACTGCTTAGCCTGAAAACATCCACAAAAAGCTTCTGCTCCAGGATCAGCAGGGATATCCAGGCAGTTTAGATCAATTCCAATGCTCTGCTCTCTGTCCACATCATTCAGCATTTTATCCACCACTTGCTGGAGTGATTCTCTTTGCTGGCAACGTTTATAGACAGCAGAAAGGGAGGTCACGAGTAAGTAACGATGAGAACAGGGCAGGTCACAGTGTGGGTTAAAGGAGCCCACGTACAAGGGGCAGGATTCATGGCCCCTTATAGAGCCACTAAATACATTCTTCTCACCTTTTCTTATCAAGTGTCAACAAGACCTACCCCAATCGAGGGCCCCTTGATCCGTGTGGCCAAGCAGGGATTCAGGAGGGTAAACATCCACACGTGGTTGGAAAGGGTGACAGCACAGGGGGTGTTTTGCTCAGCCAGACACAGTCACTTGACCACGAGCTGCTCACCCCCACCCCCACTGTCGAGGTAGATCACTGTGGAAAAATGTAGTCTGATGCAACCCAGTGCAAGATAACACCTCTGGGAACCAGGAATGCAAATTACAGCTACTTCCAATGTGAGAGATTACCTCAGAAAGCACCGACTAAAGATGCTGTCCCTGGAGTAAGTGAATATTCATCCAGGCTTTCAGTGGACATTTGCATTTGCTCCTTCTCTTACCCTCTCTTTCCGTCCTTTTTCAGCCACATTTGCATGACTTTATATGAAAAAAACCAACCCTCTCCAGCATTTCAGAGGCTCTGAGAGCCCTTTCGCAGAGCACAGCACAGCTCTGCATTTTCAGAGCTTTCCCAGGAGATGTGGCATGTCCACACGGGGAGGGGAGACCTCGGAGACTATTCCAAAGGATTCCATACACTGAGCTGAGAGCTGGAAAAATTCCTTCCTCAGCTCAGGTGGCTCAGTTTGCCAAAGAGTTGCTTAAAAGATCCCAAGATGTCTAGACATCAACATGGAAATATCCTGGGTTGCAGGGGACTTCCCAGGATTTTGACAGTGACATGATGAGATTCAATGGCTGGAAGCTCAGGTCAGATAAATCCCAAACTACAGTGCAATTTCCCAGCAGGGAGGGACACTGGACACTGGAAGACCTCACAAGGGTGTGGATCCTCCTTCTTGGACACTGCTGGCCCAGCAGGAGATAACGTCGGAACAGCCAAGCTTTAATCCAGCTCCTGGGAGACAGGAGCAGGGGGAGCGGGGCTGGATGGCTCAGGGCATCTCTTGTGCCCCTGTTCCCTTCCTTGTCCCCTCAGCCACGACAAGAACAGGAAATTCTCTATAATCTGCTGCTTTTGCACTCCTCATGAAGCTGTAGTCCAATCTCACTCCCCAAAGCCTCAGCTGGTTGCCTGCAGACATCAGGAAGGAACTCATTGATTCATTTTCCTCCTCCAGGCTCATGTGGCCAGGCAGATGTTGCTTGCTTGTTCTTTTTGTTATCTCCTCACCTTCCTCCGAATGGTCAGAGATTGGCTTGGCTGGAGATGCCACAGACAGGGTTTGGACATGCCAGGAGTGGGGCTCACCTTGTTCTGTGCCCTTTGGGATCAGTTGGTGCCACCTCACCCAGTCATCCAGAGGTTCTGTGACATTTAGTGACCATGGTCACAGAGTTCATAACCTGGACATCGCATGCTTTAGTCTGTCAAGTGATCCCTCTGCTCAGAACCTTCCAGGACTGCCTAAATAAACATATTTAAGAGTTTAAATTCAATCTCTCCCCTGCCCTGTCCCCTGGAAAACTCTTTGATGACTAAGCCCATTAGGGGAGGAGCAAATCTCCTGGAAATGTCACAGCTGATCTCTGCTGACCTTATCAAAGTGCAGGATCAATACACTGACCTGTTCAGAGCAGGAAACCTTAAGCAAAAGCCAAAGAGAAGCAATTAAAGCAGAATTTCAAGGATGGAAGGGGGGGAGGGGGTGGAAATACCCCCTATTCTGGCTCTGGAGAGTGAAAAACAAATGAGCCAAAAGGAACCGTGATGCTCAGAATTATCATCTACATAATTAGCATTTGATAAAGCAGGAAATAAAACATAACATCAATTCATCATGCTGACAGCTGCAGGACCATGGTGCCAGCTTCTCAGGAGCTGGGGGTTGTGCCTTCAGCAGTGCAGGTACTGATCCTCACCCCCAGCTCAGGGAGCTGAACCTGCCCTGGGTCATCCCAGGGACTGGTTCTGAGCATGCCAGGCTTGATCCTGTGCTCTGGACTGCCTGGATTTGAAGAGACATCAGTCTTGAACAGCTTCCAGTGATTCTGGATTTCAGGCACACAGGGACCTTCAGGCAGCCTAGGAAGATAAACTGATTTTCTTGACATCTGGAACTCGATCAACTCCACCATCTCATGGCTGCAGCAGCCCCTGCCGTGGCTTTAAACTGGGCAAACCCTCACCATTTGGAATAGCATCTCATGCCATCCTGGGAGATGGCAAAGCCATTTCAAACAGCCTGGAGACAGCCTGCTTTGGAGGATGAGCATGGACGGGGGCCAAGGAATGGCCCTGAGTACCCAAAGAGATGCAGCCAAAGGATTTCTGGTCATACACAACCCACCTCATCTCATATCGACCATAAAGCACCTCCACCACCTGAGTCCTAGGATTCTCCATAAGATGGGAAAGTGTTTTCAGATAAAGCCGTTATTAACCTTCCCATTAAGAGGGCAATCCACAGGGTAGAGGCCCCCAAGTGCAAAGAGGAGCTGTGGTTCCCATGGAGGACAGTTTAATGGAGCAGATGACAGAGAAAATCTTAAACAAAATCAAAGAGAGGGGGATTAAATGGTAAATAACTTGTAGGACTGGGGAATCCATCTAGAGCAGCTCTCTCTACAGGGCTATGCCCAAAAGAGAGCTATTTCTCCTTCTCTTTAGAAATATTTTTAAGATTTACCTCTCCTCACAAGCGTGAACGTGAGGCATTTGAAAGCAACCTGGGGATAAAACAGGGAGAAGCCAACTTTGCCTTCCCTGAGAAACAGAGCCGAGTGCCTGCTGGCAGTGCCACAGCCCGTCCTGCTGTGCCCATCCCCAGACTGTCCACTCAGGATACATCCCTGTCCCCCTGGCAAGGCAGAGTTATGTCGCTGGAAAAACACTAAAAAAATTCCCCTGAGTACCACAGCTGCCCCAATTCCCACGTGAGCCATCTGACCCCCAACCACAAGCTGCTGGGAGGAACAGGAAGAGCTCTGGTCCCAGCCCTTCCTCCTTCCCTCCCTTTTTATTTGCTATCCCCTCTAATTTCATCAGATTCTTTTTCTAGCTGGCTCTTCATAAACTCACCTCATTAACCCATGACAAGGCAGGATCTCAGCTCTCCAGACGGCCACTTTTTCCCAGCATAGACAGAGCCCTGTGAACAATGTCTTTGGGAGGTTATCAAAAAATGCAATCAAAGAAAGTCTCTGCTGTCCTGGGGAATTCTCTGTGCACTGGGAGCCTCATCAAACCAGGGGAAAGAAAGCAATAGCAAATTTAACAGTGCCATCCATAGCAGCCACAGATGGCTGCAGTTCCTAAATAAGCATTACATTAGTGCAAAGGAGAGGGAGAAAAAAAAATTAAAGGAAGAAAGGAAAATATAACAGCTGTATCTTAAGCCTGGAGGCTGGTGCTAAATCTACATTTGTAGATGCTTTCAGCACTGGCAATAAAAGTGAAGTTGCTTGCACGTTACTGGGGCACTGCTGAGTGTTTTGTGCAGCATCCACGACATGGATGATTTGGTGGGAACATCCTCCAGCTGTCCGGCAGGATGGGGACGCAGGAAAAGAGGAGGAGATGTGGCCAGAGAGGGAAAGCAGTGGGGAAAAGCATTAATATTTAAAGGAGTGTTTTACACTGCTTTGAATGGAGTGTTCTGCTTAAAAAAACAAAAAAACCAAAAAACCAACAAAAATTAAAAAATCAATAGTGCACAATGGCCTTCAGTGCATTGACTGAAACATCATTCGCCCTCTTGTCACCACTGTCATGATGAAACCACAGCTCCAACCGTTTCCCCAGCCTGGAATTCTGCTGGGTGGGCAAAATGGAGGAAAAAGAATCGGGGGCCTTGACTTGAAATCTTGACCCCTGCAAAGCAGAGGAAATCTCACTGTGGAAGCAGGAGCTCAGGTGGGGCTCATGGAATGAATCATAGGATCACGGAATGAATCATGGAATGGTTTGGGTTGGAAAGGGCCTGAAAACCCATCCAGTCCCACCCCCTGACATGGGCAAGGACACCTTCCACTGTCCCAGGCTGCTCCAAGCCCCATCCTGTTGCCCTGAGTTTTGCAGTTCTGATGTTTTCATTCTTCTGTAACTGTTTCTCATACATTCTCTGTAAACATAGCCAGGTTTTTGTAATGGAAGTTTATGATTTACATTCTTTTCTCCTGGGCAGTGAAGTTTGGTGGACATTTCCTTTGACCAGTGTGATTGAGGGGCGGCGAAGTTGTCCTTCCAATCCACTGTGGTTTCTAAGACACATATATAAAAAAGTCTGGCCCAGGTTTGGCCCAGTAGTTTCTTTGCTCTGTTAGCAGGTGTCTGCGTCCTTCTTTTCATGTCCTTATTGTGACACCATCCACCCTGGCCTTGGACACTGCCAGGGATGGGGCAGCCACAGCTGCTCTGGGCAACCTGTGCCAGGGCCTCACCTCCCTCACAATATTCCATCTAACCCTGCCCTCTGGCAGTGGGAAGCCATTCCCTGTGTCCTGCCACTCCAGACCCTTGTCCAAATCCCTCTCCAGCTCCCTTGGAGCCCCTTTAGGCACTGGAAGGAGCTTTCAGGTCTCTTTGGAGCCTCTCTTCTTCAGGCTGGACATCCCCAGCTCTCTCAGCTTCTACCAGAGGGGCTCCAGCCCTCAGAACATCTCCATGGCCTTCCTCTGGACTGACTCCAGCAGCTCCACATCCTTCTGATGCTGGGGGCTCCGGATCTGGAGGCAGCTCTCCAGGTAGGGTCTCACCTGAGCGGGGCAGAGGGGCAGAATTCCCCCTTTCCTGCTGCCCACGCTGGGGGTCAGCCCAAGGCATGGGAGTTCTGGGTCCCAGCACACATGGCCAGGTCACACTGAGCTTCTCATCCCAAACACCCACAAGTCCTTCTGCTCAGGGCTGTTCAGGGAAAGCTCTATTCCCAGCTGTGGGGATGCTGGAGATTTTTCTCCATGATCTGGAAAGGAAAACATGAGTTTGCTGCAGGCTAAGGTGGCCTTTAAAATACCCACATGCAGGCTGGGCTGGAGAAACCAAAAATTATGGGTGCTTAAAAGTACAGGCAGTCTGGGGAGAACTTCCAGGGGCGTGGGGATAATGCCGTGAGGAAGGAGCCACTTGGACACCTTGTAAGAGCAGCACCATGGTCCTGAGTCAACCTCCACACTTGTGACCCTGTCCAACCTGCAGCAAATAAGCCCAGCACTTGAGAGAAGTGTTTTCCTGAGGCAGAATCTCTCTGTGGAGGGGTGGGAATGCCAAGGAACAGCCCAGGCAGCTCCCCAGAGATGCCGCCTCATACACAGAGACAACCCAAATCACTCCCGGTCCCAAATCACTCAGCTCAGGTGACACACGGGTGTTTGCCATGAGGGATGAGGTTCCTTGCAATCTGTCTCATCCCTTTTTCTCTCCTTTGCTTCTTAAAGGTTTCATTCTCCTCGTGCTTCCTTCAATCTATGAAAAAGTGCAAAATTACCTCCACCATGTCCAAATGTGGAATCTTTTGCCTCCTCTTGACCTGGTCAGCATTTTTACCACATTCATTTATTTTATTACGCTTCATTATAATATTGCTGTCCTCCAAGCTATTTGGGTTCTTCAGCAGCCCGTGGCTACTCCCTCCCTCACAAACATTGCAGATTATTCCTTTTTGCTGTCATATTCCCTCTCCATCTCTGAATTAGCTATGCCAATTAATTACCAGCCCTCGGGATTGCTCCTAGAGCACAAACCCTGAGGCTGAGGAGTGAAAGGGATGTTATTACACAAGTGAGCAAGGTTTGGCTGCTCTTACCTGAGCTCCTTGGGGATTTTCCATCAGAACATTGATTTCCTGCAAAAGGAACAACTCACCTGGGCATGTCAACGACAACACATTCTTGTTTCTAAACAAAAAATTACCCGAGCGTTTTGACAACATCAAAACATCATGTTTCATTATTTTGAGGACATGGAATACTTTGATATTAATTCTAAAACAATTTTTTACTTAGTAGTTTCTCTTACAATCCAGTTGCTTTAAATGTCAAAATCAACTCAAAATATGTAAACAATTTTTAACGGTTTCACAGGGACATTTCAAAACAAAAAATACATTTAAATAAAGCTCCATCACTTTTCCCTGAAATGGGAAATACTGTTCTTGCTCAGGTCTAGACATCAGCATAACATCTTGGTGGACTTTAATGTAACTGAGAGAACCCACCTGGGAGAGATGGACAATTGGGCTAACAGGGAATGCTGGAGGGCATGGAAAAATCCAGGCTGAGCCAGGAGAGGTAAGAGGCAGAAGGATGAGCTGAGAACAATGCTGCAGGTCAGTGAAACGTGAATTTGTGACGCCAGGTGGGGTATCTGCACCTGGACCAGCTTTTGGAGAGTTTGGGATGGGAATGGAGAAGCTGCCAAAGAAGGACATTTCAGAGCACTCATTTCAAGGACAATTCATAGAAAAGATTTAAATCCCATCACTTAGTGAAAAAAAATCACCCTGGAATTTCCTTCACTTCCCCACAAAGCAGAATTCCTGCTGTGCCAGTCCAGAGTTGCATCTTGGTGGCATCAAGAGGAGATCTGGAAGGATCATCTCCCTCGGTCTGAGCTGCTCTGAGTCCTGCTCACCACAGAAAGCAGATCGGTGCTGAGTGGATGGCTGGGAGAAAAGCTAGAGCCATGCTCTGAAGCACATTAATTGCTTATTAATTACCCCATTCATCACGGTGACACCCTTGTCTGCATTCCCAGTGGCACCCTGGCAGCTGGCTGGGGCTGTCACACTGCTTTGTGTGAACTGAGATAGCTCTGCTGCCTCACCCCAGACCTCCTGCATCCCAGGTGAAAAATAAACCCAAAAATCCCACACCTTTGTGGAAATGCCAGTGACAACACGGCAGGTTGGAGCCTTGCCCCTCAATGGCAACAGGAGAATGCAGAGGAGAGAGGGCTTGTAGGACAAGGATGCTCCCAAGCCCTCAAAGTTCGAGATTCATGGTACAATTTGCAAAGCATCGGTTTGCAGAGCTCATCCAAGGCTTTGCTGCAGCTTCCCACAGGCAACTGCAAGTTCCCATTAAATCACAGAAAGCTGTAAACCAATCACCAGGGAAAATTTCTGTTCCATCACCGGTGCTTTTTCTTTATTTCATTATTTATAGCACTCTCTGATTTCCAGCAACTTTTTTATTATAAAAAAAAAATATTTTCTTTGTCTGAAAATTGATACAAAAAGAAATCCATCTCTCAGCCGTCATTTCTCTTAATGATGTTTACATCAGCAGATGGGGAAAAAATCACTTTTTAAACAGAATTTATTACCCGCTGACCCAAAGCTTTCCCATACATCACCGTGGTTTCACAAAGTTAGTTTCCACAGCAACATGATGTAACTCTCCAGCGTGTCTGGGAGCTGCTGATGTTAACTCTTCCGTTCCTATCCCTGTTCCTTTGTGATGGGTTATCTTGGCCACATGGAGGCCTCAAAATTGGATCATAGAATGGATCTCCTGGGCTGGAAGGGACCCACAGGGATTATCCAGCTGTCAACCCCTGGCCCTGCACAGACACCCCAACAATCCCACCCTGTGCTTGAGAGCGTTGTCCAAACACTCCTGGAGCTGTGGCTCTGGGAAAGCTCAGGCTCAGGAACACTCTGCAAATGGGGACATCTTTAAGTTGTCTCGTTTAATGAGACATCAAGCAACAGCTTCAAGCAAGAGGAAAAGCCTGCAGGTGTCCCAGGGAAAGGGACCAGCTGGGCACAGAAGGAAGGAGACTGATGTCTGGAGATGCCCACCATAAAATCACAGAAAGTCTTGGGTTGGAAAGGTCCTTAATGATCATCCAATTCCCATGGGCAGGGACACCTTCCACTAGAGCAGGTTGCTGCAACCTGGTCTTTTCACCAGTGCAGGTGAAAGCAAGCTCATCACCAGCCACAGCAGGAACACCCAAGCCCTGTGAGAAGTCTTTTTCCAGGCCCACCTTCTCCACCACCAAGCCTGGGATGCCAAGAGAATCTGGGAGCAAAATATAATACAGGCACTGGGTTTCTTCAGAAAAAGGGAGGAGAGTCCAGGGCTTAGTGAAAATGGACCAACACACACTTAAGGCTGCCAAAGAGGTGGTGAATTCCTCTGGGGGGAGTACCTTGTGCTGTGGTTCATCTCTTCAGTGAAACTCGGTGTAGGAACACCCAGAGAGCAGGCACCTCCCTGGCTGCTGAGGCACCACGTGTGTATGAACAGCCCCAGGGCTGTCTCCAGCAGCAGAGACCACAGCTGGGAGAGGATGAGCACAGAGCAGCCAGCACCATCATCCCGAGGAGGGGAAGGGCTCAGCACCAGGAAATTCTCTGCTCCTCCAAGGATTTGGCCTCACAGCCCAGCTTCAGGCCTGGGTGGATTTAGCAGCAAATCTGGCCTTGTAGCAATCAAGGTTCAGCTCCAATAGAGACAGTTGCACCTATCACTGCATTTATTGATTGCCGGGATGTTGATAAACAATTGATTTTTTTCTGCAAATGTCACCTGCAAGGAGTTTTATACCTCTCTCTACAGCGAGAGCCTAACAAACACAAGAGAAAACAAACTCACTCCTGCTAGGCAGATAATTCCTGCTAGCAAGCAGCTGAGTAATAGAAATAAGTTGTTTCTGTGGGGATTTGGGAGTCTACCATGGTGGGAGATGGGGAAAGCATTTACTCAGTGCTTTGGCTCAGATATCACAATGTCACTTTGGAACCTTATCAAAGGAATCCAACATCTCCAGCCCCGTGGCTTGAGCCAGCTCCAGAGCAATAAGTGATGCACCTGAGGAGAGATGGCAATCACCTCTCAGCACATGCCTGCCATAGATCAGAGGCCAAAGAAAAAGAGGCTGTGGGTCCGTGGGAGGAGAGTGACAATCCCCAGAGACAAATTGTGCAGAGGAGAAAGCAGCCCCATGTGAGCCTTGTTGTGGAAATGTCACACAGAGAGCTCTGGAGTCAAAAAACAACCAGGCATTTCGAGAGGACAAGAAAAACGCAAATTCCCTGGGTCTGTGGCTGCCTGAGAACTGGTGCTGTGTATCATATTAGAAACCAGAAATCAGGGAGCAAAATATCATACAGGCATTGGGGGTCTTCAGGAAAAGAGGACCATGGACCACCCTAACTCGGGAAAACTTCAAGTAGTATTCACAAAAGACAGCAAAGCAAAAGGGCACGCTGGAAACCAGGCCCTCCCAGCTCTGATCTGCCCAGAAATCCTTGGCTGCTGCAGAGCTCTGCTGTGAGAGTCCTCTAAGGAATTCCAAATACATTGTGGGATCTGGATTTCTCTCTGGACATCAGCCATGTGTGTGCTGTGCAATGGAGCACTGACAGCACCGTCAGGGCCTACACAGCAGACCTTCTTCCTAAACTTCTTTCTGCTCTCCCTTCAGCATTTCCAAAAAAACACACAATGGCCAGAAATATCTCCAACACCCACAGCATGAAAGATGCTTCAAAATCCATTCCCCACAGCCTGGAAGGATGCAGGGAATCCCTGTGCTGAACCACTTCTCACCTTTCCCAAAGCATTGAGCTTCCCAAACCTCACAGCTTCCTCAGCAGCATCAAAAAAAGGGCAGTCCTTGACCTCCTCTGCCTGAATAAAAGGATGTGTGGAATTTAAAGATGTTTTCTGAAATGAGTCTCCACCCATAAATGCACTTTGGCTGGGATATCAGCTGTGTGCTCATCACTACAATAATTCATCAGCAAACACCAACAGCTTTGGGAAAGCTGACTCAGGAGACTGAGACCTTATTTAGCCAAAAACACTTGCTCTGATTGATTTTTTTTTCCTAAAAACAATTCAAGCTTCCTTTTCTGCATTCTGTGTGGCAGCTCTTGCACAAGTTAAAGTGTCCAGCAAAGCCACTCTGTGCTAAGAGGCAGCAGTTCTGCCAAAAATTATGCGAGCCCCATTTCCAGCAATATGAACATTGATGGGGTTACCATCATTATCAAAGATCAGACACAGGATTAGTGTCATTATCAAATCAGCCTACCAATGCCATTTCCTCCACTTATCTTAAAATCCTCGAGTCTATCAGAGGATGTTGACCTTTATATCAAAAAATGTCGAGCAGCCTATTTATTGGAAAGCTCAAAATTAGCTGACCAAGAAGGAGAAAGCTTTTCCAGCCACGACTCCCACCCCCATCAGCAGGATGCAGGAGCTCCAAAAGGCAGAGAACCAGCAGCAGGCTCATCAGAATAGTCTGTTTGATTGAAGGAGATGTGCTGATCGATCAGGCAGTGAGGCACAGGGTGTTGTCCAATTCCTGCCCAGGACTGGGAATTCCATCCGTTACCGGAGCTGGCTGTGCCAGGCGGGAGCAGCACATGGAGCAGAGTTTTAAAATCCCGGCCTTTCCAACAACCCTGGCCTGTGGAATGAGGGGATCTTGGGATTGAGCTGCCAATGGGAAGCTTCAGCAGCACCACAACCTGTGGAGGACCAGGGCACGAAGCTGGGAAATGGGCCACAGTCCTTGGGAATGGGCCACAGTCCTCCTCCTGCTCAGGGAGCCTGTGAGAGAAACTACAATGGATGCAGGGCTCCGGAGCGGGATGTGTGTCCCACTCCAAGGATAATCCTTTCCCCAAGCTTCCTGTATCCATTGTGTGGGTCAGCTCCAGCTCCAACAGTAATATGAGAGAGCAGAAAATGACGCTGTTGGACAGAGAAGAGCGGGATACACAAGCCATGACTGTGACTTGAGCTCTGACAGGTGAGCAGTAGGGATAATCCCACACATGCTCCCAAATCTTTGGGATGCCAGCACCCAGTCACCACAGCAGGATTTTCCCATGATCACATGTCCATCCTCAGACTCAGCATCCCCATTTCCAGCAGTCCTGAGGTCTTACAGGTTATCCACACAACCACAGAGCTGGGGCCACTCAAGACCTTGCCACCCACACTCTGCATCCCAAGCTGCTCCCGCTCCTTCCCAGCCTTTCCGCCCGATATTTCTGCTGGAGGGATCAGCCACTGAACTCAGCCCCAAAGTCCCACACTACTCATGCAAAACTCCCCCTGGAGTCCAAGGGAACATAAACTAAACCCAGCTGCTCTCTGCTGTCACAGCCTAAGTGCATTAATGTCTTTTTATCTCCGTGGGGGCACCGCGGCCGACCCCTGTTTCCATGCAATTGGTGTTAATAAAATCTCTCTCTGCACAAGTGACAAGGGAAGGATCCACTTCAATTGGCAGGTTTTATCTGCATTGAAATTGGAGTGCAAGTCTTGTGTTTCATAAACCCCTCCGTTGATAGCTCTCATCTGCTACCCTCCTCCGAGACCAGCTTCGGGCTGATTATTCCCGAAGAAAACATCTCTATAAAGCATCCCTCAGCTTTGGCTTGCAATCATCAAGTCTTCTCAGAAACACTTCTTTCAGCCAGCTTAGGTAATTTTCACTGCAAAATTAAAAGGAAAAATTGTCCAGAGACAGAACATTACTCAGAGCACATGGGAAATAAGATCCGGGATAGATCTCGAGTGCTGGCCAAAAACTGGTTAGTTTGGATTTAGGTGGGAGCCCTTGGAGCTGTGAGGCAGCAGCTGAAGGGAGACCTGAGGAAATTAAAGCCGCTGTTACAGCCTCCTTTCCTCCTCAGCACACGTGGGCAAGGGAGGAGAGGGGCTCTGGGCTGTAGCTGAGCACAGGTGTCCGAGCTCCGCGGGAAGAAGAAATCCTAAGGGAACAAGTGGGGAAGGAGAACCAGGTGTGCAGCTGAGGAAGGAACATACCTGACTGAAAAGCCAGCAAGGCTCCATGGAAGCAGGAGGTGGGAGGAAGCACTCCAGGCATATAGGAGCTCTTGCCACGTTCCTGAGGTGTTCGGAGAGCCAACAGCACAGAAGACAAGAAAAGAGAGCTGGGTAGCAGCATCCTCTCAGGATGCCATGGAATTCAGTCTCCATTCCCTGCCACCCCAACAGATATGGATCAAACATGTTGTGTCTGTCTGTTGGAGGGCTGGGAAGATGGAGGTGATGCTGTACCCCACCTTAGCACCACCTTAGTTAAGCCTGGATGGCCAAGTGAAGCCCTTGAGCCACTTGGAAATCCTTCTGGAGGTAATTCACCAGAGCCTTGATGGCCTAGGGCCAAGGATAGACATGGTCCCATTGGCTTTCCCCATCTGCCCAACCTTTTCCTATCCACAAAAGAGATTCATCCTGCTCAGATTTTTCTCCATGCTCTTGAAATCCCAGATTCATCTGGTGTTTTCCGAGGTTTCACACAGCCTCTTCCCCATAAATCACTCATTCAGCTCAAAATTGATATTAACCATTTCTCCAGAAGCTCCTTATCTGTGCAAGCTGCTTCTGAGACCAACTCTATCTGTCCACAACAAACGGAGAGAAATTATGAATGTGCTTCATCAGTCAAGGCAGAAGTGATAGCAGCGAGGAGAGACAGTAAACAAGCAAAGCATCCACCGAGTATTTCCAAAGTAAATCAAGTTACAGAAACAATTAAAGGAAATAGAGATTTTGTCTGCAATTACGGTCATATTGCTTCTCCCATCCATGCAGACAGTTATGCAGCATCAAAATGAAGAACTGACTTGCATTTTTTAAGTTTCAGATTTTTTTTTCCCAACTGAGAGAAGAGGTTTGAATCTCTCTCTCTCCTTTCCCATTTAGCCAGCTCTACTGAACTCAGCTGCAACTCGAATATTCAAGTCAAAATCAGGGCAGAGCTGAGGGTACTGATGAAACTCAGCCAAGACCTCCCCACCCACAGGTCCAGAAAAGCTTTTGCAGGAGGTTTTGGCCAGAGAGCAAATGAATGCAGCCCTAAACCCCCTGTGCTCAGCAAAGCACAACTGGAGGAATGAATTAACCATTTCCTTGGGGCATTTTTCCTAAGTCCAGGTTGTAGCTGGTGAACCCCAGTCTGTGTTCAAGCAATGACAGTAATGATTTCTTGATATTGAAAAAGGATAAAACCTTGACTGGTCCTAATTGGTCATGGAAGGCAAGTGATTATAGACTGGGATATAGAAGGCGGCGATTCGTGTAAGTTTTACAATTAATCTAATTAATAATCCTCAATTAATTTATTGCTGGCTCTTAATGGGTAAAAAGGAGAGGTGTGACTGCTGTGGATGGAGACACAGCCCAGCAGCTCTGCCAGCCACAGGGTGACAGCTCGACCTTGTGAGCATCACCGCTTCCCAGGAATTCTGCTTCCAAATCCAAACCCTCCCGTGAGCGTGGGGGGACAGGGCCACCTCCTCAGAGACAGTAAGTGACAATAAGTGCCCGGCAGTCCTGATGTGGGGACAGAAGCCGGGACAGAAGGACACGTCTCCCTGCAAGGCGCTGGAGCGGAGCAGCGCAGCAGGGTCTTGCCTTCAGCCAGGACAATGCCCTTGGAATGCTCTCCTGCCTGTTACAATCTTGTCTGCTCAGAGCTGCCTGCAGCCCTTTCCATCCTGGCCAAGCCACCTCCCAAAGTCAAATCCTGCAGCAGAGAGGCATGAGGAGCAGTAAATATCGATTTTACCCTCAGTGTGGAGTTTGTGCAGGGTTCATGGGACCTTTCCATCTCTTTTCCATGTTGCAAATGGCAGATGGAGACTCCTCACCTAGTCCAGCTTGCAGGAAGGGTCTCACTCCTTGCAAGGCCCCAGTCCTTGCTCTCAGGGCAGGAATTTAAGGAGCAGGAATAAATTGAGTTTCTTTCACTGCAGCCGCAATGAAACCAACGATCTGCACAAGCTGGCAACTGCCTCGAGAGGGTCCCAAGCCCTGGTTCAGGTAAGACCTTCCTCACCTCCACAGCCTGGGCTCCCTCTTTCCCAGCCTCCAGTCATCCGGGTGGTCACCTCTGTCAAGTCCCAGTGGGATAACCCAGGGTTTCACATCACTGCCTCATTATTCCAATCATTCTAATCACCTCATTAGGCACCTCATGGCTACTCCAGCACGAGTTTGCTTGAGGACAGGGGTGAGGTCGCCTTTCCCAGCACCAAGCTCATCTTGAGACCAGGAGAGGGACAATCCTGGATACGCAGAGAGTCCCTAAAAGGCAGAAAGAGAAGCAAAAAGTAGCAAAAAAATCAGGGATGTTGCAGCAGATAGTGCAGGATTGGACACACATGGCAGTGCCAGGCTCTTCCCTAGCTGAACTTTCCATCCTACTAAAAGAAATGTGTCCAGTTAAAATAGGGATTAAAATTATAAAGGAATTGCTGTTCTGCAAGAGTGGGGGAGAGGTTTTATGTCTTTTCCTCTCAAAAGTCAGAAAAAAAGGTCAGCAATTCCTAAAATTTGTAAAAACACCCAATAAAAAATAAACAATAGAGAAGAAATTTGATCCAAGGATTATGGCGCTCGAGTCTGAACCAGGGCAAACTTCAGCTCACCTGAAAGTCCCACACAGCAACTGGAGCTTCTAATTGAAAGAGAATATTTCAAACATCCCAGATTTTCTGCCTTTTTTATTTTTTTAATCAAATGAGAAAATTAATTTTTAAAAACACTCCCTGCAAAAAAGCGGGTTTTCAGGGGAAAGCAGCTGAAATGAGAAATTCTTCAGCAGGTTTTCTCTGAAGAGGAAAAGGCATTTTTCATTGATATGGATGGTATCTGTTTCCTTTCCTGATGAGAGGGCATGGTGCTCCTGGACAAATCCCTGCAAAGAGGACAGCCCATGCCAGGGCACAGAACATCTCCATGGCTTTTCCTCTAAACCAGTTCTGGCAGAAACCCTCCAGTGCTGCATTGGCTCCTAACTGCAGGTTTCATTTAAAGCAGAGAATTCGACTCTACTCAAAACAAAGGTCTTCAATTTGGATTTTTCCCAGTGGTTTTGTTGTGGTTTTGAAAGTGAAGCTAAAATCAACAATTACAGAAATTGCTATGCCTGTGTAATGAGCACAGCAGTGGAAAATTCCCATCCAGCTCTGGGCTCAAACTCAGAGCAGATCCTGCTCACAGGACTGGCTTTGAAGATCCAAATGAATTTTCCTCCAAGTTACCAGGAAGCACTGATGAAATATCCCCTCCTGGAATAAAACCCAGCCTGCTAACTTCCAGCAAAATCCCAGCTTTAAAAGGGATCATGAATTCAGGCGAGATTTGCCCTCCCAGACAAGAGCACTGGTGCCCTACCAGCGCAGAGCCTTGTCCCTGGAAGTGCTTAATTCCATATGCTTCAGAGGATAGAAGAGAAAAAAAATAATTAAAAGGCCCTTAATGCATCTGGCCAATTAAATAAAGCTGTAAATGGCAAGGAAATAATTCCTTGCTGACCCCTGCAGCAATCAGCTGCTGACCTGAAGCATGAGAATTGATTAGCCCTATCTTAGCATAGCTTGTATAACTACAAATGTTATTATTGGCCATAAAATCAGCCAGCCCTTTATGCAACCCGCTGGTGGCATTTGGCTCCGTGACCTCCCAAACCATGAATTTTTCTGGCTGGAAGGAACACCCTGGGGGTGGGAAAAGCTTTTCTGTGCTTCCCTGTGGAATTGGGTCTGGGGGAGGTGGTTTCTGATGGTGGGCAGCACTGTCCCAGTCTGCCCCAGCCCAGCCCTCAGTAAATCTGGTGCAGTGAGGGGTTAAGTGCTCGGAATAAGCTCAGCCTTACAGCTCTGAGCTGCTGCTGTCGTTCTTCACCACTGGATTGGCCTCGGGGGCAGGGGGGGAGCCCGGGCTTCCCTCACCTCCTCTCACTCCATTAATAACAGGGCTGTCAGCACCAGGCTCAGTGAAATCCTCACGTTCTCCTCAGAGACAGCAACGCTGGGCTGGGACCTACCCTTGTCTTCCTCCCCAAGGAAATCCCACCCCTGGCACAAGTGCTCACTCAGCACCTGCCCTGGAGCAGAGCCCCACGGCCAAATGCCACTTCCAAACGCCTTTGGAGCTGATCAATAAGGGATTTCTGGCTCTCTCGCAGCACAGAGCCATCCCTCCACCTGTCACCCCTCTTTCCTCTTCCTCCCTCACCCTTCTGTGCTGGACTAGGTGTACAGGAAATCACGCTTGGTCTCTGGGAGGTCTGGGAAGCAAACTGCCAGGTGACATTAGGAACTGGGAACAACTTCTCTCCTGGCAGAGCTGGAGCTGTGGGATCTGGTGGCCTGAGCCAGTGCTGACAGCACTGATGTGGTTGTGTGGTACATTTAAAAAAATATGGATAAACCTGATGACTTCGGTACCCCAGGGGTGTGGAGGGTATCTCAGTAGAGATACAAGAGTTGTAGCACAAAATCTGAAATGAGTGGTGAGTTTTTGTCCAGTTCAACCCCTCGAGACCATCAGGGAGCAGATATTTCCTGTGTCCCATACAAACCTGCAAGACAGATGTGTCTGGAAAGGAGTTGCTCCATGGCATGACACAGAATCCCATCACCTCAACCATCACTACAGCCCTGGAAGGAGGAGGAGCAGGGAGTGTCAGGAGTGCTACCAACTGGGTAGCACTGGGGATGCTCTGGGGACATAATTACATTTGGACTGCCTTGAGAAGGGAGTCTGGAAGAGGAATGACCAGCCCTGGCCACTCCAGGGCATCAGCAGAGCCTAGCCCGGTGCTGAAAAATCCCCAGAATGGTACAAACAATCAATGCACAGGTTTGATGCCTGGGGACCAATGGCCAGACGAAAGCAATGCACCCTGTTTTGGGCACAGCATCAGAGACTGTCTTCAAATGAGGAGTCAAAGATTATCCAAAGGGATGCTGAGACAGACTGGAGGAGATGGGAATCGCACCAGGTTTCCAGCCTTTCCTGGAGGGCTGGCTGGGGAGAGGGGATGCTCCATGCTGAAGCCATCCAGACACATCTGGGATCTGGTTTGTATGGGACACAGGAAATATCTGCTCCCTGATGGTCTCGAGGGGTTGAACTGGACAAAAACTCACCACTCATTTCAGATTTTGTGCTACAACTCTTGTATCTCTACTGAGATACCCTCCACACCCTTGGGCTACCAAAGTCATCAGGTTTGTCCCCTCAAGCTGCAGAGCCCTGCCCATGGTCCTCTCCAGAGCCACTGGGAGTCCGGGAGACGCCCTCCTGCTCAGGGGAGCACATTTACATCCACAGCCTCAAAACAAAGCGGTTTTTTCAAAAGGAAAAAAAAAAGCAGAGGGGAGAGAAGAAAAAGGAAAGGCAGGCGGGGAAGGGGGACAAAAGGGAGCGGGCAGCTGCGCACTCCAGCCCCAGCCCTGCCTGAACTCCACTCGCCTGGAAACTCATTTCTTTTGATGACAGCCCCAATTAGCGTGGGTCTGGCTGCAACCCCGGCAGCAGGGAGCTGGTCCCTATGGAGAGCTGGGGAGGGAGGGGAGCTTTCATTCACCTGCATGGCTGGCAAAAGCTTGATGTGCTGAAACCTCTTAGAAAGCTGCCTGCGTTCGTATTTAACGTGTTCACGTGGCTGGAGCTGAGAAAAGTCGGGAGAGTTTTGATCAGTGTGGATATGCAGCAGCCCATTCCAGAAGGCTCCTGCTCCAGCTCTTCCCTCACCTGTGTCACTCAGGTCTGCCCAGAGAGGGGCACATGGCACAGGGGAACACGGATTTGCTACAGAAGGCAGGACTCACTCAAGCCACGTGCTTTCATGTAATTTCTCCAAGGATCTCCCTGCTTGGAGATCTCCCTCCTGTCCTTGGCCAGATAATCCAGGAATATCCTCCAGAGGCTCACTGTCCCGTTCACCTAAATGAAGGGAAGGAGGAGCAGAAACAGTCATAGCTGACAGTCACCCAGGTTGGCTATCAAAAGCCTGGAATAAAAAATCACCTGCATTGTGTTGGCTGTATCTCTCCTTCCTGGCAACAAGTGTCCCCAGTGTTTGGGCAGGGACTCATCCCGTCGGGACTCTGACATCAGGGTGGCAGGGGCCAGGAACAGAGAAGTTAAAAGGAGATGGAATAAAGACAGCAGAGGAATGGCAGTGAAGGGAGAGGAGGGCAAATAAAGAGGTGAGTGGGCACGAGAGCACGAGGCAGCGGGGGCTGAGCAAATCCATCAGAGGAACAACTCAGCAGCTGCTCCTGCCTTCACCCCGAGCTTTGCCAGAGCTTTGAGCTAAGTCCAACAACAAATACCCACTGTACCAGGGAGATTATCACCATTTAAACAAGCAGGAGGGAAGGAAGGCCTGAGCAGGGCATTCCAGATCCTGGATGCCTGTGCTGGCTGCACATCCCATCGTTCAGCCCGTCATGGGACCAAGGCTCTCCCCTCTCCCAAGTTTGGAGGTCAGGACTAGGATGGTGCAGCCAAATCTGATCAAATGTTTTTAATCATGTCCACAAGCTCTGTATTTCAGCTTGTTTTAACCACATTTGGTTGCATTTGTCAGAACTGTAACATGTTGGTCACTCTTTGGGGTGAAAAGGAGCATAATTTTGGTTATATAGAATCCCAGGATGGTTTGGATTGGGAGGGACCTTAAAGTTCATCCAGTACCACCCCCTGCCACGGGCAAGGACACCTTCCACTGTCCCAGGTTGTTCCAAGCCCCGTCCAGCTGTCCTTGGACACTTCCAGGGATGGGGCAGCCACAACTTCTCTAGGTAACTGGTGCCAGGGCCTCACCATCCTCACAGGGAAGAATTTCTCCCACTACCCAATCTAAATCTACTCTCTCTCTAAGGTGAAAGTCATTCCCTCTTGTCCTGTAACTCCAGGCCCTTGTCCCAAGTCCCTCTCCAGTTCTCCTGGAGGCACTTCAGGCACCGTAAGGGGCTCCAAGGTATCCTCAGAACCTTTTCTTCTCCAGGCTGAGTACCCCCAGCTCTCCCAGCCTGTCAAGTGCACAGATGAACACATTCCAGAAATTATTTTACCTGCCTGAAAGAGATCCTTGGAAGAGCAGTACACATAGAAAAGCAGAAGATTCAGTAATGAGGTGGTGCTGAAAACCCCCTGAACAAGTCAAGCCAACAAATGAGATGCTGCAGCCAGAGTTAAACATCATAAACAACCCTAACTCTGCCTTCCCTTTCCAAGCAGAAATCAAACCTCAGGACAAGCCCACAAGCACAGCGAGATGTTTGTAGGAAGGTGCAGGCTTTGAAAGGTGGCATATGGAGAACAGTATGACTGGACAAAAAATAATGGATTTCCCTTATTAAATCTCTGCCTGCAAAATCCATTGTGCACAACACATGGCCAGCCCTTCTTGTTCTGTCTCCCCTCAGCTTCAATGCATCATCCACATCAAGGCAGGGCTCCAGGACAAAGATTTCAAATAAATGTAAGTGTTTCTGGAGCTTCCCAGCCACGCAGCTTCTGGGATTCTGAATTACAAACCAAGTTAGGAATATTTCCCAGAGATTCATTAAAATCCTTTACTAGACTCCTTAAAAACGTGCACCTTAAAAGGAAAAAAAAACCCCAAACAAATAAAGGGAGAAGGAAAAAAAAATGAAAATACTGTTGCTTCATAAGCAGGTACAACTGGAGTGGATGAGTGTGTTTGGTTACAGTAATTATTTAAAGTTTTGTTCCTGTTTCTGTGTCTCCTCATCCTCACTGATGCCATGAGAGCATCAAAGGACACAACTAACACGTGTCACACATGGCCCCTTCCCTCCCTCATCACTTCTCCCCCACACAGAGAAGGACAATTGTGCTCCGCAGTGTTTTCCTTCAGAAGGGTTTTGATTTAGAGGGGTTATTCTTCCACTTTCAACTCTTCTAATCTGATACTTGACTTCAAAGAGGGGCAAGGTATCACACTCCTGCTGGAGGAAAAGCCAAAATGTAGCACTCTTGTGCTGAACACAGAATTTTTTGCATGATGCCACCTTGAGTCATTTTCTTCTTGTCCTTTCAGTAAATACCCTGAAGGAATAAACACACCTGAGGCTGAACAAAGGGGCTCCAAACCAACACCTAGCAACCTGCTTCTTATTAGAGTTGTGTGAGCCCTCGAAAAAAATCCAACAGTCTCTTGACTTTATGCTGGAATCCACTAGACCAGGTTTTTTATCTACTTGTGCACGTTCCCAAGCAGGAAGGTGTCAATGCAAGCACAGGCACAAGGCAGCACTCACAGGCATCATTTCTGGTTCTGTCAGTCCTGTCCTAGTGCCCCTTGTATGGGACACGAGGTCCTGGCCCAGTTCAGGCTCTCACTGGTGGCTCAAATCTGCTGAGTCTGTGGCAGGACAGGTTTTGTGCCAGGCTGACTCCTTTTCCTCAGCCAATATAAACTGTTCCATGAGATCAGGATAATTCAACAGAGGTGGAACAACAGGCCAGCATCTGATCTGAATCCAGTGCTCATGACGGGATTAACCAGAGGTTCCCAGGTCATGAAACCACAGCTCCCAAACCCAAATCCTCCCTTTGCACCTTGTTGGACTTCTAAGAGGTAAAGAGAATAAATGGCACATCATGGAACTATCAAGGTTGGAAAAGCCCTCCCAGACCACTGAGTCCAGCCTGTGCCTGATCCCTACCTTGTCACCCAGCCCAGAGCACTGAGTGCCACATCCAGGCCTTCCTTGGACGCCTCCAGGGATGGGGACTCCATCAGATCCCTGGGCAGCCCCTTCCAATGCCTGACCACACTTTCCATGGAGAAATTCCTGCTGATGTCCAACCTGAGCCTCCCCTGGCCCAGCCTGAGGCCGTTCCCTCTGCTCCTGTCCCTGTTCCCTGGGAGCAGAGCCCGACCCCCCTGGCTGCCCCTCCTGGCAGGAGCTGTGCAGAGCCAGCAGGGCCCCCTGAGCCTCCTTTGCTCCAGGCTGAGCCCCCCCAGCTCCCTCAGCCCCTCCTGGGCTCCAGACCCTTCCCCAGCCCTGTTCCCTTCTCTGGATTCACTCCAGCCCCTCAGTGTCTCTCTTGCCCTGAGGGCCCAGAACTGGACACAGCTCTGCCCACGTAACCTCAGCAGCCCATCTGCACTAAAATATCTGTGTGAACAGTGCATGTCCTGAGCATTTCTAGGAGCTTCCTCAGAGCAGACCCAGCTTGGTCACTCACCTCCCCCGTTTCAAAGGCCGGGGAGGATACTCCAGGTCATTCTGGGTACAGCTGAACTCACAGAGCAGCACCCTGGCACCACATCCAGACACTCTGGGGATGCTGCCGTGGGCCAGCAAACAGAAAATATTCATTTCAACTCATTACTTCTAAGGAGGAAGCATTTTTAATTTCCTCCAGCATTAGGAGTAATGTTAGCCACCACAAATGAAATGAAAGACACCTCCCAAAATGCATTTTCAAATGCACCCTGAATAGCAAATGATATTCAAATCAGATGCAGCCAGAATTGTAATTGGAAGCTGAAGAATGCTCTTTCAGGATTCACAATAATTGGCATTTTGCTGAAAAGGTTCGTGTAACAAAAGTGTTTGCAAATAAGGGCCAGCTTCTCCAAAACATGCAGCTCATTCAAGCAACACAAAGTACCCCAAAGCCCTCTTTGGCAGCCAGGTAAACTCTGTGGATGGTGTCCCTGCATGGCTCCAGTGGTGCAAAGCAGGAGGAATACAGCAGGAAAGGTTCCTGGAAGCACAGCAAGAACTTTGTAAGGTCTGGAATGGCTTCTCTATGAAGAGCAGCACAATGGATTACAATCCTTCTGCCTAGGAAAGAGGCAGGGCAGAGGGGTTCAAAACTCCTGAGTCCACTGGAGGAATGGGGGAGGATCCCAGAATCCCAGAATCACCGAGGTTGGAAAAGACATCCAGGATCATCGAGTCCAACTCGTGATCAATCCCCACCTTGACACCAGCCCAGAGCCCTGACTGCCACATCCAGGCATTCCCTGGGTGGGAACCTCCCTCGACCACCTCCCTAGGCAGCTCCTTCCAATGTTTAACAGCGTTTTCCACGAAGAAATTCCTCCTGCTGTCCAACCTGGCACAGCTCAAGGCCATTTCCTCTTTTTTTCTTGGTGGCTGCCTGAGAGAAGAGGCCGATCCCCACCTTGCCACACCCTCCCTTCAGGTACAAAATGCCTCATTAACCACCTTGTCCAGCCCCAGAACGAGGAGCATTCCAGGGAAGCAATCAGAGACCCACAGCAAATCACAGAAGATGGTTCTGAGGAAAGGGGGTGTGGAAAGTTTACTGGGGGTTCAAGGCAGGGCTGGGCAAGCACGAAGAACTGAGATCCAGCAAGGATTATGAGACAGAGGAGTCTTCTCAGGCACAGAAGATGTCCTAAGCCGAAATTAATTAGGGCCCAAGAGAGTATTCAAGGAAAGTATCACAACTGTTTACCTCTTCCCTCTGTTCTTCAGGAAGGCAATTATGGCCAGTGGATCTCTGCAGAGGGTGGGATTTTAACAACTGGTCCTCACTGCAGTGAGCAAGGGCACCCTTGATGCTCTCCTGGAGCAGGGAAGAGCTGGGCAGAGAAAAAAAATGCAAAGAAAACCGATTCCAGGAGGCAAAATATAGGAAAAGGGGATCACAGCAGGACAAACACAGATGTATGTGGTTGTGTAGGCTGAATTATGACTAATTCTGGTCTTACTGACTTCAAGGGAGAGGGAGGAGAGGGCTGAGCTGCTGTAATGGGGCTGCTGCAGCTGCGATGGGTTTAGGAGAAGAGCAAAGTAAAATTTACAGGCAAAAGTAGCATCTCCAAGAAAGGCAGGAGCTCAGGTGGGGAGAGCAGGCAGCTCTCTGGGAATGCAAACACTGTGTCAAACCCGCAGTGGTGCATCCCAAAACTCACCTATTTCACTCCCACCCAACTCCAGCACAGTGAGAGCAATAAAAGGTGCTCCTCTCCCTCCCAGGGGTGGCTCCCCGAGCTCACTAAGACAGATGAGACCCAAATAAGGATCAATAACCGGGCTGTGAATAAGGCAAGATGGACGAGGTAGGGAATGGACACTGAAAAGGGCAAGTTCCAGGCAGGATTAATGATTGAGAGGGCCTTGCAGTGGAGCAGAGCAAGTCACTGTTCAGCTCCTCCTGCCTTCAGGAGGGCGCTCCTGGAAGGATGATATGTGCCAAGGACTTGGGAATCCAGATGCCAGTGAAAACACACTGGCACTTTCTGACTCCTTCTGCCTCAGTGTTACGGGGTTTGGGTTGCAGGAGGGACAGATCCAGGATCCAAGGAAGGAGGGGGAAAGTCATAGGGAAGTTTCACCAAGGAAGAGGCGTGTGCTGGTAACAGTTCAAGAAGAGAAAAAGCCCAAATCTGCTCATCTCAAAGCCCATCTCTACCTCTCCTGTAACATCTCACTCTTATTTCCTTTAACTATCTTCCAGGCCACAGTCCTGTGCCCAGCCAGGCTGCTGTCACAATCAAAACCATTCCTTCAGCCTTGTGTCTCCATCAGAGTGTGGGAGGAGACAATACAAAGCAGCTGCACAGCTTGCACCAAGCACAGGGTGCTTGGAGGAATGTTACCTTGGAGGAAATTATTAAAGGAATCAGGCTAATTTTGTAATTCACACCTGGACTGCAAATGTTAAAGAGCCTGCAATAATCTCTAATGAAATATTACATTGTTTAAAGAGTTCCCAGTGAAATTCGCCCTTAATTGATTTTTGATCTGTGAAAAAACACCATGGAGAGAGAGGGGAGATATCAGTCATACTCCTGTTTTATCCCTCCTGTGAGTGTTTTCCTGCCTTTGTTTCCTTTGTCCCCAAGGAATCAACACAGCACCGAAGAAAGCAGCCTGGAAGGTACAACAGAACTAATAAATAACACTTGAATGGGAATCCTGAACAGCACATCCTCTTAAATCATCCTGAAAAAGGTGAAGCAGTCTCCTAGGACAGCTCAAAATTTTGAGAAAGTGGATTCATAGCAAGAACTGCCCTGGACAAACCCCATGGGCTGGGGGCTTCTGCAACACCCAGAAACCTCCCCAACAGGACTGAGGCTGATCCCTTGTGCAGTTACACATCTCATCCTCCTCTCACGATATCACAGGGAGGCTTAATCCAGAAATGAATGACATACAGCAATAGCCAAAAATATTGACAGCCAAAAGCTGGCAGAAAATTCATTACAGCGGCAGCGTCCGGCTCGGGATGCACCAGGGCAGCTGCTGGAGCCAAGGAAGCAGGTCAGGATTAACTCCCGAGATAATGCACTGCAAAGCTCTTCCAAAAACCAGCAGCAAACTGTCATCAAGCAAATGAGCAGACAGTAAAATATAGCTGGGAGAGATGAGAGGAAATGCATCTCTAAACATCACCGGAGACCCAAATAAGCTGCTGAACCAGGCCACTGGAAAACACCAGCCACTCAATCAGGCTTTAACCACAGAGCCTGTTGCAAACAAACCAAAGCAAAAAGGAAAAAGGGGAAAAAAATGAAGGAAAGGATATGCAAAGGTTTCCTTAAGGTCTGCTATAAGGAGCCACATCACAAACAACCAAACCGGCACAGGAACACTTTCCACGGCAAACGAGCTGTGATGGGAGCGATGGCAGGGTGAAATCTGGGAGGCTGCCAAGTGAAGTGGAAATCCCTGGACATGTTGAACATCATCAACAATAAAGCCTTTGATAAAATAGAAAGACTATTTATTAAGGAATTAAGGGGAGGAGAAGAGTCCTCACAATTGCTGTGTTGAGATCAGTGCTGCTCAGTGACAGGTTTATGTGGCTAAACCTGGGATAACAATGGATAACCTGGGATAACAGGGGATGCATTTCCCTCAATTATACAGCACTGATATCAGTTTTATAATATGGCCCTGGCATAGGTTGCCCAGAGAAGCTGTGGCTGCCCCATCCCTGGAAGTGTCCAAGGCCAGGTTGGATGGGGCTTGGAGCAGCCTGGGATAGTGGAAGGTGTCCCTGCCCATGGCAGGGGTGGGACTGGATGGGTTTTAAGGTTCCTTCCAACCCAAACCATTCTATAATTTTATGATTCTGTGGTTCTCATGGGAACAATCAGATCAATTTTGCGTTTTGTAAAGCACGTGTTGGTTTCCTACCCCAGTAAGGGTTGTGCTTTTCAGCTCCTGCTAGAGAATATTCTGTATCACTCAGTTACTATCTCTCTGTGAGATCCAGTGAAATTACCACCTCAGCTGAAACGGGACAATCAGCCACATGGGATTCCAGTGGAGGGGTTCAGCTGTGACCATGAGCTTTATCCTGGAGCTGGGACCAGTCTCTGCAGGAGTGGCCAGGCAGAAGCTCCGAAGGGAAGCTCTGTGTGACTTTGTCAATCCTGAGGGCTTTTCTTTTCTCTACCAATTTGAGGAACTTCCTTCAGCATCTCTCCCTCGGCTGCCTTGTCTAGACTATCATGCTGAGCATCTGGGGTGTTTCATAATCTTCTTAAGAGTTGTGACCTTCAGTTCTGTTTTACAGTGACCTGAAAGATTGTCCAAGAAAAATACAAGCTTCATTTTTAAAATACACAAATTCCTCCAGCTCAGCTGTTCCCAGGCAGGTGCAAAACAATGCCACATTTTCTCACATCTGCAAAGAGTGGAGCATATTTCTTCCACCCTACTTTCTTGGGGATAATCATGCATAGTTGATTTTTAAAAATTCAACGACTCAATAATTTATCCCCTTTTATATCCCTTTGCCTT
>VZRZ01008565.1:620210-641960 GCA_013398175.1 Climacteris rufus
AAAGAACCAGCTCCATGTAACAGATATCAATGATATCCCTGGAAGATGAAGGTGCCAGGACAGCCCATCCAGAAAGCCTTTGGCTGGCTCTTCTGGAGTTGGGCACATCTGCAGATCTTAAAAAGCATCTTTGACATCAGGTGCCTGCCCTGCCCCACGAGCTCAGAAGCTGACACACGGTCATCTGGGCAAGACCACAAGGCCCAGTGGCCAGGACCACGTCCAAGGCACTGCTCCATCCACTCTCCCTGGAGGCTGAGGCCCTTGTTCTGTTGTTTAAGGCACAATTTAGTGCACTCCTTACCTGCTTCCTTTGAATCTAATGATCCGCGCTCTCAATTTGATTTGTCTGCCTTGGGAGTCGGCTCCTCACTAATTCCCATTCATCCATCTAGTTTTCCTTGTTCCCTGAAAACTGTCATTTTTCTGGCTGCAACGTATTCAACTCCATCATCCCAGGCATTTTATTTGTGTGGTTCTGCTCTAACGGCGAGCGGAGCTGTTTCAAATTATGCCTTGCTTTCAGTTTTGCTTGAGTGTAAAAATGTCGTGTAAAAATGAACTACCCTCTGATGAAGGCTTTCAGCCTTCCCATTTGAGGAACAGCAGGCAGCTTTTTGATTCTGGGAGCAATGGGAGAAGGAGCAATCCAGCTTTTGTTTTACAGATTGCTACAATAGATAGCTTCCCTGTAGGAAGTGCAGCACTATATTATGCTTATGTAAAGGGTAATGACTGGGAACTTGGAGAATTCTCCTCTTTGGAAGTGCCTGACGAGCGGGAACAGCAGGTGTGGAGGAAGAAGGAAGCTCAAATGCCTTTCTGTCCTGACTTTCTCTTCTTTTATGTTTGGAGACAGAACTCGGTGTCAGAAGCAAGGCGGCTCCTGCAGGTACATGAAAGTGGAAAGGTGTGAACGTGGCAAGGAAGAAAACCCAAACAAACAGGGGAAAGCACTGGTAGGGCTGAACCCCAACGCCTGGCCCTGAGCAGTGGCAATCAAAGGGGTTGTGCTCAGCAATAAGAGGCTCTTTAGTTCACTGTGGGGAAACTGGAAAATTACACGAGGGGCTGGATAAGGGAGAGAACAAAGCGCCAGCAAACACTGCTGGGGAAAAGCTGCATCGTGCTGCAAGAGGAACACAGCACATCACACCAGCAGCAAGCTGAGGAAACCCACTGAAACCCTGGATAGGCTCCACAAAGCCTTTTCTGACCCACAGGAATCCATCAGATACTAAAGGTGCCCCTCCCAGTCCCTGCAGACCTGATGTAAAATGCACCTCCGTGCTGCTAAACAGCCACCACAGGGAGCAAAGCTCCAAAGAGGGACCCTTTGCTTTGCCTGTTCCAGGCACAAAGGATGCCAAAGCCCCAGAAGGTGCCACCAAGATGCAGGATCTGCTGAAGTCTGAGCTGGGCAAAGCTGACTCAGGCCACAGCTCAGGGAAAGCACTCGGGGGTCCTGTGTGAGAAAGCAAAGATATGGTCTGGTGCTGAGGGAGAAAGAAAATGCAGGACACTGCTCCGAGCTGGGCCAGGAGCAGCTCTCTGGGATGAATCAGAAAATACAGTTTGCCTGGTTTGCCCCTGATGGAGAAGGTCTCCCTCCTTCAGGCCAGAGCCTTCCCAAATGCTGTCAGAGTTGTCACGGGGGCTTTTCCAATTTCAGCGGTCACATCCACTGCCTACCCTGGTGTGTCCAGCTCCCTGATGTCCAACTCCTGGGTGGCCTTTGGGAACAACTGAAAAAACCCACAATTCAGTAAAAAGCAGCAGGAAATTCCCTGAATAGAGACTTGTATGAAAGAACTGAGGAAGGAGAAAACCCCTATGCATTCCCCGAAACTCTGTAAGGATTGCTAAAAGCAGCCGAACAAAGGGACAAGAAGCTGCTGGGACAACACAGTAATGTACATTTACTGAGAACATGGATCAGAGCAGCCCAAGGATGTGATTTGCGTCCCTTTCCAGGCTGAGTTTTAGGAAACCAGCAGCTCACAAACAAGCAGGCAAAGGCAGGGTGACACGTAACAGCCGTGGTCGTGCTGGACAACAAAGACCTCCCCGATGCTCTGTGAGGAAGGAAACAAAGATGCAGCAAAATAGAGACAAATTAAAAGGACTCCACCAGTCACAACAGCACGAAGACAATGGGAGTTCTAAGTTGAATGCCAAGGGAAAGCACAGACTGAAACACAATTGCTACAGTCAGCCAGCACAGAAGATGCTACATGAGCCTAAAATACAACTTCATTCATGAAGCTGTGGTGCAAAAGCTGCAGGAAATGAATATACAGCAGATATACTGAAAGAGGGAGTGACCTTCATGATCCTCACATCATCTCTCTGAGAGAAAACATCAAATGGTGTTTGAAGAAGTGGGATGGCTCTCAAGCACTCTACAGCCAGGACTGGGTGAGAGGAAAGAGGTACAACAATATATTACACTAGCAATATACACTGGGAATGTAGTGCAGGAAAAGAAAACCCTTCTGGGAACCACAGACATTTCTGATCCAGAAATTCGCCCATCACAGGATGAGGTGCAAGGCAGAGGAGGGCAGCAATGAAATAAAATATTTGCAAGGCACTGAGGGAATTCACCCCGGTCAGAGAGCTCCAAATACAAGTGACTGAGGAGACTCTAATTCCCTTGGCAAAAGGAGAAGCAAGCAGCAAACTCCAGCTCTGGCAGCAGGACACACACAAAACACACTTTGGAGCCAGGGAAGCAGCAGCCTTACCGTGATCCTGATGCTGGCAGTCCGTGGTGAGGGACGGGAATGCTCCAGGGATCCAGGCTGCAGTGCCATCAGCACATCCCACAAACAGCGCTCCAGGCAGGGAGGATGCCCTGGAAGGCTGCATGTTTGAACTCCCCCAACGTGGTTTAAGGTCTGGGATACAAGGAGCAAGTCCTCTCTGGCTGCTGGAAGCAGCCAGGAGGGGCGAGGTAACACGGAGATGAAGCAGATAAAGGATCACACACAAGTGATTTCCCATCTTCAGGTTCCAGCCCCGTCCCACGGAGTGAGAGCAGCACCGCTGACAGCCACGGATCCGAGAGACACTCGGAGATTATTGGACTTGGGAATGAGCTAATAAAACATCTTGCTAGTCCTGCTGTGCCCCAAGACAAACACACATTACAGCTGCATTAAGACAACACAGCTGCTCTGTAAAACAAGCAGCTTTCTCCAAAATGCCACGATGTGAAGGAAGGTGAAATCCAACCACACGATGGCAGGGAATGGGGGCCTAAGTCATCCCACATGGAAAAGGCACAGCTAATGCCTGCGGTCACAATCATCTCTGGAACAGGTCTGGCTTGCTGGGGAGCCTGCTTACCAAAACAGACGCAATTTATGTTCAAAGTCAGGAAGGCTTCAGGAAGAAAACCTCAAATCACTACTGGGTGGGTTTTTTTAAAGCCACAGATTGCAGTCCAAAATATCTCCCGTGCCTCCCACTGCATGTGAAATCTCGGAGCTTTGCCATGTGCTGCTGAGAGGAGGGTTGTCTCCAGGGATGCTTCCCTCCCAGAACATTCTCCCAGCACCAGCTGGGGTGCCGACCTTCCCCCCGAAATAAACAGAGAAAACTGCCCAAAGACATGAAAAGCATCAAAACAAGTTAGACACTTGGCCAGTTCCAGAGCCAGCCATGGGGAGCCTCCAGGAGCTGTACAGGACCAAGCTCTGCTCTGCAGGAGCTCTCATCCCTCATCCCAGTGCCGGTGCCAGGCTGCTCCCTCCCCTACTGGGAAAGGCAATGCCAGCAGTGCTGGCTCAGCACCGGGCTCATGGCATGGAGCAGCTCTCTGGATTAGGTCAGGGCATTTCTGGAGGAGTTGGAAAGCCATAAATCCATGGGAGATAGTGCAGGAGCTCGCTGATCTTCCTCCTGACCGTTCCACCTGCAGTATTGCCAAGAGCATCTTTCCTGGACAGCAGTGGGGATGCCAGAGGCCTGGCAAGTGCCAAACACCTCGGGAAATGCTGACCAGCAAGAAGAAGGAGAAATAAACGAAACACGTGACACCCTTCAGAGACCTTACACTAAAGTAGGAAGGAGATGGAGAACAATTTATGATTAACCTCTCCTGCCCAGCTCCCAGGGAAGCACCCAGCAGGGCTGCAGGAGGAGCTCCAGGAAGCACAGGGAAGCCAAGGGTCAGTGGGTCGATCCCAACATTCCAGTTGTGTTCACTCCCTGAGCTTTTGCACCTTTTGCCTGGGAGAGGGAACAGAGCCACAGAGCCAAGCACCAGCTTCCCCAGCAGCAAGAGCAGAACCAGGAATTCAAATAGCTGTGAATTAGCTATGAAAAATCTGAAGGAAAAGAACAGGGAAGCAAGGCACTGTCAGAGGGAGAAGCGCCTGCTTGGGCAATGGAAGATGTCTTCATCCGGCATCTCCCACTCCCGTGGGACTGTAGAGAGCTGTGCTGGGAAGAGTAACAGGAGATAAACTGAAGAGAGAACAGGTTCAGATTAGATATTGGGAAGAAATTCTTCCCGGGGAAGGTGGGGACGCCCTAGCACAGGTTTTCCAAGCTGTGGAGCTGTGGCTGCCTCATCTCTGGAAGTATCCAAGGCCAGGTTGGATGGGGCTTGGAGCAGCCTGGGATAGTGAAAGGTGTCCCTGGAGGTGGAACAAAATGGTCTTCAAGGTCCCTTCCAACCCAAGCCATTCTGGGATTCCATGATAAAGACAGCATACAGGTGAACTGGAATCAGTAACCTAAGAGTCCCAGAAATACCGTTTGCCTGATCCCAGGGAAAGGACCCTTTTCCTTGGGACCAGCCATCCGTGGGAAGCAGGCTTAGACTGAACACACAAACCCCCACTCCTGAAATACCCCCAGACTATTGACACATTCCCCTCCATGAATTTAAGGAATGAGTAGGGGAAGCTGAACCCTGGAGGGGGGAGAGTTGGGCAGTGGGAGAGGAGGAAGGAGAACAATCTCCCACAGACGCTGATGGAGACTCTCACCCTCATCACAGCCAACAGGTCTTGCATGAGGCAATTTTCTGTCACCACAGGAAAGATGCTCCTGTCCCAACCCCACACTCCATGATGTGGGGAGCCCAGCTGCTTCCAGGGAGCAGCAAGAACTGGGGGATGTCTCCATACAGGGAGCTGTGGGTGCAAGGAGGGTGGAAGGAGCTCCGTGATGCTCCCACAGCCCAGCTCTCTGAACAAAGATGCACCTGTTTTTTCCACATAATGCAGCATTTCCAACCCTGGGATTCCATCGCTGGGGCTGGGGCAGTGGTGGGGAGGATTGACTCCCTTTGGCCAGCACTGACAGCAGAGACACCTGCAGTGAACAGGAGAGGGGCTGCAGTGGTTATTGATTTGCTACATGACCCTGGCTAAGTCCCTGGCTATCCTCATCTGGATATTGGGACTTGCAGAGTGCCACAAATTTATCAGAGGGGACTATTAAGAGCCCTTTATGACTTAATGGGATTTCCCACTTCAAAATTACTCCCATGAGGATTGAAGCAGTGGGAGTGGGACATTCATAGTCTGACTTCTGCTTGGAGTGCAAAGTTTTGGGGTTTTTTTAAATGGTTTTTCCCCCAAAACACTCATGTAAATCCTACAGCTCAGGAACACACAGTCTAAGCATGTCCAGCCTCAATGGTCTTTGCAAACACTTATTTAACCCACCCTGGCCATGGGTACAACCCCTCTCCTGGTCTGATTCATACAGTTTCAAACACAGGGAATTTCAGGCCAGGATCCACCAGGGAAATATGCTCATCTGGGTCCTCGTGGTGTGAAGTCTGCTCAATTTAACCTGCCAAGTGTCACACAATGCCTCCCTGGATAAGTGAAAATCCAGAGAATCATCTTAAAAGCTAAAGGTAGCAACAATGCCACGGTTCCCTCAGGAAGGGCAGGTCCAAGGTCCAGTTGTTCCTCTGGTGCAGGAAGTGGGATACCACCATGGAATCACAGAATCCCAGAATAGCCTGGGCTGGGAGGGACCTTAAAGCCCATCCAGTGCCATGCCTGCCATGGGCAGGGACACCCTCCCAGGTTGCTCCAAGCCCCATCCAGCCTGGCCTTGGACACTCCCAGGGATGGGGCAGCCACAGCTTCTCTGAGCACCCTGTGCCAGGGCCTCGCCACCCTCACAGGGAATAATTTCTTTCTAATATTTAATCTAAATCCACTCCCTGTGAGTGTGAAGACATTCTCCCTTGTCCTGTCACTTCATGCCCTTTTCCAAGTCTCTCTTCATCTTTCTTTTTGTCTTTTTCATGTTCTGGAAGGCCACAATGAGGTCACCCTGGAGCTTCTCTTCTCCAGGCTGAACAATCCCAGCTTTCCCAGACTTTCCTCCCTGCAGAGCTGCTCCATCCCTCTGATCACCCTGGTGCCTCCTCTGGGCTCTCTCCAGCAGCTCCAGGTCCTCCCTGTGCTGGGCCCAGGGCTGGGGCAGCTCTGCAGGTGGGGCCTCACCTGAGCAGGGCAGAGGGGCAGAATCCCCCCTTTCCTGCTGCCCATGCTTCTTTTGATCCATCAGAAGATTTAAATCCATTTGTCCCCACATTCCAAGCCACTTCCCAACATAAACCAGGCACTGATGCTTCCTAAAACAACCAGTGCTTCCATTTGCAGAGCAGTTCAAGGCAGCTCGAGGATGATGCAGGCCAAGTGCTGAGAAGCTGAACACAAAATTCTTCCCCATGGTGAATGCTTTCCTAGGGAAGGGAGGAGAAAATTGCACAGTGTTTGTGCCTCAGTACAAGCAGTGCTTAATAAGCACACTCACAGCCCTGGCACCTGGAGACCACAGGACTAAATCCACAGATCTTTCCTATGCCAACTCACTTCTCCACAGGGAATTCAAATCCTTACAAGACTGAGGAATATCTACTTCTGCCCTGTCACACTCCCTTGCTCCCTCCTCACCCTTCCCCTCCTCACCCACACAGTCACTTGCTATTTATTCTGCTCTATTTTATTTGGATTTCCTCTAAGCAGACTCATTAATCTTCCCTGCAGATGCACAGCTCTGACAGCCGGGGTCCTGACACCTCCAGTGCCAGTGAAGGACATTCTCATACTCTTCTCTTCTTTTTCCCTGCTCCTTTCTCCTCTTAAAGAAACGCTTCATACCTCACCAGCCACAGGGTTTTTGATGAGAAGGTCATGTGAACTGGAGACAAGGGGGCTGTGGGGGAGGAAGGCAGGGGAAGAGGATGCAACTCCCACAAGGAACTCCCAAGGTCCCACTGAAAAGGTCAGGATGCTTTTGAGTCCTCAGCACTGCTCCCCGACACAAAAAAATATACTCAGCCCAGTGCAGAGATACTTGATAAAGAGTCTAATGAAGTGGAAAGAGTGTTGTAGGGGAAGAATAGTCCTCTCTCATCTCGACATCCCATGATGCTCCATCCCGTTGCTATGGAGACTTAAAAAGAGAAGGGGTTTTGTTGTCTTGAAGGGCCTTCTCCCTTCCCAGTAACCTTGACCTTTTCCAGGTTCGTGTGTTTGTGTGTGCATGTGTATGTATTTGTGAAAAAGAGATAAGGAATTCCATTTCTTCTTATCTGGTCATGTCTCACTTGCTGGCACTGATGCATGTGGGGGGCCGTCAGCTTGGCTCAGCACGGAGATTTGGAGAGGATAAGAGCAGGAACATATAGAGGGGAGCAGTTAATTAAGGCTGATGTTGCAAAGGACATTGTTTGGTGGATAATGAATTCCACACACACCAGATACACAAGTGCAGTTAAAGGTGTGAGGGATGAAGGGCAGGAGAGGAGGAGTGGGTCACTGTTGCTGGACAAAGTGGCCCCAGTGTTCCTCCAAGGATGGGGGTTCACCCAAAAAAACCCACACAATCAGGAATTATTTCTCATTAACAAGGCAGAGGCGTTTCTGCCCGTCCCCACAGGTGAGGAGGGATGGGCTCCCTGTGTTGTCAGTCATTAGAGAGTGATGTGGGAGTCACTCAGGTTGAAAACAGGTTGATTTAGGTGATCCTCAAAGCAAGAGAAACATGGAGCTAAGCAGACAAGCCCATGCAGAATAACTCTGCCCACAAGTTCATGTTCATTCCCTCCCTGTTGCCGGGAGCAGGTTTTTGTTTCACATTTTTAGCCAGGCCAACAGAGATGCTCAGATGGCTCTGGGAGCCTGCTACTTTCACCCTCCACAGTTTCTCACAACACCCAGACCACATCTACATCCCCCCACCCTCCCCATCTCCTTCCCAAGGGAGACAGGTACTGGAATTTGTGCTCCAGCTGGGGTCTGGCTGGGAGGCCACCACAGACCCTCTGCTCGCTCTCCACACGAGGCCATAAACCTCTGTGTCCCATCACCTCGTGGCACAGACAAACAGGTGAGGAAAGACAATGGAAAACCCTCTTTTTGTGGGATAGAAGCCACAAAGCTTGGCTTGGAGAACGCCGATACCAAGAGAGGAAGGAAGGCATGGAATGTGCCTGCCAGATCCTCTACAGCACCAGAGAAACGCGGGCAGCCCGTTCCAGCCGGGAGCACAACCACCTCCAGGAGAAAGACCCAGGTTTGGATGGAGTGTTGCACAACCCCATTTTTAATTAATGAAGATTATTCATGTTAGATAAACAATTTGACACTGCTTGGCACCTGGCTTGCTCCAGCTGTAGGTTAATGAGGATCTGATGTCTGGGACGTCTTTGAACTCCTCTCAATTACCAGCAGGAGAAGCATCCCAGGGTCAGATTCCTAAACCCTTTAGGGATTTAGTTCCCCTGTCCCTAAACAGATCATGGATAAGGTTTATGGTCACCACTAACCCTGTGTCTGTGCACTCCCTAAATTAACACAGCACTGACCCAGGCAAGATAAGGAATTAATCTAAATGAACTCCCTGAGCAGTGGCCTTGGCAGTTCTCTGCTCTCCTCCCTCCAAGCCTGGCTAAGCTTCCTCAGATCCTGACGGACTTAAAGCAACTCTACTCCACTTGCTGGTCCTGATAGCTTTCCATATCATCATTCCAAGTAAGAAGAGAGTACAGAAAGAAAAAATCATAAAAATTTTATTGGAAAATATTTCTCTTTTAGGTGAGACTGCCGTTGATATGATGGTGTTTCCATTTTCTGCAGGAGTTTCTGTGGCTCTCTGTGAGCCTCTCCCCCAGCCCATCTCTCAAGCTTATGATCTGAACTTGCTTGTCCATTCCCAGCCTGCCAAATCATTTCCAATAATAAGATCCATCTCCTCCTGCTCAAGGCCGCATTGTCTTCATATCCTTGGAGATCAGATGTCTGTTCTCCCTTTTATCACTTGAGCTGCACGTGTTTTGATTGTAAACACCCTGATAACACTCCAGTTAGCCCCTCACAAGTGAAATAATAAAGGATAGATAACATTTCTAGACGTGATACTTAGACTGTCATCCTAGCCTGAGATAACAAGGAGCAGACAGCCTGGGAGTCTGTCTTACCCCGATAAAGATCTTGTCACCATAGATACAAAAGAGATAAACTTTCTAAAATAATATCCCCGTTCATGTCACTTTGCTCAAGTTGGAGAAGTGTAATCCCTCTCCCTCCTCCCACCGGGTGTGTTTACAACTCCTGCCATCCCCATCCCAAGCCCTGGGCATCCTACAAGACAGGGATTTGTGTTTCTCACCCAGGTGGAGCAGCTGGCAGGTCCCATCTCCCAGGATCCCCTCTTGGGCACAACCAGCTCTGGCAGGGCAGGGAGCACACCCAGCACTCCTTGTGGAAGGGTGGTACCCATCACAGCCCAAACAAGCACCAGTTATCCCCACGTGCTGCACCTCCCTGCTCCCAAGAAATCCCCCAAATCCCATTGCAAGAGCAGGATGCTGCTCCTAGCAGAAGGTGCCAGCGTTCCGAGCCTGCCTTTCCCCATGCTGACTACAAGAGATGCTTGACATTTCTCTGGTGAGGCGTTTCAGAAATGAACATGGGTTTGCAATCAAAGTGAATGTGTGTGCAGAGAAACCTCCAATCGGGCTGGAAGTGGCCAGGCTTAGAAACGGGCAGCAGAGTGTTTCTCTAATAAAGCAAAATAAAATACAATAAAATTACATCGTTTATTCGAGAAATACATCTGGCAGTCCAAAACCACCATAACCCTTGGGAGTGGCTTTTATTGTTTGGCTGGTTTTTAAGAAAGTACTAAATACTTCATAAAGTGCTTGGAAGGACAAAAATGTCCAAAGGGAATGTTTATAAATTGACATTTTCTCTAAAAAAACGAGGTGAAGTACATGTTGGAAGTCACTGAAGTGGCACCCACCAACACCAAATTTTTTTGCTGACTGGTCTTTCTGGTTTCCACACTGTAGAAAGCATAAGAATTTATTCTTCTTCTGGTGAGTATTGACCCTGGCTTTGCTTCACTGCATATTTACCTCTCGGGTCAATAAATCATCATGTTCATCTCAATAGAAGTCAGTATCTGCTTATTATTATATTAACCTTTACAAGGCAGATAACAGTTGGTTTTCCCCTCTAATAAGATATTGCACAAATGAAATAGCCAAGAATGATTTCTTTGGGATTGTACTTTTTCACTACCAGCATTCTTGCCCACTCTGAGGCATGTGAAACCACACCCATTGACTGCACCACGTGGAGCTGTCTTTCTCCTACAACAGGCTTCGAGAGCACACCCTGAGCCCTAGGAAAAGCCCTGGGATATCTGGAAGATACACATGCATGGAGCCCATCCTCTGGCCAACAATATAAAAAGGAATGTTGCCTCATTTTGTTCCTGCAGGCACCTGCAAGAGGTCAGGCTTTCATCCTGGCCACAAGATTAGCAGGAAGCTTCACAAAGAACACACACAAAGACAGGGAGGCTCAGCCAAACTTTGGGAAGAAAAGATATGTGAATTTGTCAGGAAGGATGGCTAGGCAGAAGGACAGATGGAAAGCATGAGGATAAAGGCAGAAGGAAGGAAGCCTGGCACACAGGGGAGAAAAATGGCTCTTCATTATGGAGAGAAAAGGCCACGTGCTGAAGTGGAGCCCAGCCTTGGTTCCCCCCATGGGGCACAAAGAACAGGAGATACCTGGTGGGGCTGTGCCTGCTCCCCTCCTGTCACCAGCCTTTGTGGATTACAGACAGCATGGCACTTCTTCAAAAGTGCAGAAGACAGCCTTGACATCCTGGCAAATTCCTCCCTTCAATGAAAAGAAATGACTTGCAAGGCTGCGTGTGAGATATGGCGACACATATGGCTGGCACGGTGTCCTACATATTGCCTGAACTGCCACCATCCACCTCGCTGCCTGCAAAGCTCCTTAGCTATTAAAGTCACACTATAAAATGTAATTTGCCTTTATATCTTAAGCTCAAAAGCTCCTTTAAATTTGATATATGCACTTCTTCCCTGAAATCTAGATTTTAACAGTGCTTCTTTCACGTGGAAGTGCTGCCTACAGGTGCCAGCCAGACTTTCTATATATGGGAAACAGAATGCTGATAAAACTTAGGGTAAAACATTTATCATGTTTCATTAGACTAGACTGGAACAGAATGAAATATGTGTCATTAACCTGTTACTCTGTGCATACCTGCCCAGAGAGGGGTGGTTGGCCTTGGGTACCTGCCGGGAGTGAGACTGGAGCGAGCTGAAGAAGAGGGGAAAGTTTGAGCTTTATGAAAAACACTGAATGAGAAGGATACTGGGCCAGAGGGCAGAGAAGAAACAGCACAAAGTCATCCCCATAATCTGTATTAAACACCCCTGGAGTCTGCTGATGGATCCAAATATGGTCCCAAACATCCCTCTGTTTATAAACACTCACTTCCAAAAGCTTCTGAGCTGCTGAACAAAAACAAACACCAGCCATGATATGAGATAAACAGGAAACGAGCCAGAGTAAACCCTGCAGTGGGAACAAAGCCTGGGACAGCAAATACAGAGCCCTGGGGGACAGAGACCATGGAAAACACAGGGAAAGGATGCTCAGGCATGGCATGAACACCTATGGCCAGGCAAAGGAGGAAGAGCTCCACCAGGTTTTCCAGCACTTTGGAGAACCAGGATGAGCTTTACAGCTTGGCAGAAACCCCCATGAAAGACTCTGGTCTTTCCACCTCCAAAATCCCACAGAACTGCAATGTCAGGCACTTGGGCTAAATGGCTACTGCCCACCATGAAATCCAGATTAATCCAGGCAGATGCTGCAGCCCTGCCAGCACATGGCCAAGCAGTAACAGTTCCTCTTCTCCCATGGTGGAAAAAAGCCTGGCTTTGGAGACACCCCACTTCACCCAAGGTACCCAACTTCTGCACCTGGGAAGACCCTTCTACATTAAGGTGTGCCTGGCTCTCTTCACCAGGGAAAGGCTGGAATACAGCCAGCTCAGATAACCTGGGAACAGCTGCGGAGAGGCAGCATCAGACACCATGGGAAACCGCAGCAGGGGACAAGGTGCCACCGCCTTGCACCAGCCCAGGCTTGCACTTGGAAAAGTGCTGCTAGACATACTCAGGGACAGGAAGAATTCCCACACAGGGGCTGGCATCACTTCACCAGCTGCCAGCCTTTGGGATGCACCATCCTACCTCTGAAACCCAGGCCCAGACAGCTCAGAGGATGAAGGACACCGATGCTCAAGGGCTCGCTTCATCTTTAATAGGAGGAACCCAAGCCCACACGCCATGGACAGGAGGCTTCCCTCTGCAAAGGGAAGGAAATGGCAGCCCATGCTCTGTGGCACAAACACTGCACAGGATGATGGGCTCACATCCAGGCTGAGAACTTTTGGCTTTTTTTTGGTCTTGTTTTTTGTGTGATGGAATTGCAGGTTTTCCTGCTGTGCTCTGAAAAGGGCAGAAACAATAACCTTTGTAATTAGCACTTGGCAAAACAAGCTCCTGTCCACAATAAATTAACAGAACCAATTAGGGAGGAGGGAAAATCACGAGATGCCATAAGGCAAATCCCAGCTCTGGAGCGTAGGGGCAGAGGCCATTGTGGAGCAGGGCCACCCTGGGACATCCTGCTGGCTCCAGGGAGGGACAGGCAAAGGCTTCCTCCCTGTGCTCACCCAGCCAAGGGAGGGGTGGAAAGCCAAGCCATGTTTCTGTTTGAGAGCTGTCATGTGAAATTTATTGCCTTGTTCTCACCTCGCTGGTGGCAACCACACCCCAAAGGGGACTCTCAAGGCAAGGGGTGGTCACAGACCAGTCCCTCAAGGAATGAGGCTCTCATCTGGGATGTGGAGGGTGGACAACACTGTGTTATAATCTTTTCTCTTAGCTTTGTTTGCTCAGAGAACTTCAGTTCCTCCACGTTGTACATTGTGTGTGTAGGACACAGAGGTTCCCTGGCTGCCACTCCACTGGGACAGTCCATCCCTGTCATGGGGACACTGAGGAGCTGGCTGGCCCTGTCAAACCTCACTGTCTGCTAAAGGCCAGGACCTGACCAAGAGCTGCAGCCAGTGCCACTTACTGAGAGCAGAGATCACCAGGATGAGGACAGGGACCAGAAAACTTCCCAAGGCTGAGCCATTCTCAGCAGGTTACACAACAACAAACGTGGCCTGAAAAAATCAGAACATTGCGTTTTCAGCCCCTACCTGGTCAACATGCTCTGGTCTTCCATCCAACTGAAGCAGAAAACTGCATTTCAGCTTTAGAAACACATTTGATCCAGCATCCCAGAAAAGATCACTGTGATGCTCTGTTCAAATTGTCTTGGACATGAGAAAAGGCGTGTGTTTCAGGAAGGGAATAAAGACCCATAAACCAGGCAAAGTGACAAACAGCAGCGTGTCAGGAAAGGGAGATGTGCCTGCTGGGGCTCAGCAGGGATCACTCCCAGCCCCGTCTGTTGTCACCTCTTCATTAACAAGCTGGGAAAAGAAGTAAAGAGCAAAGAACAGAATTGGTAGACCCTGCTATATCGGGAGGTGATGCCATCCCTGGTGAAGGACAGGGACATAAAACAAATGAGGAGACAGGTTAGAAATCAGGAGAGGAAATAAAGAACAGTGAGAAAAATGTCTGTCCTCACAGATTTACAAGGGGGATCAAAACCGTTCAGGCAACCAGAAATTCCACTCAACAAAGGGTTCTGGTATCTCAGATTTGTAGGTGCTGTTAAACAGAAGCCAAAACTATCCACAGAAGCAAGTGAGTGTCCCTGTTTCCATGTGTCAGGCAATTACAAACTGTTTGCTGGGGGGGTTTCTCTCTGAAAATGAAGTTCTCAAGAAGTCAGAGGCCCATGAATATTTCAGATAGCAGGGACATGAAGATCTGTCCCCATGGACATGACCACAGTCACCCCGTGGGAATCCAGTCCCAAAACACGCAGGGATGGGCAGCTGGTCTGATTGCATAACCTCAGAGTACATCCACCTTCACCTCACAGCCTTTTCTTCTTCCTTTCCCCTCAGAATGCCCCTTTTCCTTTAGCAGGAGTTACATAAACACTCAGCTCCCGGAAGCAGTGCTGTAAGAAAACAGGAATACTCACACCAGCCTCCAGCATCCCTCTCCAGTCAGCAAAGCTGAAAGGAGCCAAGCAATGCATTCATGCACCCAGAATAAACTCTCAGAAATTCTTAAGGAAAAAAGAAAAACAATGAGGAGCTGATTGGGAGTGATGTTTTCAAAGCCACACTGAAGCTGTAGGACCAAGAGGTGCCTGGGGAGTTCACTCAGGTACCCCCTGCAATTCACCTGGGTGAGGACACAGGGACAAGGTTTAAACAAGACAGAGGCACACACAAACAGCCAACAGGAGTAGGAGGGCTGAATAAAGACACAGCTCTGGAGTTTCAGTGGGTATACACAGATAGATTTATTTTAAGTATATGTACAATATTAGATGGATACAGAGATACTCAGAAATTCTGAGGATGATGAGGACTCAGTGTGAAAAATCACCCTTCCCTGAATTTTTCCCCTTTTTTTCTTGCTTTGTTCTAGTGGATTAGAGAGCCAGCACACTGGACTATAAATGAACACTCAGCAGCACTGGCCTTCTCCCAAGCCTTAAATTGTTTATAGCCCATTCGATCTCCACTTACAGCCTTGGATCTGCTAATCCAATTGCATCTTCTTTCTATAGCTGGGCTTTTTTTTCCTCTTAAACACCATCTTATCTAATCAGCACCATTTGCATTGTGTGAAGTCTATATGCGGTACAGGAACCCAGTAAATCAGATTTAATAGATCAAAGAGCTGTTTTCTAAAGCTCAGCAATCTTTTTTCTTCATTTAAGAATTAATATGTGTGCTCAAAGACAAGGATTTGTGAAAATTCTGCAGGATCACGTTTTCTTCTCAATATTCAGCAAAAAATATGGTGCTGAAGGGGAGTTTCTGTATTTCTGCACCACGTCTTCCTCTCCACTTCCCAACCCCTGGGGCAGAGATGCTGCTGTGACCTTTTCTGCACTGGGGTAGGAGATTCCCTGGGATAGGCACGGTTTGCATGGTGACTCGAGGACAGCTCTGAGAAAGACGAGGGGCCACAGCTCCAGCAGGACTCTAGAACAGGCCACAAGACACAACAGTGGCGTGGTGAGAATCCCAGGAGAGCTCCAAACACCCCCCATATTCCCTGAAGAGCTGGAGCAGAGTGATGGGAGTGGTACCAGAGAGTGACAAGTGGCCAATGGACCTCAACTGGTGTTCCTCATTTCCCAGCTGGCTCCTGCTGCCCTCAGCCACTTTGGCTTCCTCAGAGGCCAAAGACACATCATCCCTTAGGTCACTGAGAGGAGGGAGCCTTCCAGGCTGCTGCAACTTGCTGGTTCCTGATTCATAAGCACTTTTCCCCTTCTAGTGCTTATTCACGCATCAGAGAACATTTCTTCTCCCCTCTGTGCAATTACTGAGCACACACATTGGCTTTTAATTGCAAGATTAACGTTCCCATTAAAAAGGAAATTCTTACAGAGTTAATAAGCAAAGTTTTTAGGAAAGGACCATGATCCTACTTGCAAAGACCAACCACAGTTGGTTTGATATGCCTTTTAACTTGGCATATCAAACTGGACACACATTTGCTCTCATTCTCCAGAGTCCTTCCTGCATGCCTGCAATTTCTGCCCAAATTTGATCTCTACTTTCCCTAGATTGGAGTCACTGCTGCAGAGAAGCAGGTGAAGTCTGCAGGTTGCTCTCCAGCCCACTTCTGAAACCTGGTGTCACCTCAGCTCCTTCCACCCCTTCCCAGCTGTGGTAGATATCAGATGTGAGAGGATTCAGAGGGGTTTCTTGCAATACACAGAATCCTTTGAAAAATTCACCCAAACCTGTAAGAAAAAGCAAATTTCTGCTGCTTAGTCATGGCATGACCAGCCCAGGGCCCTCTTCTGTCCTCAACCTTGTCCTGCAGGGTTTGAAACAGGAGCAGTGGCACCACAGCTTTTGCCTCTTGGATCTACCCTAAACAGAGGATCCCAGCTGTCCCCTGCCATGAGGCTCTGAGTGGGATCAGATTAGGATCAGGATGAGCCCAGAACACAGATCTTGGTCTATTGGTTGTTATTTTTGTTATATCAACAAACAAAAAAGGGGAAAACACACACTTCTATGATTTACCCACCAACACATTCACTCTTCCCCTACCACTGCTAAAGTAATGACATCCCAGAAACATCCCAACCCCAGTGCTAAAATAATATCCCAAAGACATCCCAACCTCACTGCTAAAATAATGACATCCCAGAAACATCCCAACCTCACTGCTAAAATAATGACATCCCAGAAACATCCCGACCCCACTGCTAAAATAATGACATCCCAAAGACTTCACAACCTTCTCCTGCCAGACCAGCTGAGTCCCACCATGATAAGGGACAGGTGTCCTCCTTCTCCTGAGAGAGCTGATTCTGAGCTTCAATTAAAGCAGATTTCAATAGACTGGAATGCAACAGGCTTCCCAATTACTCCCTTTTTGTTTCTGGGTGTGTTTGGTCACTGAGTCTTGTTTCTCTCTGCAGGGAAGTCTGCTCACTAAGCCTGCCTGCTTATTTAAATCTCAGCAGCCTCAGTCCACTGCCATTTTACCACCTGAGACCAAAAACCTGGAGTCCCTGAGTCATTAAAAGCAAGATGCAATTAGCACCAATTCTGCCTGGCTCACTCCCTCCTATTCCATGCCAATGTCTGAAGCTCCTTCCTTTGTGAGCTCTAATGCATGTTTAATGTGCAACTTAATTATTTGATTACAACAGCGTAATTATGTAATTGTAATGTATTGTGCAAGTTGGCTGGAAGGAGATGGGAGACATTTTCTGTGTGACGTGGGATACACAGAACACAACAGCATTGAGGAAACAGAATAAATCTAGCGAGACAATAATTCGGAGGAATAAAGTTAACAAAATGGGCACTTTGGAAAATGAAAAGTAGCTGGACTTTTTTAAAACCTTTATAATTAATTTATTCTTCCCTCCTTTGTGATCAGTGAGAAATTTCCTTCTCATTGCCAAAGCAAGAGCGTGTCTGTGCTGGAAGCGTGTGGCCAGGCAGGCTCTCCCGTCCCTGCCACATTCCTCCAAGGAAAACTGAAGATGTGCCCAAATTGTTCAGAAAATGGCAGCAGAGGAAACACACCCAGGTTTTACTGCATTACAGGCACCCACAGCTCAGCCACAACCACACAGGAGCCAACAGAGCTGAAAAACCTCCCATGGAATAACCTAGCCATGGAAATAGGAGGAGATGCACAGAGGGGCTCATGGCAATTAATCACAGAGTAGTAATTCAAGTACCTGGATGAGCCCTCTGGGCCATCTCAGGGCAACACACTTGCTCTCCAACATCTGGACTTTGGATCAGAATGCTCCTCTCCATGGACTGTACCCAAAAATGAGGGAAAAAACCCTGGAAGAAAAGGATCAAGGTAAGCAACAGACACAGAGCTCACTGCAAGGATTGCAAACCACATCTTGGGGATCGATTTTGAGTCCAGCTCTGTGAGCTCTCCGGTTTCTCCTGCTCTCCTTCAAAAGACTTTAATGACCCCATCCCCCAGCAGCAAGATTCCCAAGGACACCACATCAATAAATAAGAGGAGCAGCAGCTGAGACAGCCAGCTCAGCCTCCTCATCCCGCATCTGGTGAGGAATAGTCCACCTGCACCATCCTTGTGGAGACACAAGCCCACGGGAAGCATCTTAGAGAGACCACTGAGCCTGTTTCTCATCAGCAGCTGATGGATAGCTGGGGAGGGCTTGCACCAGTAAGGCTTTCCTCATACCAGCAAGGCTTTCCTCATACCAGCGAGGCTTTCCACAGCGAGGGTCTCTCCCGTTGGAGCGCAGCCCCTGCAGCGCTGGCAGCCAGACACGAGCCCACAGCAGCCAGAAGAGCTGTACCCAAATCCTGGCAGCTGCACACCCACTGTCAGGCTGCTTTACAGGTGACACACTTCCCCACAACTGGGGTTACACTCCTGGCTCTTTCAGCCAAGTTTCTCCCTCGTGGAAGAACCTTCCCAAGCCCAGCTTTGGCAAACGTGGGATTCCGAGCTGTTTCAAAGCCTGCTCTTGTCTGAGCACAAACTCCAGAGTAAGTAATACTGAGCCTGTTCTGATATCAGCCAAGCAAAGAGAGGCAGTGACAGGCTGTCCATCTGCCAGCTATCCAAATAAGATTAAGGAGCAAAGTCTGGGATGTGGAAGTGGTCCCCTCAGCCAGGCAGTGCCAGTAACAGCGAGCTCTTGTAGCGGTGCCAGCCAGGGAGGGATGGTGAATGGAACCAAATAATTGTACTTATACCCAGGCTAAATTTGCCAGAAGTTTAATTAGCAATGCTTAGATAAGACCCAATTTCAGTCCAGAAGGGTCTGTTTCTCCCAGGGGTCTTCTCCTGTTTACACCAGGGTTAGCTGCACAACACACACAACTACAACATACAGCTTCACTCCCCACTTTGCCCATGGAAAGAGCTGCAGGGAGGCTCCACCCTTTCCCAGAAACAGGCATTTTGGAATTTGAATCACACACCACAACCCACAAAAATTCTGCCATCTCCTAGCTTGCAGTGAGACAATGAAATATTTGCTACCAAAATAAGAAGTCAGCACTTGGAGAGGATGCTTCAAGAAAAAAATTGTTTGTTTGGTGGAGTTTACTTCTCAAAGAATGTCATTCCAAGCCAGAGTAAAAACATTTCTGTTTTACAATTAGAGAAATATAAAGATTTGTATGCATGCTCAGTTTAAAAAAACAGAAAAATATTTAAAAGAGCATTTAATGGAATCCTAACAGAGCAGATTTGGCATATCCCACACATTCCATTGCTTTACTTTAAAATACAAATTACAAGAAAACTTTCTGTGCTGAAGCTTTCTTGCTGTCTGGCAAGAAAAGAGAGGCAAAAAGAGGCTGCAGATTAGCCTGGGCCATCAAGGACTTCCAGAGCATCTCTCTCAGAAGCAATCACGGCTATCATCTTTAAAACCTACCACCGATTCCTCTGCCATTGCAGAAGAATTCATTAACATTTTGCTCCCGGACAGGAAAAGAGGCCTTCTCCTGCAGATCTGGGCAGCTGCTGGGACCCCCAGCAGCATCCATCACCCAGCATGTGAGGTCTGAAATGCCTCTCGGTGCACCCGTGTTTGTGTGCATTTCTGAGTGCCTGGGAAGGATGCTGTTGTGCCAAGGCCTGTCTGACTCTTCAGGGAGGTCACACAGACCTGTTAGAATTCAGCAGACGCGCAACAAACGCACTTTAGCACCATCTTCTCACCTTCCAGCACTCTCGCTCCAAGGAAAAGGAAAACAAAACAAAATGTTCATAGTGCATCAGCGACGGCTTCCCAATCTCCCAGCACAGCTGCTGCCCATGCTGGCTGACACAAAGACAAAATCTGGGATGGGGGGAGATTTAGAGTTGCTTTTCCAGAGGAGCGAGCCCCAGGCTCATCCACTGGTGTGCATCACTCACTGTTTCCCTGCAGTGAGGGCTGGAGCCCTCTGTCAGGGAAGGAAATCTGGATTAATGCTGCTAATTAAAAGAGACACAGGACTTGGTGGGCAGGATCAAACGTTTTCTCTTTAGTGGAGGGGATGCACAGAGGATGTCAGAGAATCATGGACTGGCCTGGGTTAGAAAGCACCTTAAAGCTCATCCAGTTCCACCCCCTGCCATGGCAGGGACACCTTCCACTGTCCCAGGCTGCTCCAAGCCCTGTCCAAGCTGGCCTTGGACACTTCCAGGGATGGAGCAGCCACAGCTTCTCTGGGCACCCTGTGCCAGGGCCTCAGCACCCTCACAGGGAACAATTTCTCCCTAACATCTAACCTAAACCTACTCTCTGTCAGTGGGAAGCCATTTCCCCTTGTCCTGGCACTACAGACTCTTGGAAATCATCCCTCTCCATTTTTCTTGTCGGCTCCTTCATGTACGGGGAATGTCCCAGTAATTTAATGAAGATCATCTAACTCTATACAGCTGCAGTCTAAAAACATGTATGTGGACACCTGGCAATGCTCTGCAGCTCCTTCATAGCTCTGAACATCCTTCAGCATTGTCCAAAACCTGCTAACATTGGCACAAGAGCTGTCCCAGACTTTGGAGCAGCCCTTTCTCTCACTGGCCATGAGCACAGCCAGAGGAGCTGCAGGGCACAGGGACTGGGATACAAGGACAAGGGGCAACAGGAACTCACTGATGCCCAGGAAGTTCCAGCTGAGAGGAGGATGAACTTTTCCTATGCAGTGACTGAACCCTGGGCAGATTGTCCAGAGAGGGGGTGGAGTCTCCCCCACTGGGGATATTCCAGGACCAGGTGACGCACTGTGGTCCCTTCCAACCTCACCCATTCTGGCATTCTGTGACATTCCACACATTAGTTTCAGCTGGAGAGTTAACAGACTTCAAGGCCAGGGAAGACCACTGAAATTATGGACTCTGATGCCCTGGGAACACAAGATAGGCAGTCTTTCTCATAAGGCTGATTGGGCTGGAGCAGATCTTCCAGAAAAATCACCCAACTTTGCCAAGGCTCCATTGCCTCTGTTGGAAAATGGTCCAAGACTTTACAGATAAAGACCACAAAGGAAGTTCCTCCAGGACAAGCACACACAAAGGTGCCACCTCTGGCTGAGGAGGACTCCTCAATGCCAGAGCTGGAAAAGGACACCAGGAGAAGCACCATCACCATACTTCACCATGTTTCCTGGAACTTCTCACTAAATGTCAGAGCAGACACTGCAGGGGTGACTCCCAGCTCTCGGATCAGCCTCCAAGAGGAGTGGGGGTGCTGTTTCTGGGTAGGAATTTCTGTTGGTTCTTTGAAGCTTAGACTAATTAGACCTCTGTTCTCAGAAGAAAACCCACTGTCCCTCCTGAAGTCAGATCCCAAGCCAGCTGGTTTACCCAATGCATGGCTCTGAAACATCAGTATTTTCCCATTTCTCTAGGAATGTCCTGATCAGTTGCATCCCATTCTCTTCTCCCTCCTTTCCCATTGTTGAAGAGCCACTTGGCCTCTCTTCTGCCCAACCCACAGGTGCATAATTGGAAAAAAAATTACAACGCAACACTGTTCCTTATAGAAAAGCAGCTTTCCATGTAAGCATTAAATATCAATTACATGAGAAGCCATGCAGTGCTTTAATTACACTCATGAAAAATCATCCCATTAATCAAGTTTTTAATCAGCCAATTTCTCATGAAAGGGTGGAAACTGTTATTTTATCGATTAACTCTTAGCAATCACCTAGATAAATCAATTCTACTTTTTTTTTTCTTTTCTTTTTTTTTTT
>VZRZ01008565.1:642019-748594 GCA_013398175.1 Climacteris rufus
AAAAAAATCTTCCTTTTTCGGGGACTTGCCTGAGTATGAAATAAGTTCCTTGCTGCTTGTTTCTGGCAGTGCTGTGCTTCCTTCTGGGGCTGGTGGTTGGAATGTGGGCTCCTTGCTCTCACACCCACCATCCCAGCATCCACCATCTCCATGGAAAAGGCGCTGTCATCTTTCAAAGCTCTGATTGGGGAGACTGGGTCCACTCCAGATCAAAAAGATTTGCAAAAATAAAGGGTGATACAAGAAACAGCTTTGCCTTTTGAGAGGAGATGAAAAGAGCTCAGCTCACTTAGTCCAGCAAAACAAAAGCCACGAAGGGACATGGCTGGGGTCTGGAAATACATGGAGGGCTGGAGAAGGAGAAAAGGGAGGGAGGAAAGCAGGGCGGAAAAGAGCCATTCCAGTCGATGAACAAAGCATCTGGGAGTTAATGTAAGCTGGAGTTTAGAAACACATGCTGAGACTCAGAGGAGAAAGACTTTCTAACAGGCTTCCCTTGGGAGTTGCTGGGCAAAACCTGAAAAAGGTTTTTTGCATAACTGGAGCTCTTGAAAGGCGTTTGCAATGGCTGGGAATGAAGCAGGCTCCACGGAGCCTGTCCTGCCTTCAGAGAGGGTTTTCTGGGATCCACATCCAGCCTAGACAAGAAGCCACTTGATTAATTATTGCTTCTGCTGACTTCTCCCACCTACTGCTCAGTTCAACCCCAATTATTCAGGATCAGCTCCTAACAATCTATTGAAGAGGTACAGCTTTTCATTTGCATAAGCAGTTTCAGCCAACACAGTCTGTTGAGACAGAAAATATACACTGAATATTTAGCAAGTCTGATGGCATTTCAAGAGCATGTGATGGCACACAATTGATGACATCATGCGTTTCTCCTGTTTCCTGAAGCTGAAGACTAATGTGGCCCAGAACTCAACCCAAAAAGGGATTGGCTCAGGGTTAAAAAAAATAATTAAAGAAAAGAAATGTATGCAGACTGTTTCTGCAGAGTGTTTCTAGATTTAGATGCAACTCCCAAAGAACACCATCCAGCAATATCAAAGTTTCCACAGAACTGCAAAATTATATGCAAAGCCCTGGAGTAGGAACAGAGAATAGAGACAAGTACTCCTCTCCTTTCCTTGGAGAGGTGCAACGAGCTGCTCTGCTAAGGTCCCAGGTGGGTTTGAGCCACAAACCCACTGTCAGATCATATAATCCCCAGCCTGCTGTTCCAGCCTGGCAGGTGGCTGTGGCCTGGCTGTAGGAGCATGCCCAGGTTTCAGAGAGACCTGCTCCTTGCTGGGCTTGGCTACTGAGCACTTGGGAACAGAGATACTGTTGTCACCTCCCTTCTAATATCGAAATTATCCCTCAGCTGGGGGGCATCAGTGTTGGTGCAAAAGTCTCCCTGTGCCCTTTCCCCTGTCCCAGGGCTCTTTTCCTGGCTCTGTTCCACACATTCTACAGCACTTTAAGCAATCACCAGTCCATTAAAGGATGCTACATGGGGGAACCTGGCTGGTTCCCAGGAAGGAGAGCCAGCAGCACTCATCTGGCTCAGTGTCCCGTGGCCTTACACAGTCCCTGTTCAGCTCCCAAATCATAGAATCCCAGAGTGGTTTGGGCTGGAACTGACTTTAAGGGACACCATACTAGACCAGGGTGCTCCAAGCCCTGTCCAGCCTGGCCTTGGACACTTCCAGGGATGAGGCAGCCGCAGCTTCTCTGGGCCACTTGTGCCAGGGCCTCACCACCTTCACAGGGAATCATTTCTTCCCAATATCCCACCCAGACCTGCAGATCTCAGCTCTAAGCCATCCCCTCTTGACTTGTCGCTTCACATCCTTGTCAAAAGTCCCTCTCCAGCGCTCTTGGACAAATCTCCCAATCCTATTTATGTGTCCCACGCATTGGGTGCTACAGTAAGACTACACATGACCCCAGCATTAGCAGGAACACCCTCGGAAACTGCAGATGCACAAATCCCCATTTGCCTCCTTCTCTATCTCCCTCTCTCCTGCTCTTGCTCCCGTCCAACAGCCACGGAAAAAGCATCTGGAGCACAAGCAGCACATGGCAGCACAGCACGGGATAGTGCAGGAGAGACCAGGGCTGGGATAGAGCTGAGGTGGGGAATTGCCAGTGGAGAGGGTGCAGGATGCAAACAGCCTGGGGACACCCTCACACCCCTCCCAGCTGCTCTGATGTGTCTGTCATGTGTGAAGAAGAGGCACCTGCACTGAATGGTCACATCCAGCAGGCCTTGGGAAAATGCAGCTGGCAAAGGATTCCACCCCGGCGCTGGCCCTGCTGGCAGCCTGCTCCCTGCTCTCTCAGGCAGTGTGTGAGGGATGCTGGGCACTGACAACCTCTGCTTGGAGCAAAATAGAGATCAGCAGCGACTGAGAAACAAAACAAATCCCTCAGTGAGTATCTGGCATCCCAGTCTGTTCCTGAGATCCTCAGATCCATCCTCTTGCCTCTGTAGTCAGGTCAGGAAAAAGTTTTGCTCCTTGCTGTTAGGACCAGTGCTGTCAGAACTGCTGCTTACATTGAAAAAAGCATCTCCACACCACTGCATACCCAGAAGAACAGCCCTGGCCGCTGATTTTAGCGGGTATCAAATAGGAAGTCTTTCCTTACAAATACCTGTTGGCTTTGAGGGAAAAAGGGCCATGAGCCTACACCTGATTGCAAGGAAGCCCGGCCACGTCCTACAGAGCATCCCCACGCACACATCCTGTGCTCCCAACATCTTTCACGGCACCACAAGCACTGGAAGGAAAACCACAGAGCCACCCCAGAGCAAATCTTCCCCCAAAGAGTGCAGTCGCCTGAGTCTGCAGAGAATAACACAGGGCTCCCCTGCGCCGTTCCCTGCCTCTCTCCCCCGGGAAAGCTTGTTCAGCCTCGGGAATGCTTTCACTTGTGTGGCCTGGGACAGCATCCCCCAGCAGGGAATTAAAGGAGGGGGAGGTCTGCAGGCTGGCGCTGGGGCGGACAATGGGGAGCGGGAGGGAAGGGGGAAGAGGGGAGGAATGCTGCACGCTTTGCCAGGCACGGCTCAGGGCGGGATAAAGGCAGAGGAACGAGCCGGCTGAAAGCGTCAGCCCAGCCAGAGCCGCCTGATTTATCCTCCGCCGCTGCAATTATTTATTCATAAATTAAACAGACAGAGGAACGAGGCCGGATGCCTGCTCAGAGGTGGCATTTGTGGGAGGAAGGAAGGTACAAGGACCCCACCCAGGGAGGGCTGTCTGACACTTCTCCTTCCCCCAGCCGCAATCATAACCTCTGATTTAATTGTCTTAATGAGAATGGGGGTGAAAAAAAAATAGACAAGGCAAGAGCAGACTTTTTTTTCTCAGGCAAAGGCTTCTCCTGATGGCCAGCAGTGGTCTCAGGCTCACTGTGTCTGCTCCCTGGACATCCCCGTGTTCCACATCCCTTGGGAAAAAGTCCCATACTTACAGTGCCGCTATTCGTGCCCTGTCAGCACAAAGACTGGTCTGTGCAAACACTGCCCACGGGGCTGATGGAGGGATGCTGCCCTCCTCATGCCCTTCCCGGGGATGCTCCCCAGCCACATCCAGCCCTGCCGGCCAGGGGACCCCACCTGGGGATACTCTGACCAGCAAGGACAGGCTGTTGTGTCAGGGAGTGAATGAAAGCACCCAGGGAAACAAAGAGAGAACAATTAAATGAAACAGCTCACTACCACCGAGATCAATGCCATTGAATAAGAGATTTTCAGGCCAAGCCTTGTGGGTCTCAGAGACAGCCTGAACAAGCCAGGAAGAATTTGGGCAGATGATCATTACCAATGAACCCAAGCACAACTTCCCAAGTGCCAGGTTTTGCTCTGGGATCTGAAGACAGCATGCTTTGGGGAGGGGTATTTGCCTGCTGGCTCTTTGCCGCTCCAGAATCTCATTTTCCAGGATGTCAACAAGGCCAGGAAGGCCAGAAATGTACATTTGCCTTTTAGTGACAGCTGAACTACATGAAATCTGGCTCTGGGGCTCTTGGAAAGCGCAGTAAATACCATTAAGATTTGTAATAAAACTACTCTGCTTGGCAACAGGAGGCTTTTCTTATCCACCATTCTTCTGTGATCCTTCGTCTTGGCTTACCAGGAACCCGTGTTTGGAGCCCAGCCTTGCTCCCAGCATCATCCAAGGGAGCAAATCAGGTTCCTGCCCTGGAAAAAAGGGACAACAAGGTTCAACAGAGCCCCAGGCAGCTTGGCCATGCCTGGCGTGGGACAGAGTCTCTGCAAGGTCTTCCCAACCCTCTGGCACCACAGAGCTGAGAAGAGGCTCCATCCCAAACCTGCATGATCCCAACCCCACCAGGCATTAGCTTGGCTGCCTGCTGCTGTACCCGTGGGTCTGTCAAGTATAAGTGGATTTTATCTTCTCAGAGGAGGAGAATAAAGAGGTGAGAGAGACCGTGTGGGTCAGCAATCCCTGCAAGTGTCACCTACTGCATCTCCATAGGGATCCTAAACAAATGCCACCCCAGAACCATCCTTGTTCCAGCTGGAACAGCTGACAGGACAGACTGTTGCAATTCCCAGTGGCAAGGAAGAGGTTAACCCACTCCCCACAGTGCTCTCCCACTCTTGTCAGCGCTGCCCCAGGCTCAGCAGCTCTCCCAGCTCTGGCCATTCCAGAGTGAGCAATTTAAATATTGAGCATATTTAAATATTAAATGGGGAAAATAAATAATAAATAGGATGAAAAATATTATTTACCCCTAAATGGGGACATCACTCACTAAAACAAAAGAGGCAAGAGGAGCCTGTCCCCAGGGCTGCAAAACATCACAGCCTCACCTCCACTTGTTGCCACAGAGTCCTGCACATAACTTGTGGGCAACTAACCAAGAAACACAGCATGTGATGAGAGAAGGGCTCCCTCTCCAAAACCCCACCAGTGTGCAAAACCCTCAGTCCCAGAAACTCCTTCACCCAAGGCTGCACCCCGGATCTGGTCCCTGTACAAGGAGGAACCAGGCAGGATGGGAAGGCCCAGCTCCCCACCCACACAAAACCCATCCATACCAGCTAGAGGAGCAGGAGATGCATTTCCATGTCCTTAGGATGACACAAAATATCTCTGAGTCATCCTGAGTCATTCCTGAAAGTTATTAGGATCTCCTCTTCTTGCTCCTCTGGCAGCTCCACTCCCAACATCTGCCGCGCCTTCGTGGCTGGAGAGGACAGGGAGAACACGTCATTCCCCAGCACCCAACAATCTCCCCCCCACACACAGTGAAATGCAGCTTTCAGCCCATTTTTGAAGCCAGGCAGAGATGGCAGCAGGCAGCCCCGCTCTTCCTAGAAGGATGTCTCTCCAAAGCTCCTGCAAACAGCTCCACAAACTTCAGTGACAGAGTAATTGTACATTATCTGCTACAATTTCACTCTGACGATGTAGGGGGCAATACAAAGAGCAAAGAGACTGTAATATTCATATTGACATTCCCCCAAAAAGCCTCCTTTCCTGTCTTATGAATATGGAAAGCTTGCCTGGAGGCTTTGCTTAGACACAGTGTGTTGGTGTTTAATCAGAGGAGGTGGAGCAGGAGCAACCCCTGCACAACACAGCCTGCCACTTTTTAGGATGTGCAAGACATTCTCCATTTTCATGGACAATTCTGTTTACAATCCCTCCTTTAAAACAGCTTATAAAAGATTCACTCTGCCTCAGTATTTGAGACAAGAGTTAGTCAGGGAACAGGATTCTGTCTCCTATTTCTTCCCCATGGGAATTTTTGATGAAAACCATTTTTTTGTCTGAACTTTTCCGTAAGCAACAAAAAGATTTTTTTTCCTTCCCTGCTGAAAAAGAAGTAAAGAATTAAATACTTCAGCCACAGCCCAGCATTCCTTGAATTGGAATGAGTGCCAGAGTGCCTAAGGAGAGCTGCAAGGGAAGAGCCGGAGTAGGAAAGCACGGGGTTTTCTGGACTGAGTGACCAGCTACCAAAACTGAGGCAAAGGTTTTGTTGGAAATCCAGTTTCTATGACTTTCTGCAAGGACAAGAATTCCAAAAACCTTTGGGTACACATCTCCCAAGGGTAGGGAAATTGGATGTTCAGAGGGCATCTTCCACTCACTTGAGTTGGAGGACAAATATACACTTGGTCCAAACAGAGAAAAAGAACAAACCTTTTCCCTTTTTCCCCCCCAGGCTGAAATCCATGGAAGCCTGTGGGATTTTTGTTCAAGTGTTCAGCAGAGTCAGGACTTTCCTATGGGGTTTCTGTTCACAGTCCATGGATCTGTCTCCACATCCTTGATGGACATGCAGCCCCACGGCTGCCAGATCCCACCCTGACAGCCACGAGGAGGATATTCCCCCTGGCTGCCTCACTTACCTCTGGATGCAGATCCTGGCAATCGATTGTTTTCCTTCAATGCTGCTTCAGAGAAGAGTCTGATTTTGACAGATTTATATTTAGACTCACTTTCTTTCATTTTTTTATTTGTTTAAGGATTTCTGTTTACCTTGTGGATAGAACTCCAAGTTCACCCATGGAAGCAACCACTGAACCATGGAAAACAACAAAAAGTAAAGGAGGTACTAAAAAAAAACCCATAGTATCTGTGATACCTCAATTAAGGGAGCATAAGTATTGAAGCCTGAAGTATCTTTATAATCTGAACCATCAATTCTGACAGCAGAAGGTGCCACTACTGGAACTGGGAAAAAATCCTTGCTTTTCAGCTCATGAGTGGGAAATCTCTCTCACCCTGAAAAGACAAAAAACCATAACTACAAAAAATTATTATTCTAAGTTCTGTTGAACTCCACATTTTCAGTTTGATGTTCTACCTTTCTGTTCACTACTGGCAAACTGTTTTTCCCCAATCCCATGAACATTCTGATTTGTCATTATTGCTGGAAAGGTTTAAAAGAAAAGTTTTTTCCACTTCCCTGAGCTGGCCAGTTGACAGGGATGCAAGGATCTGGAGTATAAAAAGGGTAAGCAAACTTCTGGTCATGGTCCAAATTTCAGAGAGTAGGGCAAGAAAATCTGTTCACAGATGACACTACTGAACTAGAAAACACCTTCAAAGATGGTCAAACACTTCCTCAAAGAGCCTGGGAATGGGAATTATGTGAAATAGTTGTGGTTCAGGGAGCATTTTGCTGTCAGGTGCTCTTTCACTCCAGTTCCTTCCTCTGAGGAGCAGCAGAACAGACAGCACTGGTATTTGGAAAGCTTTTTTGTTTCTCCACCCACGAGTTCCTTGGAAGCCCCCTCCAGAAGCTAAATCCTTCTTTTTGATATCCTTCCAGGTCACCGGCCAATCTGTCACATCCCTGGTGTGCCCTGGCTTTTTAGGGAGCCAAGAAGCCAGAGGAAGTGCTGCTTTAATCTCTGAAAAGGGCAGGACAGCAAAGCCCGGCTCTCCCGGCAATGGCTGAAGGGCACAGCTCCTTCCTCAGCCACCCAACGCTTTTGTCCCTGGGAATCCAGGCAGGAGAAGGGGTTTTCTTCCCAGGCATGATAAGATGTTCAGCAGGATGCAGTGGGCATCTTGCTCCCGGCTTCAAAGCCAGGACCAAGAGTGATCCTCCTGGGAAAGGGCGATGAGTGTCACCGAGAGCACGGAAATGCCTCCAGCCTCCCGCTCCAGTGCTTGGCAAAACTGCCCAAACCTGGCCGGGTCCTGCCAGGTTCCCCGTGGTTCTCACCTCCTGCTCCGGGCCGTGACTTCAGCCCAGGCAAACACCATTGTCCTGTGGCTGGCCAGGACCTGGAGGGACCTTCCCCCAGGTCATGCTGGACTAATGCTCTTCCTGAGGAAAAGTGAGAGATTTTGCCTCTTCCCATGCTGAGCTGGATATTGGGACCATTCACCCAAGCACAAAGCACAAGCTGGACCTGCCCAAGGCCCATATGTCAGGAATGGGAAGGACATTCCGACCCAATGGCCATGGAAATTGTCACTCTGCCTCCCGGGCACCAACCACACTCATGTGGCACAGGCCCCAGGGCTCCCTGTGGACATCAGCTGCCAGCCAAGGACACAGGCTCCACTCATCCACTGCTTTCGCTCCAGGTGAACTGAAAGGTTGGAACCAACCAACCAGCAGGAATTCACATCAGACATTTCTGCCACTCTCCAGCCTTAATGCAGCAATGGGCACTGTGGGCTCTTCCACAGGGAGCAGCAGCCAACGCCTTGGCGTCTCCCAAGGGATTCCACTGGGTCCACCAGCACAGGGGGACAAATCCCTTGTTCTGGGTCATCAGCCCAGCTGAGTCCCCAGCACAGAGGGACAAATCCCTCATTCTCTTGGCACACAAGGTAGTGAGCACTTCCAGAGCGGTGCTGAGAGCTCTTGGCACCAGGCAGCCATCCCTCCCTCCATCCCAGCAGCAGGTTTTTCCCAGAGATGCTCCCAGCAGCTGTCGGGAAGCACCTGGCCTTGAGCCACCCGGGTTAGTGCTGCGTGGTGGAGGATGAACTCAGGAGCCCGAAGTACAGCTTCATTTTATTGCAATAAAGAAGAATCAAGTAATGACAAGGCAAAGGGTGAGCGATGGGGTAATGGGCGAGCTGCCACAGAGCAAAGCCAAAGGAGACCAGCTCCTCCTGCTCCTTGCCTTCACTCACTGCTCGGGATTGCCTATGGAAGTGCCAGACTCCAAGGAGAAAGCTGTCGGCCGGAGCTGTCACCAAGGGACTAATTCATGGGCAATTCACAATTTATGCTCAGCCTTTGAGCCCGGCTGCTTCCTCCAGCTACGGAATTAATTAGACCCCTCCTGCCCTGCCTGCTGCACCTGCCTGCTGCCCAGCCAGGCTGCACCCCTGCTTTGAAATCCCTGCACCATCAATACTGCATTAGCAGCACTTGCTGGAATCACCACCAGGGAATATTGCCAAGCACTGTGTATTTGCTTTTATGGCAGGGGAGGAAGGGTCCTGCCTGCACAGACACAGCCCCCAGAACTCCAGCACAGCTCTCCTCCAAGGAGAGGCTTGCAATGGGATGGGTGAAACCCTGAGGTCTGCTGGCAGGATGAAGTGGTCCCCTGAGGCAGGTTTGGTTTTACAGTTCTTTGGCCAAGTTGATTTTCATGGTTCCGCATTCCTGGCCCTATTAGCATCCCAGGCAAGCTCAGCTGACCACTGACCCTAAACAAGACCATCTCCTGGCCCTCTCAACAGCAGGGCCCTTTAGCAGAGCTAAGAGTATCCCAATATGTCACAAAGTACATGCAGAAACACTGGAGCATTGGCAGACTCCGAGTATCCCAATATGTCACAAAGTACATGCAGAAACACTGGAGCATTGGCAGACTCCAGGGTGAAAATCCAGCTCCGCTCCCTCTGAGATTGTTTTAGCAGGGATGCTCCTTGAACTGGAACCACAGAAATAATTTGCCAGTGGAAAACCCGTACCTTCAGGTGCAATGCAACCCAATTTTCCCGAAGAAGCAGAGTGTACCAGGACAATCAGAAAAGCAATATGTAGTTTTCCTCGGATGCCTCACAGCAGCCCTAACGGAAGAACCACAAATGAGATGTCCTCCCCCACACCAAAATGAGCTTTTAGCAAAGTCCACCTCCACAACAGATTAACAGTTTGTGTCAAAAATCCCAAATCCAAATTCCCTTAGAGATGGGGGAGGCTGGGGTAAGAACCCAACTTTGCAACCTCTGTGGCTGATACCAGTTTCTACAAACAGCCGAGTGCACAGACTTCAAAGGGGTTGAGAGAGGATTTGACCCTCTCTTCCCCATCGTTTGTGTGCACTTCCGATTTCAGTCCCACTGAGGTGCTCAGGGTGCCCAGCTGGATGAACAGGAAGCTGATAAACTTTGTGTATCACTAGTTTAGTGTGATAATCACTGCAGGCATGACCTACCAAGGAGAAGGACCACAAGGAAACCAGCGTCATCCACCACGGAGTCCCCTCCTCTTGTCTTGAGCATTCCTCTCTGAATGGGATAGCGGCCCTGCCCGGCTTCCGTGAGCCCTGAAAGGAACAGAAAACACACTCAGCCCAGGAGCTGCTCAGGCACTGCGCTCACAGGAGCCAGGCAGGCCTTTCACCCAAGCAGCACATTAAATATAAAAGAGAAGTCACCATGGATGTTAATATATAGCATCGGGATTTATTCCGCCCTCCTGTTCTCAGCACCACGTGACAACATTAATTAAATGTGTTTCTGACCCTGCTGCGCTTCTTTAAATATTTGCCATTCTCCACAAGCAGTGTTTGGTTAATGAAATGAAATTAATGAGCTCATTAGATTGTGCCGTAATCTTTCAGATGCGAGCCCAGCGCTCGGAATCACTGTTCCCTTTCTCCGCTCTCTTTAACTCAGCGCATTCAGCTCCACAAGCAACAGCTGAACAGGGGAGTAATCAATTAACAGGGCAGCCAGCCACGGAAAGGGGAAGGAGGAAAGACCAAGGCCAACGAGAGGCAGCCCGGTGACTTTCCCACGGGAGCTGATCCCGCAATTCCGGGCGGTCCCTGGCACACATTGCTTCGTTTGGCAAATGCTTCTCCAAGGTGAGGATCAGCTGGAGGAGTCTGATGGGGCAGGAGCTGAATCCATGGCTACACCAACTCCAATTTGTATGGGAAAGCCAACAGGTCTTGGGAAAGAAGAGCTGGGCTTAAAGCCTCCAAGAAGTGCCTCTTAACAGCAGCCCCTGGCTCTGGCTGAGCCACAAAGGCCCTCACTCCAAACTGGCCGAGGCCACAGTGTTGTCCCCCACCACTGACCCCTAAACCTCGTCCTGGAGTGAGGAAAGCACATGTGGCCCCATGTCCCTCCACCAGGCAACTCCCACACTCACTTTGATAATTACTCACCCCAATTCCCCCCACGCTGATCCAAACAAACCCTCTGGCATCCAGCCTTTCCCACATCTTCCCCCTGCCCGGAGCAAAATCCACATCCTGGTGTCCACCACTGAAGTGAAGCCCCAGGAGCAGCAAGTGAGGCTCTTTGCCTTGGGGCTGCACCACCTCGCCAAGCAAGCATGATTCCCACAAATTTCTTTTTGAGCAGGAAGGATTCTCCCCAGAGCGGTGCTCTGTTTTCCTATTGTCTTGTGAAGCTTCATCAAAGAATTAACTCAGATCAAAGAGTCTCCACAGCAGCACGAAATCCCCTGATGTGGAGGGAAGGGAGGAGGGGGTGGACAATAAGACAAAAAACGCTTCAGTAAATCTCTTTCCAAGAAAGCAAATAGGTGTCGTTTCTGCATGCACAGAAACCCCACAGTTCAGAGCCTGTGTTAGCTATGGTGACTCCCAATAGCTCCGGAGGAATTCAGGGTAGGAAATGTATGCAAATCGAATTCTCTCTGCAGACAGATTGGATCACAAAGCTTTATCAGGCTCCTGTCCCCAGACTTTTGTAATTTACCTTTTAGCCCAGAAATCACACGACAGTGAGCCAGGCCTGCTGGGATAAAACAAGGGGGTGATGAGCACAACCTGGGGGAGCAAGAGGGGAGTGTTCCTACAGTGAGACACTGAAAAATCTCCAGGTCTAAAAAGGCAGAGACACTCCAAGTCCACACAGAGCCCTTGAGGAAAGCAATGCCACAGCCACCATTGCAGGGCACATGAAAAGAAAAACATCTTTCCACTCACAGGTGGCAGGACCAACCCAAAACAACTGGAAACCCCAGACTAACCATATTCCCACATTCATCAATTGTACCAACCCTGGGGACCCAAAAGATGATCTCAGAGGACACTTGAACTGTCCCCTCTTTGCATCTTACAAGATTATCACATTAGCTTGAAAAAAAGCCAGAATTGTCTCTATCCACTTGTCCAAGCATAAATGACAACACCCAAAATGCCAGGCTCTGAGCCAAAATATCTCCAGGTTAGCCAGGTCTTTCACAACCCTTCACATCCTACCAGCCCATCCACTGAGGTTTGACTTTCCTCTCCTTTAAAGGATCTGAACGCCCCTGCCGTCAGTGACTGATGATTAAACAGAGGGAAAAGCACAGCTATCATTTATCCACGACCTTTGAGGGGCTGCAAATAGCACTGGCTGGCTGATGGCAGGTCCCCCGGCCACAGGGTGGAGGAGTGGCTCTCAAGGGCAGCAGGGAAAATAAATCCAGGGCCCAGGCTGACAGCTCCCCACCGCCCTGCTGCAGAGAGGAGCTGCACACACCTGGCAGCTGGGACTGAAGAGAGGGACATCACCTGAGGCAGTGGGGACCATGTAGATGATGCACAGAGGATGAGCAGGGGTGGAGAGTTACCACAACTCTTGGACAGCTCCTAAAACAGCAATGCTAGATGTCCAAGGGGTTTTCCACCATCAAACTCATCATACTCATGTGGGAGACTCCACAAGGACACACGGGTAGCCATTCATTTTGCTGAGGACATGAGAGATGGTGTTTGCTGAGAGTTACTCCAAAAGTGAAGTCAAGTTACCCTGGCATCCCAAACAGCATCTGTCACCACATTCATACGCATATCCCTGAGTTTACAGCTGGATCCCACCTCCCATCTCCCTCCAGAGGCAGCCACAGTGTTACCTGCAAAAATCAGGTACCCACCTGCTCACAGAGCTGATTTTGCTCTTAGCAAGCTGTGCAGAACCCCCTGATGGTGAGGCAGAGCATGGCCAAGCACACCAGCAGGCTGGTTTGTGCACCTGGAAGGGTTCAGTGCCATGAGCCCTCGCGTAGGTGTGGGGTCCCAGCATCGTGTGCACAGAGCAGCCGTGCCCCTTGGCTTCATCCTGGCTTAGCTGTGTAAGCAACACTGCTTCCACAGCCTTGCTTTGTTCAGAACAAGTGAACAAATCTTCAATCTTGTTTAAAATCAAATCAAAATCCAAATTTTGGCTCAGACACTGCAGCCTGCTTATGTTTCAGCCAGCCCAGCTCCTACAGCAAGAGCAAATGAATGCCCACATCCCTGGCTGTGCCCTCACACCCTGCCCTTTGTTTTTCCTCCATGGATGGGGCCTGCAGGGATGCACGGCAGCCCGAGCAGGAGATGCTTTGGTGGCAGCTGGAAGCGGAGCTGGAATCCACGGGGCGGGTTTGGAACCTCCTTACAAATGCAACTGCACTTCGGAAGTGTATTTATATCTTATCTGTGCTGTTTGCCCATATGTTCAATAAATCATTATTCATTATCTGATAAGGTGCTTGCAGGGAATTTCTAAGCCAGGTTTACAGTTAGCACGGAGCGGGACACGCTGGGAATACAAATGGAAAAATAAACAGAGCATCTGTCTCCAGAGAGGCTGCTGTGCTGCCAGGGGACTGTGGTGACATTGCCAGCCAGGACACCAAAGGCTGGGTCATCCGGCCTGCTGGGCTGGATACAACAGGCCTGTGTTATGCAGAACAGCCTCCTTTTTTGCTAATTACACGTCCCAGATCCCTCCTGATGACAGAAGTGACACTACAAAGCGAGCCATGTTTCCTCTCTTCTGCTCCTCATTCATCTCTGCCCTGCCAGACCCTCACGACAGCCAGGCAGAGACACACTCTGCTCCTCAGCATCCACAGGAACCCTGCAAAAGCCTCAGCCTGGCAACAACGAGAGAAAACCAGGGAGTGTAGGTCTGAGACAGCTTGAACATACAGGAAAACTCTTCTTGTTCTTCAAACAACAGTCTGTGGCCCAGGCATAAAACCAAAGCAGCAAGATTGGAGCAAACCCAGAGCCCTCTCTGACCCTGTCCTGTCCCTTTGCCTGTTCCAGCATGAAAAGGAGACATGGGAAGCACCCAGAGATGTTGCTCCATGGCACAACCCAGCTCCTCCTCTCTCCCTTCTGATGCTCCCTCCAACACCAGGAACCCAAACTGGCTCCATTTAGGCCAGGCAAAGTCTTACCATGGCCTTCAATACACCCATGGCCTCTCACACCTCAGCTAATCCAAGGATTAGCCGCATTGGATGGATATTTCCATGGGGAATAGGGGGAGGAAGGTGGAGGGAGAGGGTAGGGAGTCAGGTTCAAGTCATGTGAACACCAGCTCCAGCACATCTTCAAAACAGGCTACAAGGAAGTGTGACATCCAATTTCTTGGGAAGGGGAGGCAGAACGGTAATTAAATTTTCTGATCTTGTTAGCCAATTTCTCCAATCACTGCCCCCGAACTGGAGAAGGGGAAGGGAGAGGGGAGACGTTTGCGTCAGCGACGCTTGTGAGGGAAATTAGGTTTTCACGGATTATTGGGTTAGTTCCACTTCTCCCACTTTTTAATTTATTTGTCTGTATGTGCTGCCGAGCTGAAAGGCCGAGCATTTTTCCCCCTTTTTTTCTTTAATTAAAATCTGTAGTTTTGAAAGATGAAAACTTTGGAAGGGGGGGAAGACTGCACCAATATAACCATGTCAGCCAAAATCTACTTTCCTCCCAAACTTTTGTTGATCCCTCTTCAAAACAAGAGCCTAGTAAGGTCTCTCATTAGAACTCGAATGGCCTTTGGATACTTTTACAGAATAAAAAAATTGTCAATTCACTTTTTTCTATATGAAAAACGAACAGAATTTACTTGCTTACTGACACTTGCAGGTTGAGTTTCAGGTTGTTCTTTATTTTTTTAATTTTAATTTTCCCTTAATGCTACAAAAGAAATTCCAGAATTGCTGCCTGTGCAACCCTGTGCCTCTATTATTTCTCAAAAGACAGTAACTCTGCTCCCCTTTCCAATTTCTTTAGAAATAGAGAGAGAAGAGTAAAATGTGCCTATGGGCAGTGTTCAAGTAAATTATCTGTATGATTATTTCCAACTGCCTGCTGAGCAGTTTCCTAGGAACAATGCCAAGGGGCTATTTTGTTTAAGGTTTCTGAATTTGGGATAAAAGAGAAACAATGTAGTTCACACAGTGCCCAGACTCCCGCTCTGATGAAAGCTCTGGGAAGTGGGTATGGCTGCACAGATCATCCCTGGCTGGAGGATGTTTGCACAGGTATCTGGGAAGCCAGCAAGGAGCAGAAAGAAAACAGAAAGTTGCACAGCTGCAGTGTGAAGGAGCTGGGGAAAGCCCTGGTCAGGGGATCATTCAATCATTAAGGTTGGAAAAACCTACAAGGTCATCAAGTCCAACCTTCAACCCAATCACACCATGCCCATATTTCCAAGTGCCACATCTACTTCATTTCTGAGCATCTCCCCGGGCTGGGGGCTCCACCACATCCCTGAGCAGCCTGTTCCAGTGCCTGACCATCCTTGCAGTGAGGACATTTCCCCTGATAATCCAGCCTGAACCCCCCGTGGAGCACTTGAGGCCATTTCCCTTGTCCCACCGCTCCCATGCTGCAGTAACCAGGACAGTGTGCCAGTGTCTGGCTGGGAGCAGGAGACTGTGGAATCACTTCACACAGGGATGGCTGAGCTCTCTGAGCTGACCCATCCTCTGGGCTGTGCTCTGAGTTACAGGTGAGTCTTCTGCCTCCTGGGGGACTCAGTCTAGACTAGAGGAGCCTTCCCAAAGATCTGCCCAGCCCTCTCCAGAACTGGTTCCAAAGGCAGGAATCACTGCTGCCAGCACAGATGCCCAAGTCAGCCACATGGGATTTATTCCCCAGGCCTGCTGCCTGTTAAACCTATGGAGGCTCCACAGAGGTTCAGGTTGTGATTTGCCACTGAGTGCAGCACTAAGAGCCATCTGCTCTTCAGGCCACCTTCAGCTTCCAGCCTTCCTCTAGTCCCAAGAGATGGAACAACCTTCATGGCACTGGATTATGTGCTCTTATACTGGACCCACAATAGACCAATGCAGGCAGCAAAGGGGTGGTGTCAGGGCTCAACTCAGAGCTTTAAATCCCTCAGCAACCCTGTGTGCTTCCCTCAGGGAGTTTCTGACCCACAGCTATCAGTAGCTCTCTGCTCACCTTCACCCTGCCACCTCCACAGCTCCTGGGGGTGGGACCTGGACACAGATATTTGGACAGCAGAGTTGGTCTGGGTCTTTGCTCTTTACCCACTGCATGTTGTGGATCACATCCATCCACCACGCTGCCTGTGAGGGACACCAACGTCCACCCCACACCAACTTCTTTACAGACAGATCACCTTGAGTCCTGGGACTTTTTGTTGGGATACACCCATGGGTGAGAGCCCTCAGGTGGGACAGTAAAGAGCCCAAGCAAAGATCACACAAACCCTCTACGCAGCAAAGTACAAAACCCCAGATTTATCCCACACAAGTTCAGCTCCACAGAGTCTGGTCCATTTTCCATGGAGAATGGAGGTGACACCTCCAGGGTTCTACCTGCAGAGTTGACCAAAGGGACCTTCTGGAAAGGCTTTAAGCAAAGCAAAACACAAAAGCAGCACCCTGTTCTTCCTTCACAATCAGGGGGAAAACTCAGGCTGGAGCCCTGATTAATACCTTCATCATGGACAGGCTCAGAGCTGACCTGCCCTCATCAGGCTTTGCACTCTGGAAAAAGCTAATTCCAATGGCAGCGAAGAGGAAGGGAATTTACGCCGCTCCACCGTGACCCAGACTTCACAGCCATTCAAAGTGAGCAGCCACAGCCATTAAAAACTTCACTGCGTGCACTGAAGAGGCTCATAAAGAGAGTGTGAATTCACAGAGCACCGGCTCAGAAAGCCCATTCCCTGCCTGTCCCACAGCCTGCCTTTGTCTGAAATATGGAATAAAAGGGAGGTTCATATTTTACTTCAGACTTATTTCACTCTTCCCTTGTTTTCTCTGCAGGCTGACTAAAGAGGAAGTGATTTATAAGGGGAAAACAAGGGGAAGTGGTTCTAATTAATTGCCCATAACTGTTACAGCTGTACTGGCAGGCAGCAAACAGAGGGCAGACAGAGATGCAGTATCCCTGAAAGATTCCACAATAATCTTGCCTCAAGCCAGAATAAAATTAACTTTTTGCCCTCACAGTGCTGCTAGAGACCCCTTGTAAAAGGCTCATGACACCTGAGCTGTGGTTTTACACCCAGAGTCAGCAGGAGAGGGGAACTGGAGGGGGTCTCCAGCTTGACTCTCTCCTTGCAGACCCTCCTTTCCCTTTCCAGAGAGGGCTCAGGGTTCATTTTCACATCAGCTCAAGTTCAGGGTCGAAGGAGCAAGTCCAGCATAAGAAACCTCCACTCCAAGCCTAGGCTGAGAAGCTTTAACAAAAGGCTAAAGCTCGCCCAGCCCCTGCCATCTCCCAGCCGGAGGAGAACACGGGGCTCCTGGGACACTGCAGAGCCAGGGGAAACAGAAAGGCTGTTTTGTGTCCAGAAACAAATGTGTTTGCTCTGCTTTCAGCAGCGCCGTGGCCAGGAGAACTGGCCTCGGGGGAGCCATAGATCACACACTGCAGGTGCCTGGCCTGAGCGGGGGAAACTCTCCAGCTTTCCCGACTGCGAGTGCCAGACGTTCTGTGTCCAAAGTTCATCCTGACCTCGCAGGGTTGGCTCACTCCGTGGGAGGAAACAAAGCCTGGGCATAATCGGAACAAGCTCATAATTAAAAGCGCTTTAGCCTTTATGAGCTCCCAGGTCGCAGCGCTGCCGCGGGAGAAGCTGTTCCCATTTTCCCTCATTACACAGGGAGCGGTGCAATGGGAAGAACAGCCTGGCATGAGCCAGAGCCTGGTGTTTGCAGAGAGGGCAGCCCTGCTGGAACCCCACCAGGTTCCCCCGGGAGTCTCTGCAGGGGGATTTTTATGGGTAAGAGGTGTGGGGAGCAGCTAACCAGGACAGCTTTTAATAGGAAAACAACTAAGAGCGGGTTAAAAAGTGCAAAATTCAAGTAACAATGGGCGTTCCCATTTACCAGAGGCATCCTGTCCTCGGGAGAAAGCCAGGCTCCTACCAGCTGTCCCACAGGAGCAGACACTGTAGCTCACAGAGTGGGATAAGCTCCAGCTTCTGTAACAAGTGAAAAAAAGACACCAATATTTGCCCAGCACTTTGCTGGGGCTGAGCTCGATTATGCTGTGCCATGAGAGATTAACACAGCCAGATTGCTTTGTGGACTCACTGCTTCCCCACGTCCCCAGGCAGATTTTCCTCTGCGTGCCTTGGAAAAGGTCTCGGGATGTGAACTTGCATGCAGCAGGGAGCCCGAGCCGCTCCAGGGGTCTGCTGTGTCCTTTCCACCTGGCATCCAGGCAAGCCACCACCTTTCCCAGGGAGTCTGGCTGATCACCTGCTCCATTTGGGACCAGGACACCTGCAGGCAGGACTGTGTGTCCCCAGCTCCCAGGGCAGCCTGGTGTCTCTGGGAGTTGGTGGAGCCCTCTTCCAGGCAAGAGACTCCAGCAAAGATGGAGTTCCTAGGTGGAACAGCAGAACCCAGCAGGTACAGGGAAAGGAAAGCAATTTCTGTGCCTTCTTGGAAGTTTTTACTAAGCTGTTGGAAAAGCAACAGCCACCCCCTGGAAAAGGCCACTGTACCTGGCTGGTGTGGTGGGATGCTTCTGCAGGGAGGCAGGTGCAGGATCCGTGGGGAAGAGGGGAAATGGGTCCAGATGGAAAAACCTCAGGCAACTACTGAGGACACTGGCACAACCACCAAAGCCTGTGCTGTGCCACCTTGAGAAAAGATACTCTAAAACAGCTGAAGGGGGGGAAAAAAGAGGAAAATAATAATTTTTAAAAAGATTAATGACTGCTACTCTTCAGGCAGCCCAGCAAGAATGACCAATGAGACATCACCATGGCACACAGGGACAGGGGACAAAGGGATGCTCAGGGAAGACACCCAAGGGTTGATCAGGGAAGGGGCAGAATGGGGCTGTCCTAGTGTTAAGAAAACAGTGTTTTATTCCGGAACCCAGAGACCAAGAAGAACATAAAATAAGCTGAAGGATAAGCACTCCTGTAGGAGTGAAACAGCTCCCTATTACCATCTCAGGATACGCGATAGAGCCCTTGTCTAGGCAAGAGCAGTGGAACATGATATGAAGCAGATGTTCAACAAAACCCACTGCTTTTGGCTGTGGCAAACAGGCCACGTTACAGGCAGGTGCAGAGGGGAAAGCACTTCATCCCCTTTTCCACAGAAAACTCAAATCCAGTGCCTCTGCTCACTCCTCTGGAGAAAGGGAGCTGGCCTGCTACCAACCCCAGAGTATCCAAGTCATACATCAGGGATCCAGAGGGACAAGGGCTGAACAGAAGTCACGGACACCACGTCTGGCTGCTGCTCTGCTCCTGCAGCAGGATGGGAAGCGACTCCCTCTGGCAGGGACAGTCCCACCAGCTGGACAGCCCTGGCCAGAGGCAGAATCACCAATCTGAAGCCCTGAGGCCAAAGCTGGCACAGCTTCAGAGGCTCAGAGACAGCCGGGAGGGAGGGACATTCCAGGGAGAAGTGCGGAGGAACGTGCAAACGGCTGCTCCTGTGTTTGCTCAGCTGCTCCCGCCGCGCTGCTGAACCACTGCCGGGGCAAGGGGAGAGCTCTGAGCCCGGGACAGCCATTCCTCATGTGTCAAGCTCCAAGCAGAGGTTTGGAACACTCAGTGTACACTTGAGACAGCACCTGGGGAGGCCTCATCCCGTGCAAGACAAGTTTAGCCAAGATCTTGTTCCTGCTCCTCGTGACAAACGATGCAGTTTACTCACTCTGTGTTGACTGCTGGTAAGGAGGGGTGAGTGATCCATGGCCAGCAGCAGAGCCAAAGGCATGAAAATTATGCTCTCCTGGGCTGTGAGCAGGTTTGGAACCCACAACCTTCACCAGGCAATGGTGACCTTGACCCTAAGTTCCCACCACTGAGCCCTGCCCCATGCCAGCCCTCGCAAGGCTGGGATTTCAAACAAGCAAATCCCAAATCCAGCACACAGGTCCCTTCCACAGAGGGTAGGTTTAGGTCCAAGAGCCATGCAATGGGAATGCAGACCAGTTTCTTGCATCCCATCCCTTTCTGCAGCTTGGCATGCCAGTCCTGGGACACAGAACCCATCCACACAAGGGTCCTCTGGCACAGGGAAGCCCTCATCTCTTCCCAAAGAAAGCAGGTTTAGAAAGGATGGGAAGATTGCTCTCCTGCAAGAAAACAGCCTCAAGCTGTGAGGTGGTGGTATGAGGACATGTCAAGATGTGACGGCTCCTGTTCCAAAGGCACCAGACACGGCTGGACCATGGACATTTGTCCAGCTCTCTGCTCACACCAGGCTGCTCTCCAAACATCTGAGAAGGACAATAGGGTCAGGTGTACACACACAGGTGTACGCACTCCTGGGAAGCAACTGCAAGTTATGCAAGGCTCTGCTAGACCAAAACTGAATTGCTGGAGCTCAGACTTCTACTAAAAAGAGGTTCAAGCATCAGACGACCCTGGGTAACCAAGTCCCTGACCTGCACACCTCTCCCTCCTGCAGAGCCTCTGCTAAACAGTACCACGACTGCTGTCATGGCTTGCATGGCACAAGTACTCATGAGAAACCACCCTCATGGGGAGCAAGGGGCTGGCTTGCATGATATAAGCAAGAAAAGGGTGTTCCCAAGCTCAAGAAGCACAAGAACAGGCAGCAAATTAATGACAGACCTCCAGGTCCTTGTATTGAAAGGAGTCACCCTTTGCTCCTTCCCATCAGCTCCTGCTGATTGTGCTCCTCAGAGGGTCCTGGAAGAGCAGCTCAATCAAATCTCAGCCACCATCGCTTATTTTTGAAAAGGTTTGGACATTCAATCAAATTTTTGACACACCCACACACACACTTTTCAAGCATTCTCCCAAACTCCTGGAGGCTTTCACTTCACTACCCCAGCAGAAGGGGACATTTCCTCCTCCCACAAAGCAGCCACAGGTCTGTTCAACCCTTTGTACAGGATTTTGTAGACAGCAAAAGGGGAGGGGCAGGATCTCCCACTCCAATGCACATTTATAACTTTCTAAAACATCTCTTCAAGCCCTGCTTGTATCAACCCAGCTGTGGTAAAATACACAAGGCACCAGGAACAACCAAGGGGAAACACATTTAACCGGAATTATCTGGGAAGCCAATGAGTGCACACAGCAGAGAAGCGTGATGCACTTTGTCTGGGGAATCTCAGTCCACAGAGATTAGACACTCAGAACATGGATCCCAGAGCCAGCTTATTCCCACCCTGTAGCGAGGAAATGGGATCCCACCCTGTGCTCAATTTTCTGTTCCATGCACCACCACCAGTGCCAGCAGCATTATCCTCCACAGAACACTCGTCCTTATCAGACTCCTCTCTCTGCAACCACTGAGGTGCAACTAAGAACAGCTCTGTTGGAAGGAACCTACAACCATCACCTCATCCAAGAGGCTGACCACTTTAGGGCTGACCAAAACTTACAATATGTTATTAAGAGCTATGTCCAGATGTCCCTTAAACACTGACAGGCTTGGGGCAGCGGCCACCTCTCCAGGAAGGTTGTTCCAGTGCAGAAAGATTGTTCCCGTGCTTCACCACCCATATTCAAGTCCCTGCACATCCTTTTCAAATGGTGGAGTCCAGAACTGGACACAGCACTCAAGCACCACCTCAAAACACATGGGGACAGCCTCCTTTTTTGCCCAGCTGTGTTTTCCCTGCCCAGGCTGTGGTTTGCCCTGGTGGTTCCACTGAGTCCCATCGAGCTACTGCCACCCAGTATCCCCAGGCCCCTTTCTGCACGGCTGCTCTCCAGCCGTTCCTCTCCCAATTTATACTGAGAACTGCAAGTTCTCTTGTCCTCACGACAGTCAACAGCACCTGCCAGTTTAATATCACCAGCAAATTCACTCATGGTGCATTCAGCTCCTCTATCCAGGCCACTGGTAAAAACACTGAACGGAATTGGGCAAGGATGTGAATCTATGCTGGGCATGCCTAATGATTTCATTGTCCTTTAAGTGCCTTTAATAGTGCCCAGCATGATCTCCACTTCGTTTTTGCCAGGCACTGAAGTCAGACTAACAGGTCTGTAGGCTCCTGGGTCTTCCCTTGTGGCTTTCCTATAAACTGGAATAGTGCTGGCAGCTTCCAGTCAGCTGGGAGCTCCCCAGACTCCCAAGGTCTTTGGCAGAGGACATGCACCAGCTCCTTCAGCACTCTGGGATGAATCCCATCCAGCCACATGGATTTATGGACATAAAACTGATATAACTTGCTGTTGTTCCTCGTTAATCTTCGTGCAGCTCTTGATGGGAGGGGCTGGTTGATCTGACCTTGCTGAGAGTTACTTGCACAGACTCTCCTCTTTATCCCAGCGTGTGCTTTGCCCAGCTCTGTCTGCCCACCTGCTCCAGGAAGAGCAGCTCACCTGCCTGTGCACACAGGGGAAGGGGGTGGGCTCCCAGCACATGGAATTCCTGTGGTTTCCGTGCTCCTGGCTCAGCCCCACTGGCAGGACACCTCTCTCTACCCCACCACGTGCAGAACAAACACTGATCCACGCTGCAGTTTTTCCTTCCAGTAAAATCTGGGAGCTTTCCTAACCTGACATCAAATAGGCAGCAGCAGAGTGTCCCTAAAAGCGTGGTTCAGAGCACTATTGATAGGCCCATTTTAAAATAACCATGGAATGCAGTCGGGAAACTCATCCCTGGGGAATCCCCATGGACTACAGCAGTCCATGGATATCCCCATGTATCCCCATGGATACAGCAGAACTTGTGGACACTGAATGCTGTGAAGAGCAAAGCCCTGATTCTTCAAGGTGTCCTTGGAGCCCCATTATTTGTGATTAATAAGGCATGATGCAAACACTTAGTTAAATCAGATTAGATCAATAGTACACCATGAATCACTTCTATAGGTTTCCTATAATATTTATATATACTGCAGTTATCAGCAAGACTCTCCTGTAAAATTGTCTGCACTGATATTTATTTGAAAAAGTACCTTTTACACTCTATTAAAAAAAGCAAACTGACTTTTTTATTCTCTCGTAGAGCTGAACTTGCCAGGCAAAAGCTCAGGAAACAGCATGTGGCTTTGCAAAACAAACATTTTGAGACTGCTGCCTGTTTTATCACCTCCTGGAATGGGAATTGTACCTCCATCCCTGTTCCTCCTCAGCCTCTTAACCACAGCCACTGAAAAAGAGATGGGGTTTAGTGTTGGGAGGACATGAGCAGGAGTGTGACAGAGACAGCAAGGGGTGGGGAAGCCAGCAGCTCCCACACTGGTCCAGTGATGACAGAAAAACACCATGGCAAGGATTTTCATAGGGTTTCAGAAACTCCTGTGCACTAAATCAAGGCAGCGAATTTACAGCAAATTAATGAAACTAATTTTCTGACTGGAATCATCATCTGTGAATCATCTGTGTGTCTTTACTCATTAAATAAGATATCTGTGTCTTCCAAGACATTAAGAATGCATCATAAATTACAGCCCTTCATAAATAATTTGCTTTTTGCCTGGGTTTAAATATAGAGGGAGAATAAAGCAAGGGGAAGGGAAGAATACAGGGGTTGAGGGAAGCAAAGAAGCAAAAAACAAAGCACAAAGAGAAAGGAAGGAAGAGAATGGAATGAGTGAAGAGAGGAAAAAAACAGGTGAAAATGGAGACACACGATATGTCCAGCTCAGAAGGGAAGGGAATGAGGAAGGAAAAAGGAAGCGAGGGATGAGAGAGGACAGACAGGACAAATAGCCCTGTGCAATATTTCAGGTCGGTGTTAATTGCGACTCGGTGAACATGGCAGGAAATGAAGCGCCAATATCCAAAGGCTCTCGTGACTTTTACAAATGATTTCATTCCCGTTGTGCTTGTTCCGTGTCAATGAGTACAAACATTCTGTCCAAGAGATCTCTGCAAAGGGACGCCAACCAGGGAAGCACACTTTGTCACGGAGCAGTGACAGCACTTACTGCCAGGGCCCCAGATTTGTAAATGACAACAGGAGCCATGGCTGACTTGTCAAAGAGGGGCAAAGCAACACCCTGCGGATCTGTGCTGCGAGATCCTGCTGCAGGCTGGGACAGAGCCACGTCCCATCCCTGCCCTGCCTCCAGACTGGCCCAGCTCAAGGACAGCTTGCTGAGAAACTCAGCTCCTGGACACAGATGAAACCTCCTCGGGACATGAAGCAGATTCAAGTGCAGACCTGTTCCATGATCCAGCAGGATTTCTGAGCAGAAATCATCCAGGACCCTGGTACCAATCCCTTAATGCCAACGCCTTGCTAAGGATCATGGAATAAACTGAGCTGGAAAGGACCCACAAGGAACAGAGTCCAACTCCTGGCCCTGCCCGGGACACTCTAAGAACAATTACAGCTTTTAAGACTTACCAGCGGCTGCAAAAGTACCAACCAAAGTAATGTCCACTGAGTGGCCAGAACAGCTTCTTTCTCAGTCAGGCCCTGGGCTGCTCCTAGGTTCCCCCTCAGGTCCAGGGCCACCTGGACAGAGTTGGGCATCATCAGTGGCATCCCCTTCCTGCCACATTGCAAGATATGAACCCAGTTCAGTGAGGAACAGGTTTGGTGCCTTTTGCCTGCACAGGGAGAGCTCCTCTGCATGGAGAGCATTCCCACTGAGTAATACCCTTGTCCTGAAAATCACAAGCTCCAGTTTTAGGAAGATTTCTGATGAGAAGTGGGACAAAGTTCAATAGCCACAAGGCTGGTGAAGAGGAAGTCTCTGGGCCTTTCTCATGGGACACAGCACAGCCATATGACTTTTCACCAGCAGATATGAGCTCTTTTGAGGTCACCAGAAGCCCTGCAGCAAAAGGAGAAGAGCTCCAAGCCAAGTATTTTGCTTCTTGGTGGAACTCATTAGCTCAGCACCAGAGAACTGCAGCCACCAGGACCTTTTTGTGGCCAGCTCAGAGTACAGGCAAACATCTGCCTCCAGAACCTGACGTGGCCACTCCCTTGCTGAGCATCCCCAGCCAGCTGTGCCTTACACCCCTGCCTGGTGGTGCTGAGTCTCCTGTCCTGCATCCCGGGATTTGGCTGTGTCAGCACCGCAGCCAGGCCAGGGACAAGGCAGGGTCACAGCAGCTGGATCACCTCTGTCTCCCAGCTCACAGAAGGGTGTTTCTGCAGGAAGCTGGAGGGTGGCCAGTCCTAGGAGCTCTTGGAGAATGAGCGCAATGGCAGCTGTTTCCTATTTGGAAGTGGAAGGGCTCTGATCTCAGCCCATGCGAGTCACCAGTCAGAACAAAAGGAATGTTTTCCTTCTTCTTCCAAGTCAAAACCCAATCCAAGGTACAGGGAGCCTCACAAAGTCTGCTCCACAACCATCAGATCCCCTGGTTAACAGGTAACAGCAGCACAAAGGCAACAAGAAAAGTGAAGCCACAGCAGAGTAAGGCCCAGAAAAATAACAACAATCTCTGGGAAACTCCTGAGTAGGTAACAGCACACCAGGCCTTACCACAGAGTCACAGAATGGTCTGGGTTGGAAGAGACCTTAAAAATCATCTCATTCCAATCCCTTGTCCCAGGCAGGAATGTCTCTTATCAGACCAGATCACTCAGTGCCCCATCCAAGTCATGGGACTTGGCTTTAATGAGTGGACCTGAAGGATTTGGGTTTGAGACTCCACCAGTTTTATCTGAAACAGCTCCATAAAAACAGAGGAACGTGGTCTTGGTACAAAGGGGCCTCCTTGCTGCAAATATCCGAGCCAAAGTACGATATTTCTGTTCAGCTTTCACAGCACCAGCAGCCTGCCTGCTGGGTCTTCTGCCCTGACCTCCAGGTGCTGAACTCCCTGTGCCATGCACAGGACATTCCTAAGCTCAAACCACGTTGGCACAACCCTTCCACTGTTCAGATTTACCCATGTTGAAGCTGCAAATGGTTTTCCCAGCTTCATTGACCATTAGCACAGCAGCCTGCCAAGGCTCCAACAGCAGCCAGGTTCAGCACATCAAGTCATTACCTGGGGATCCTGGGAGCTAAATCAAACATTTTGGGGGCTCAGCAAGATTCTGAGCAATGCAGCAGCGGAGGGAAAGAAGAGCAACAGAAGCATCTAGCAGGAAAAAGGAAAGAATTCAGCTTCTTCTCTTTTTGGGGAGAGTTTAGCTGGGCAAGGGAATTCCACACACTTCCCAGAGCTCCACACCGTGCCTGCTCACAGGGCTGAGGGGCTGCTGCAGAGAGGCACTCACCTGGAGCAGTGACACTCACCTGGAGCAGAGAGACACTCATCTGGAGCAGTGACACTCACCTGGAGCAGAGAGACACTCATCTGGAGCAGTGACACTCACCTGAAGCAGAGAGACATTCATCTGGAGCAGAGAGACACTCACCTGAGGAAGAGAGACACTCACCTGGAGCACCCATCCCTTCCCTGGCCTCCAGCCAGCCTGCCCCAGCAGAACAGTGGTCACACAACACCATATAAGCTTTTCTTGGAAAAAAAACCCTTTCCTTTCTCTGCCCACAACATCCACAGGGTCACATCACACAGGCTTTTCACACCTCTTAAACGGCACAATTCCCTCCCGCTTCCGACTTGGCTGCTTCTCAAAGAAATGACCCCAAATCCCGTGCAAGCTGCAGTATAACCCGAGCCTGCCCTTTCCATCCTTTCCACCCCTGATGCCAGCAGAACACCTCCATTCCAGCTGCTCTTCCCACAGGAGTCCAGTCCAAACTCCCACATCCTCCTTCCACGCTCTGTCCTGATGTTCCTGCAGTCAGCCAGCCCTCAAGGGAGGTAACATTTCACCAACTCCAGTAACTCAGGATGGAGATTGGCTGGTAATGGAAAAGCCTTTCCCAGAACGGTCTCCAGCTGATTTTTGGAAAGGGTCAGAGCAGCCAGCCTGGATCCCACCACCTCCATGCAGTCAGCATCATCCCTGGAAATATTTACCTCCCTTTTCCTTGGGTAAATGCCCCTGTTCTGCTTTCTGTACACTGCCCAAGGACTCTGCCGATGACTTTTTCCACCGCCAGCTCAGACTGCTTTGAAACCCCGTTCAAAAAGGGGATTTTCCATCAGTTCCTGAAGCAACGAGTCCAGCCAAGTGCGAAGCAGGTCGCTCTCCTCCCTCACAGCTTTTCACACCCTGTGTTTCGTGTCAGGGCCGTGACAAGGGCTGGCCTTGGGGATGGGGAGGAGGCGGCTGCCGCAGCCTTTGTGCGCCAGCAGCTCCCTCCCCTCGCTCCCGAGCCAGCACACATCTGCCCCACAGCAGGAGCACCATCCCTTCCTCCCAATCCAGCAGGATGGAGAGCCAGAGATTTATGTACTCTGCGAATTTTATGTGCTCTCAAGAAGGGCTGCGGAGGGAAAACTCCGCCACTCACAAAAGCCTCCATCTGTGAGTTTATTTATCCGTGCTGGGAAGGCTGTTTATTCTGTTTCGGGGTGGAAACTACACTGGGATAGCAGCTTAATTGTACTGTTTGTTGAATTAATTGCTCTGTTTGATCGGTCTTTCTCCCATAATGCTTGGGAATGGGATGGGTTTGCTGCAATGTGGGAATGGAGAGGGTTGGAGCTGCTTCTCCTGGCAGAGGAACACAGCCAGCACTCTGCGGGCAAGAGGGGCTGTTCTGGGGACAGCACGAGGTGCCTGATGCAAATCCTGATGCACAGGATGTTCAGAGAGGTTAAACAACCTGGGGAAAGGATATGGGCCAAAGGCAGAAAGCATGTGGATGTTTAGGACGCTGGGTTGGTCTTTTGGTTCTTTTTCCAGCTGATACCTGCCCGGCCAACCATCCAGGGTCTGTGTGACCAAGGATGGACCTGCTGTCCAGGCTGGCCCCTCACTGACTGGTGGCCTCTGACTCCCTAAACCCTTCAATAGGAGCAAACATTATGAATTTTCCACGTCACCTGATGAATCACGGGATGCACAGCAAACCTCAATATTATTTTCATATTGGAACATTTTCCCCCCTCACTTTCATTCCCAGCTTTTTTTTTTCCACTCCTTTTCTTTTCCCTTTCAGGTTTTGCCAGCAAACATCCAGCTCGAGTGAAACCCAGCTTGTTTGACACTCCTTTTTTTCCCCCTTCCATAATCAGAGCCTTCAATTTCTAGGTTTTTTTCCTGCCTCTCCCACTTCCCACACACACTTCCTTCTGCCCGCTGGCCTTCGGATGCAGCACAATGACCAGTGGCATTTCCCACACACACACACTTCCTCATTTCCCCTCTTTCTCCCTGCAAAGTGAAACAGAACCAGGATTCCAGAGGGATGTCATCACTCTTCCACCAACGGAGATGGGACATCTCTCCCTGATCCACCCCTGTCTGTGGAGCCCTCTCAGCCCAACACCAGAACCAGGCACTAAAGGGGGTCAACCACAGGACCATCTTCCCACTCTGTTGGCAGCATCCCAGCACAGGCAACAGTTTGATTTCTCCCACTAATGAGACATCCCAGTAGAGTTCAGGGAGTATCTCAGGTCAGGAAGGCGCAATCCCTGGAAGACCAACCCTGCAGGCCCATTCCTGCACCCTTTCACACCTATCTGCAAGCTCTGGGAATCTGCCTTCCAGGACAGAGAGTGAGCTGCTGGAGACAGTGAGATGTTTCAATCAGCAGATCTCTGGTGTCTGAGTCAAACCCATTCCTTGCTGATAAGGAATGAATACTGTCTGTGTCTGTCCGGGTACGTGTCTCTCTCTCTCTCTCTATTTCTCTTTTCTCCTTCATAAAGCTGTCAGACCAAAAATAACATATTAGTGGAAAGAAGGAATGTCAGATGTAATACAATAGCGTGGTTGGGAGGCTGGGGGATGTGTGTGCCTGGCTGCTGTGCCAGAGTCTCTCTGTACCGAGCTGTGGCTCAGGACTGCCTTTCCCTCCTCTCACCTCTCTCCCACCAGACATGGAAAAAGGGGATGATAATTAGGAGAGAGTGCTTACTCAGCACCATTCCACTCCCAAAGCCACCTGTGTTTGACACTGAAGGAAGATCACACCCAGGCCAGAGACTGAGGAATATCTGTCCACTGATATTTCACCCCTGGAGTTGTTCAAGGCCAGGTTGGATGGGGCCATGAGCAACCTGCTCTAGTGGGTGGTATCCCTGTCCATGGCAAGGGAGTTGGAACTGGATGATCTTTAAGGTCCCTCCAACCCAAACCACTCTGGGATTCTGTGAACATGGCAGGAATGGCCAGAACACACCAGGCTCAGGCTGGGCCACTGGCCATTGCCATGGGGCACAGCTGTGCCCAAGGGGCCTAAAAATCCAGTCCCAAGTGCTGACTGGAACAGGGTCTGGGACAAAATGTGGTGAGGGGCACACTGCTGAGATCACCTGTTGATTTTAAGGCCAGGAGGTGCTGATCTCTGACCTATCCATCTGGTTCCTGGCAAAATACCCTCCATGGAAAACCAATGACATCTGCTGGAGCATCTCTTTTACATAGGTACCCCACCGCCACCGGAAGGGTTTCCAGCTGGAGACAACTGACTGCATCTCCTGCTGATCTGTTCCAGAATCCAGAGATTTCTGCTGCAAAGAAGAAGAGGAAATACATAAAGAAAAAGCCTCCTTCTCCCACACAGGTCTCTTATCTTCAACTTGCATAGGTGGGTCCCATTCTGGCACCACCGAGGAAGGAGCCCTCAGATGTCAGGTCCTTCTCTCACACCTTCCACACCTCAGGGACCAGCTCTGCCTATTCCAGCACTTTCCACGGAACCACTCCAGGGCACAGCACTATCACATTTCACAGCGGTGCAGATTTTCCAGCCCCCAGCTCTGCCTTGATTGGTGACATTAATTGAAATGGCTGCAGAAGTGCCAGGGCTGGGATCCAGCTCCGTGACCCGCTCCCAGTGCAGGCTCCCACGTGGCTGGTGCAGCCCCTCTGGCTCCCAGCCTGCTGCAGAGGGGTTCCTCCTTCCTCCTGAAGGTTCTCCCCCTCCTTCCCGTTTCCTCCACCCTGCCACCACACATGGAAGACCAGGGGAACTGACAGGCAGGAGCAGGCACACGGATGTCTTGTCCAGTGTCCAATTTGGGGACGTGCCAGGCTGAAGTGTAAGATTCCTACCGACAGCACATATGCAAATCAGGGCTCCTTCTGCAGTTTTTAATAACCCAAAACTGATTTAACTCTTCAAACACAAAGACCAAAATCCCTTTCAAAACGTGTGTTACTGTTCCAAAAATTCTGGCTACTTTTGATATGCAAATACCAACCCAGCCTCCTTAGAAAACTTGCCAAGTGCTTGATTTCATTTTCTTAATTTCACCCGGTAGCACGGAGCTGCACAGAAGATGCAAAGTGTTTCTTTTAGCAGTTCCTAATTAATTCAACGCCCGGTCCCTTCTGTGTGGTGTTTTCCAGCCCCCTCCTTTTCACCCTGGTCAGTTGTTGGAGGCATCTGAGGTATCCATGAAAACTAATGGGGCAGGAAAGTCACTGTGATGACTCTTCAATTAGCTGGACAAGGATGTGCAGCGTCACGGAAAAATGTTTCTTCTGCTAATGAGAACTAACGATCCCGTACCTGGGGGATGCTGCACTCTGATCAAAAGAGCCCAATCAAAACCTCTACAAATTTCTGATTAAACCAGACAAAAGAGGGGAGAAAGGCACCAAGTCAGATGCTGAATAGATAATAAAATCCACTTCCACTTTTCCTTCCCAGAAAATGGTAAATCTAATGGGCATGACTAAGCAGCTGTGAGGGAAGACGTGAACAAATTTGTAAAGCAAAGGGGAGTTTAAAGTTCATCTCATTTTCCCCTTCTGCAACATTGTCTGCAATCATATTATGATTTAAAGGCCACCTTTCCCCTAGTGGGAAGCGGGTGAGAAGGGTATGATTCAATTTTGCATGCCAAATATGATGGGAGAAGGAGAAAGGCCAGGAGGCACAGGCAGAACAGCCACATCCCCTTGGCACTGTTAAATGTGTGTTGCTTTTTCCAGTTCCTCAAGGTACAGGGGGGAAAATATAATAATGGCACAGTGGCATTTTCTGTCTTGGTTAGTACATGGAAAAACTGCACCTTTCACTACTGGGAATGAAGCCAGAACAAATCCTGATTCAACCAACACCAACCTTGGGAGACCCTGGTCCACCTTGAGAAACCCCCTGGAAGCCAAATGACAACCCTGCCCTTTTCCAGGAGCTGTCACCGTTCCCTGCTGCATTTCCAGCCCAACAGAAAATGCTCCTGCTGCTGTTGGCTTACACCTTCCTCACTTGCCAGCAGGGTTAATCTCAGCTCTGTGTCACAGCTTCCCGGGGCGGCAGCTGGGCTGTTCCCATTTGAGGCAACAAGAAAGGATTATCCCAGAGGCTGTAGAGGAACGATGCAAAGTAGCATCTACCTCTGGCTAGGCATGCTCTGCCTGCCCCTCCTGGCCCCTAATTTCTTGGTAGATAACATTTTTCCCCAAAATATGTCCGATTCCAAAGGCTTCACATCAGTAAATGTCCATGCTGGCATTGAACCACAAGAAGGGAGGCATAAATGGAGGAAAGGCATTGTTTGCAGGAAGGGGAAGTGCTAATGAAAGAGATTGAAGAGACAGGTGGCCCATTTAAGAACAGAGCACATCTGGATGCCAGGAGGTCTCTACAGCTGCCTGACAGGAGGGTGGAGCCAGGTGGGGGTCAGGCACTGCTCCCAGGGAACAAGGGACAGGACAAGGGGAAACGACCTTGAGCTGCACCAGGGGAGGTTCAGGCTGGATACTGGGAGGAATTTCTACATGGAAAGGGTGGTCAGGCATTGGCAGGGGCTGCCCAGGGAGGTGGTGTAGTCCCCATCCCTGGAGACGTCCAAGGAACGACTGGACGTGGCACTCTGGTGGCTCTGGGCCGGTGACAAGGTGGAGATAAAAGGTTGAACTCGATGATCCTGGAGGTCTTTTCCAGCCTCAGTGATCCTGTGTTTCTGTCTGGACAGCCTCTGTCACTGCCCTCCTGCAAGTCCACAGGCAAGCCCCTTTGCTTGGTTCCCCTCCTGTGGTGGATTCACCTTATCAGCAGCGTGGCCCTAGACAGGGATGTCTCATCATGCCAAGCCCAGCCCAGGCTGTGCAGATGTGCAGTGGTCAGAATTCCCAGTTCCCACCATCCTGGGGGGCTCTACCCCAGGGAATGCTCGGAGGAGTCACCGCTGCCCTGCCAAGAGGGCAACCCCAGCATGAGAAAGAGCAGCTCATGCTGCCTGGTTCCTCACACCTGCATCCCCCAGCTCAATAAAACATCATAAAACAGAGAAGTTTCAGGATAAGCACAAATAGATCAATAGCATTAGAGCTGCTCTTAATAGCTGCCTCAGGCTTTTCATGCGACGCCTTCGAAAATGTCCAGTAGTGAGTAATTAATGACCAAACCAAGTAATTGCTTTCTTGATTTTTCTCAAAACTAGAATCCACCAAAAGAACTTAGAGCTTTACTGGTGCTACACAGTAAATTAATTCAGTAAGTGCTGATATTACAAGTCTGGGCTGCCTGTTACAAAAACACAGCAGTGCTGTGGAGTCTGGCTTTCCTTGCTGTCGGAGGTAACCCTTTACAGGCTGCTCCAGCTGCCTGCCAGAAAGCAGCTCAACCCTTCCTCTTCTGCACATCAACCTGCTCAGATTTTGCTCTTGGGGGAGTAGCTTTTCTTAGAGGAGATGCCAGGAGCTCAGCGTTGCTGTGCCAGCAGCTCACAAACAGGGATTAAGGCAAATTCTCCCCTTGCACCTTTCCCATCACGGTGAACAAGTGGGAGTGGAAAAAGGGGGCTTCACTGAAGGCACACAAAAGCTGGAAGTGGGACCACAGTGACTGTCAGACACCTTTGAAATGCTTTCAACATGTCCATCAAGCCAGGCAGGATGCTTCCCATGCACCTGGCAACTCCAGCCTAATCCAGGGACTTTTAACCCTTGAGGAGAGCTAAGAGAGAAACCAAAGGGGGTGACAAAGCAGCAGCAGATGTGGAGCACAAGGGGAGCAAAGAGAAAAAGGCAGAGATCAGAGAGCCTGTCTGTCTCTCCAGCACAACACTCTCCTGGAATAAGAGGATGGATGTGTCTCCAGTTTCTTGCCACATCTTTCTATTCCATATGCTGGATTTCTGCTGAATGACATCTCTGAAAACAGCCTGAGGTGTCACCTCAAAGGTGATCCATCACTTGTCATCTGTGCCTGCTGATCCACTCCAGAAACCCAGGACAGACTTCTAGCAGCCCTGGCACACCCTGCACACAGCTGAAAGCAAACTCTGCAGGGTACTGCCAACAAGGCCGTCTTTGCTCTTTCATGGATTTACACGGCTTCAGCCACCAACTACCCCCACGCCATGGGAGGAATTGCATATAGAGCTCCTCACAGGCGGTGAACAGAGGCATGAACCCCAGCCTGCACTCACACTGCCTGCCTGGGATGCTCACACAACCTTAGGCACCCAAAGAGGAGGAGGATGATGAGCAATTCAAGACACCCATCACCCATGGCACAGCCTGGAGAGAAACACACATAAAACCACAGGTCCTAAGGGGGAGGAGGGATGCCAGTCCAGATCTTCCAGGACCTCTGGCCTGTCTCACTTGGCCTGCCCTTGTCACCACAAGGCATCTCAGACACCATATCAGAGGAGAAGCTGCCTGAACAGCCCTACATTTCCATCATCTGAAGCACAAGACACTCATAAAATGTGTGTTATGATTACCTGTGTGTGTGTGTGTGTGTGTGTGTGCCCGCATGAGAGAGAACACGAGGCAATGAGCAAATTACTGAAGTAATCCCCCATCCCCACAGTAATGAATGATTGTTTCCCTGCTCCTGAGAGCATGGTTGTAGCCTGGGAGCTTAACATTCAATCTGACATGGACCTCCAGCACACACTGTTAATCCCTCTAAGCACAGTGACAGCTCCCAACAACCCCCTCAAGCAGAGGAAGCGCCACGTTTCTTCCCCATCTTTCCATTACCATATTTTTAATTGGCTGTGAATATCCTTTTGCTTTTGTCAAAACAAGTTCTGCTAAACCACCGCTTTGGGTATGAACGGGGGAGCCAGGAATCGTTAGAGAAGCCAAGAAAATCCCTCTGTAAATGAAGATTTGTGCCGAGGGAGGCACAGCCAGGAGGAGCAGGAGCAGGGTCGGCTCATCCCTGTCTGCCTCACAGTCCCAGGACTGCAAGAGTCCACCCAGAAGTTCAGAGATCAACAGCTGAGAGAGACAGAACTTGGAGCCAATAGCCAGCACCACAGAGAAATCAATTTTAAGAACATGAGAAACAGAAGGCCCTGGAAGGGAGATTCTGTCAAAAGGAACGTGGCAAGAGGAGAAGGAAGCAAAGGGAAATAGCACACAAATCATGCTCATGCACACAAGCACCTGACATGAGTTAGAGGTTTTCCCCTTGTTTCCTCTATCCACCTCTCAAAGGAAAATGAGGTCTTGACAAAGCCTAAACTTTATGAAAAATCTTCCAATTTTCTGTTTCTTGCTTTTGGTTTTAAAGAAAATTCTTTTCTTTTTGACAAAGAGAAAAAGGCTTAGCTCTTTTTTCTAAAGAAAAACACTTTTCAGAAGGATGTCATGGGAAAAAAACCAAGCTGAAGCTGCTGGCCAAGCAGGGAGGCAGGTTTCTACCCAGCACTGTGTTTTGTGTGTCCTGGATCTCCAAGGCTGGCTGCTGAGTGTGTCCAGCAGGAAGTGTGGATACAGCCCTGAGCAATCTCACTGCATCCACCTTCACAACCAAGGTCAGTAAGGAAAAATCCACTGGCTCTTGCAGGCAGGAAGGCTGGGCCAGGGGGAGAAATTGTTCAAATGCTCTCCCAGCAGCAAGCACACAGCAAATCCCACTGCAGTAGATGACAAGTGGCATATGGAAACCTCTCCCGTGCCTGAGCATCCCACTGAGCCTTTGTCCTTGGGATGGGGCACAGAGGAGATGCAGTCAGGCTAAACAGGCTCATGGCCCTTTGGGAAGAGCCAAGGTGGGGAGGTCAGAGCTCCCAGGACAGACAGCATTGGGTCACATCTTTGTTTGGTTTCCATCCTTAACACATCGACCAAAAATCACCCTTAGCCTCCACAAAAAGCCCAGCACACTCCCCAGGGACTCAGGGGAAGCTACAGCCCTGATTTATTTCCTGCTCTGCTGGAGGCTCCGTGGGGCAGCAGGGGCTCTTAGGTCAGGTCACAGCCACTGCTGAGAAGGGGCAGCTCCAGGAAAACCAATCCTGACTTCAGTCACACACTGAAATGGGGGGAAAACACCCGTGGAAAGAACCTGGCAGTGCAAGGGGAAGGATTCAAAGCCAGGTTGGGTGGGTGGACTTTGGGCAATCCTGTCTAATGGAAGTTGTTCCTGCCCCTCCCCATCCAACCCCATCCCTACAGGGGAGTTAATACTACATGATCTGTAAAGTCCCTTCCAACCCCAGCTATCTTATGATTATCATCAAGCACACATTTCCAGAAGCTTCAATGTGTCAGTTGCAAGTCCAGGGAGGGCTGGCTTTGCTGTTTTCAAGTGGCTCTTTTTCTGTTCTTGCTTTAGTACAAAATGAGTTGTAAATAAATCAGCGATGTACAGGATGCGTACGAATGGAGCAGCAGGGCCGCTCCACAAAGACCTAGAATAGCTCCATCTCCTCAGGGATATGGGAAACAAGCTGCTCTGCCAGCCTGCTCCATCAGGGTAATTTCCCTGCCCTTTTATTCCAACAGGCAGCCCCCACGCTCATTTGTGGATCACACAACAGGGGCTGTACACACTAATCTGGGCTTGGAGAGTACTCAGTATCCCTGTCCTGGAACTAGGCAGGAATATAGGACAGATCCAAGGATGTGATCCATGGCAAAGTGGGGTTCCCAGCTCCGTGGGGCTCCCCCATCCCAGCAGCTGCAGTGCGCCAGCACGCTCACAGGAGAGCTATAAAATATGTAGATAATCCTCCTAATGTCCCCAGCTTTTAAGGGTTGATTAGTGCTGCTTCCAATAGAGCTGGGCCAGGGACTAAAGTGGCACGAGACAGCTGGCCCAGGATTTTAGTGCAGGTGTCAAAGGAGATGCTGCCAGCACAGAGACAAGGCTCCATCCTCCTCCCTCATCTCTTGGCTTCAACCCCAAGCCCTCAGCAGAGCTGAGGGCCGTTCACACACTGGAGACACAAATCCTTGCCCTGCAGACCAGCTCCCGACCTCCTCCCACACTCAACAGAGGCCTGATAAGGCTATTTTGTGGGAGGGCAAGTTAAACAGCCAAAAATCTGAGCAGCTCCTATGAGGTCATGCAGGTGAGACCCCATATTTGTCACCCCTATATGTGGAGGGCAGCCCTGCCAGCCTGACCCTGTGGCTCAGCTTAGGGTAAGTCACACCTTGCTCGTGCCTGCTCGGGGACCAGTGAGTGTTTCTGAGCACCAGATCTGGGCCTCGGGGTGCAGAGCTACACATGCTGGTGTTTTTCCCTCCAGATAAGCCTAGAAAGAGAGCAAATCACACAGGGCAAGGAGGACAACCAAACCTTCCCAGAGACTGCTGCAGAGCACACGTCCACCTTTCACCAGAGAGAAAATGAGTATAGAAATGGAGAACAGAAATTGGGTATGGAAAACTTCCCAGCATAGCACAGAGTATACTTGCCATCAGCTGCCATATCACCCAGACAAAGCTCCTAATCCAGGCTGCCAACCCCAGAATGAGAACAGGTAAACCAGCACGTTAGTGGAGAGAAAAATGCCGGATCTGCCCCTTTGCAGGGTTCCCTGGAATAAGGACATGACTTCATCAGCAGCTGCGCTACAGAGCGGACGGCGTTTGCCCTGCAGCACAGAACTCAATATCCCCTCATCGGAACTGCAGACTTATCTTTGGAGGGTCTCTCCATCCTGGGAACACGTGCAGCCGGGGCTGGCAGCCGTCCCACCCCACACCTGCCCAAACACACATCTGCTCTGCGTCACTGCAGCACAGAGCCCCAACAGGTGGGCCTGCTTTGGATCTCAGCAACTGCCTGGGGAGGATTTCCCCTCTGGGAGCCCCTTCTGCCCCCCATGGAAAGCCACAGACCTGTACTGCTTGCACCTTCTGGGATGCCCCTCTTGGAATAACAATGGGAGTTTGGAATGACAAGAAGTTCATGCTTGAGGTTCCCAGTCAAGATTTTTTTGACCAAATCCAAGGCTCAGCTTCTAATTCTGACAGTTCAAGTCCTTGGAAATTTAATCCCTCCATTGAAGCTGAACACAGAGAAAAAGCAGCCAAACACACTAACCTGGAATTTCAGAGTGAGGGAAGCAAATACTTCCTACACTCCTAATGGAGCCATATCCTGATCCCACAGAACTGCTGAGCACAGCCCACCCCTGCTTTGGCCACCACTGACCAGGAGCCAGTGTGCCCACACCCACACAAAGCCATTCCCAGTCTTCCCCACCACCATCCCAGTGCTGTGCCAGGAGGTGGATTCTGCATTCAAGCCCTTCCCACTCAGACAGGATCCTTCTGTGCACACCATGGCAGCTGCTGAAGCAAACCAGCCCCTGGCACACACCCCCACCCCGGGACTGCAGAAAGACCTTGTGCCTTGGAGATGTCAATGGCAGCTCTGTGATGGGCACAGCCAGATTGCTCTGCCCCTCAGGAAGCTCAGGGTAAAACCAAAGTGCTGACATCACCCAGAATCAAAGCCAATATTTACTCAGGCTGTTCTCCCTGGTATCCAGTGATGAGGCGAGTGGGAAATGGTTCAAAACTGCACCAGGGAGGGTTTAGACTGGACATCAGGAAGCATTCCTTTACCAAGAGGGTGTTCAAACCCTGGAACAGGCTTCCTGGAGGGGTAGTTATATGACTAAAGCCTGTCAGTGTTTAAAAGACATTTGGGCAATGCCCTTAACAGAATCATGGAATGGTTTGGGGTGGAAAGGACCTTAAAGCTCATCTTGTTCCAACCCCTGCCATGGGTAGGGACACCTTCAATTAGACCACGTTCCTCCAAGCCCTGTCCAATCTGGCTGTGACTTTTGGTCAGCCCTGGAGAGGGCAGGAGGTTGGACTGGATGAACATCTTGTGTCCCTTCCAACAGGAATATTCGATCCTTCACAGCCACCAGTGCTCTAAGGCTGTGAGCATTGCCAGGGATTTTAGCACAAACCCAGGAGAGGAACAGTAAATAAGGTCAGCCAAGCACAACCCAGAACATTCCAGGTCAGGTTAAGTCTGAGTAAGTACCCAAGGTCTTAGTCCCCACCTGGCCCTCCCAGGAGAGCATGCAGAGAGATGAGACGGTCCTCAGCACTCCATGTACACCAGGACTGGGGAACTTTGAACAGCACCTGGATTTACCCCAGCAAGGCTGGAGCAAGTCTGAAAATAAAGCTAAAAGCATGAGGTACAGAAGAAGAAAACTCACATTCTTTTAGCCCTACTGTAGAGATCCAGGTCTCAGAGATAGGGCTTACCCAGACAGGCCTTGAGACCTCAGTTGAGACCCCTCCAAAGGGAACAAACCTCTTGTCCTACCTGCTCTGCTGCCTCCCCTGCAGCTGAGCTCCATCCTCTCACTGCCACATGTTCTTCCATCACTTCTCCACCTTTTTGCAAGCCTAAAATACAGCTTCAGTTTTCTGCAGCTCAGAGATTTTGCTCCTGACCCTACATTTTGCATCCCCAAACTACACTCCTGCCTTGATCTCAGCTTCCCAAACCGTTTGGGAACTAGTCTGTGTTCTGAAAAGAGCAACTTTGCACCATTCACTTTCCTGAATTTATCTTTGAGTTACTTCCCTGAATTTGCTCTTCCGGGAATCAAATTCCTTCTTCTTTTCCTTCTTCCTTTGCTCAGACTACTCCAGGCTGCTGCAGAGACTGGGTCCACCACTGATGCTCTGCTCACATCCTCAAATCCCAGCAGTTAACCCCGAGGAGCCCCTTCCTGCTCTCTGAGTGCAGCACTCCTTGAAGCCAGGGCAGCCATAAAATTGATTTCTACAGTCCCTGCCTGCAAAATAAAGTGAGCCACATCTCCCCATCCTGCTTTAAGCAGCTGGCCAAGGGCTTCCCATATATAACTGATGGAGATGGGCAGTACCTGCCCACAGCCCATTTCCTCCTCGGCCATAAATCACCACGGCTGGGAGACCCTGCAGCAATTGCCTCCTCATTTCAGGTGCTGGGAGGAATCCAGGAGATTGAGTTTGTACCAACCACTGCTGCCCCGCATTTCCCAGTCTGTGCTCACATCCCAAAAGTCCTGACCTGCCTTCCCAGCTGCTGGTTTGTAGCTGGAGATGGATCCAGCTGAAGGTTCAACCCACGGTGGCAGCTCCCCCCACCGTGTTGCAGCAAGATAAACCAAAATAAACCCAGCAAGGGTCTAATAAGGGTGCAGGGAGAGAATTCACCCCTCTGGAGACAGAGACAGGCTCACCTCCTTCCCCAAAGTGCTGGATGCTAAATCTTCCCCTATCTGCCGCGTCCATCATGCAGGCTCTGGGCTTCAGCAGCCAGAGATCTGCTTCCTATAAATTTTCTGCACAGTGCCTACAACACTTGTAGTCTCGCTAAAATAATGATTGGAGGGTGGATAGAGGAGAACAAACAGTTCAGATGAACAGTTTATCTGATGAATTTAGCCTCTTCTCCTGTTCCTGCAATATCAGGTGGACAAATCCAATTTCCTCAAATGCATTTGTTGTTTGAGTTTATTTGACAAATATTTCCCCAAACAATTGCCTCTACATTCACTTAGCAAATATTTAAAATACAAACTGCACTGTTTAGTGAATCCCCTGGCACTGCACTAGTCCCTGGTGGAGCACAAAAGTTGGTTTTACCCCCAGTATTAGTTATTTCTGCATTTCAAATTAAATGTTTTGCCAGCTCCCATTCTTTTGCTGATAACACCAGATGATTTGGTGGTGCTTATTAGGAAAGGAGCTGGTCAGTTGTCTCCCAATGAAATTGAGTTTTCCTGGGAAGCAATAACCCATTGAAGCAGACAGGTTTCATCAGAAACACCCCACAATCAAATGATTTGCAGCAGCTGAAGAAAGGATGCCTGGCAAATCCAGCTCTCAGAAATCCCTGAGGGCTGCTTTCCCAGGCTCTGGCCAGTCACCTGTCAGCTCCACATCTCCAGATGGAAACTGGGAAACTTTGGCTTGTTTGTCCTTCTTTGAGCTGGGGGAGTTTTTGTGACAAGCATGAGGATGTAAAGGATCCAGAAAAAAATGTGTCCCGGGCATATTTTGCCCCAAAAGGAGGCCAAGGGAGCTGGGCTTAGGGACACCTAACAGCCTAGTTCCTGCCTGGAGTTGCCGAGAAGCTGGAGCCAGAGGTTTTCTGGGAAGAGGAAGATGGGAGACAACAGCCTGAACTGAAACAACCAGATATAAACACTGGATATTACAACAGCCCCCACAAGAATGGGCAAACGTGGTACAGGTTGCCCAGGGAGCCTGTGCAGTCTCCATCCTTAGAGGTTTCTAAACCCTGGTCTGATCCCAAAACTAAGCCTGATGCAAGATGTTGGACAAAAGACCTCCTGAGTCCCTTTCCACACGAATTATTCCAGTCTGTGGCCCTGGGAAACCCTGTACGAGTACAGATCATGTTAACAAAAATGAAGGTTACACAGAGCTGGAGGGATGTAACATCATACCTTGGCTAAAGTTTACTTCTAGAATTGCCTCTTTATGGCAAGATTTGGGGGAAAATAATAATATCCAGTTTTGGTCCAAACTGGACCAGAACCAACACTTGAAGAAATGCTGAGGAACAAACATCTGTGTTTCAGCAAACTCAGCTACAAAGACTCATCATTCCAGACCTAGGGAAAATCAGTTCCTAGGTCTCATGATTACAAAGAAGAACTCAAGTGCTTGAAGAGTTCAACCAGAACCAGAAGGCAAATAAAAAGAAATCACAATTCATTATTCATCAAAATCTTCTCCAATCTGTTTTAAGACCATGTCAGGATATTTTAGCACTGCAGGTATCAATAGTGATAACAAAACCTGCAAATGTGACATTGAAATTTGCTTTTTTTGTTGTTTTTGTTTTGTTTTGTTTTCTGCCAGTAAAAATCTCATTGCTTGAATGTTCTTGGAAAGTCACCAGGGAAAGGTTGGGAATATCGCCCAAGCAAATTCACTTAAGAATTCAAACGAACACATCAGGACACAATTTTGCTTTTGTCACCTAGCTCTGAGGGAAAGCTTAAAAAAAAATCAGTTAGGGAGAGGGCAGTAAAAGAACAAATGCTTCATTAAACCTGGTTTTGGGCAGAGGAACAACAGACAAATTCCTGGAAACAGCCTCTCCTGCTCTTCAGTCAACCAGGAACCTTTGAACACGACATTGGCTTGGACAGCAGCTCTTCATATCCCAATTATTTATTCTGCCACTCAGAAGGATGCAGCCAGGACAGTCCTTCTAAGCTGTGTACCAATGTGGGAGAGGAAGGAATTTCATATTCCCATCCCACAAACTCCCACCCACTGCCAAGAGCAGCAAATGGCACACAAGTACAACAGGCAGGCAGACAAAGAGAATAAAAGAGGATTTCTGAGACACCCTGAATTCCTTCCCTGACCACCGGGACACTTTTCTCACCCAAAAAATAGCAGAGGGGGGGCACCAGGTGGTGGCTCTGGAAGGGCTTTTCTTTTGGTTTTGTGCTGTTTTTTTAACCCTCAGACCAGCCATGTCAAATGTCACAGCACTGAGTAAGGGGAGAGATGATGGGCTGGGGTTTTCACTCAGAGTGCCATGGCTAGGGCTCACTTTTGGATGCAGCTCCAAGTTCCTTCCTCGCCTCGAGGGGAGGTAAAGCACCAGCAACCTTGCTTCAAGAACCACTGAGTTTTTCCAGACTGGGCTGTCCAGAAGCTTTCCTGCAGAAAAGTGGGCTGTCAGCCAGGCGTGGAACAGCACCATGCCCCAGCAAGCACCCAGATCTTCAGCTGGAGGCCCCTCTCCTCCTGGGAGATGTGAAAATACCTCCCACCAGCCCATCTCTGGGCTCACAAAGTTAAAATAATTGGGTTCTACAGCTCTGAAATGAGATTTTTCCAGTTCTCCATCCGTGGGAATTCAGTTTTTGTGAAGTGCCTCAGAGAAGTCGTGCTTTGTTCAAAGGGGCTGCAATTGCTCCTGGATGTCCTCTAATCCCTGGCTCCATCTCTGCCTCAGCCTCTCCAGAACACTCTGTAATGGACTGGCTCACTCTGGTTACATCCTTTATATCTCTTTAGCTCCATGAGCAGATGGAGTCAAGGGACAGCAGGATTTATGCTTCTTGCTCGAGTTGCAGCTTGGCTAGGTGGAAATAAAAAACGGGAAAGGACAGGGAAATGGCATCGTAACAGCATTTACCTCCTGGGCTTTGGAGCATCTATCTTTACCTGGGCACTGTTTGTATTGTCAGCAATAATCCCGTGCCTTCCTCCCCAGCTGAAGAGGAGGAGGCCCAAGGGATGGTTCTCCTCCCTAGCCCATGTGATGGATGGAAGGGAGCTTCCAGAAGCATGGAATACTCCGCTGACAGAGCCTGTGCATCAGTGCCGGTTTATACCGGCAGATAATCCAGCCCAGACCATTTCCTTCAGGGCATGCAAAGGAAAACCAGGAAATGTTTCTGACCTCTGTGGGCTTTAAGGGGAGAGAAAAGGAGGCAGAGGTATGAAAGGGAGCAGGGAGATTGACAAGGGCTCGGGAAAGAGCAGCACTGTAAGCCCCTAAACTCTTTACCTTTCTCCACGTTTCATACAATCAAAGGGAAGAAACAAAACGAGGAGAGGGAGGGAATTATAATGAACATGAAAGCTTCCAGATTAATTAATTACCCCTTTTAGTTTGTGAGAAAGGCGGCTAGAAATATCCACGTCTGCTCCTCTTGGAAGGCAACCCTGGCGCTTGCTCCGAACATCCCCCCAGCCCGCCTGCGCGCGGGGATAATTAATCCATTACGGGATGGATCCTGCCGTGCCGCCGTAAAAAAAGAGAGATCTATTTCTCCTCCGCCTTTCCCCTCCTCCCCGAAGAGACATCTGAAACGTATCATGTAATAAATGTTTCTTGGATGGAAGGAGAGGTATTGTTCTCGTGCTGTGGAAACAATCCCGGCAGTGGGGCCAGCCGGGAGGGAGCGCGGCCGGATACTTCACTCGGCAGCTCTTACGGCATCCTGTATGGCAGGGCAGCCTCCGAGGGACACATCCCGTGATGTTCCCTCTGGAGAGCAGTGCTCAGGAGGGCAGGGTGAGCTGGTTCCAACCGAGGGGACCAGCTCAGGCTGCTCACAGGGTGTGTCGGGGCTGGGGATGGCTTCGCTCTGTAAAGACACCCAGGCACTCCCTGGCAGGACATGGAACACCTCTGGGGACAGGGAGGTGGCCCAGACTCCATCACAACACACCCACCAGAGCACCTCTAATCAAGCCCCTCCAGCCCCCCATCCCTCCCTCTTCATCACCTGAATGTGGCTGAGGCTGGGAGCAGCTTTGCACAACTCCAGGCACAGATGAGCCTTTCCACAGGCACCTTTCCTTCAGTTTGACACTCACCTCTGGCCCAAAGGCCCTGGAAACAAGCTGCCCTGGACTCACAGTTTCCAGCTACAATAGGTCATCCTCCACCAATTATTTTTTATTCCGGGCCAGCCATGCTCACTATCCGAGGTGAGATGTTTCTCTCACCTTTGCCACCCCCAGTGCCACGCACTCAGAAGGGCAGGAGGTCTCCTTTGCTGCACACACAGCACAAGGGCTGCTGCAGCAGGGTATGGATTTCCCCATCCCCTCTAATTAACTAAACCCACACACCATGCTCTTCATCCCCTTTGCTGCTGTTTCTGTGGAGCCAAACGAGCCATTCCCTGAAGGGTTTCCCGAGGAGGATGGGGTGCCCTGTCCATTGCCTGCCTGAGGCCCTTTGCTCTGCAGTGGTTGTGTACCCTCCAAGCATGGAAATTGCATGAGATCAGAGCTCCCCAGCGCTGCTTCCAGCCCTGATCCCAGCATCCCATTTGCATCAGTTTATCAGAAACACTGCCTCTTTCTGCTGACATCCAAATATTCCTTGCATGGAGGAGCTGCTGATATTTATTCCTGAATTGCCACATTGCAGGAGCTTCGGCTAAGACTTGTGTTACATGAGAAGGGAGAATGGACCTTGTTACTTGGTGAAGATAAGTCTTCTACAGTCTATCAGTCTAGATTCGATTTGGGTCACTTCCTTTATTCATTTCCCTGGACGATTTTTTTAAGGCCCTTTCAAAGAAACACTCGATCTCAGTACAATGTTCTTGATTGCAACCAGAACTGGCTGGAAAATGCTGAACTAATTGAAAGAAATTTTCTTTTTCATTCCTTCCTCAAAACATTTCGAGGGTTTCTGGTCAGTACTTGGAACTGTGAAAAATCCCCCTGGGCTCCACTGTACAACAGCAAAAGCTTTTTCCACGGCATCAGCAGCATTTCAAACCCCTGTGAGTTGCTCTAATAGCTGCAAAGTGGCTTCCCTGGCTATCAGAGACAGAGGGATGTCATGACACCTGGATGTTTTCATCACAACACCCCTCACACTGACATCCAGGTCGTGGAGAACTGTGGCCCCCACCAGTTCTCCATCAGCAGATGCCCGGAGCCTGTCCATCTAAGTGTAGTTGGCATCATTAATCCTACCTCCTGCGTGGGGAAACTGAGGCACAGGGTGGCAGCAGCTCCCACAGCATCGAATCATGGAATCAGTATGGTTGGGAAACACTTCCCAGACCATCAAGTCCAAGCTCTGGCTGAATCCCACCTTGCCCACAGAGCCATAGCACAAAGTCCCACATCTCCTTGTTTTCTGAACACTTCCAGGAATGGTGACTCCACCACTTCCCTGGGGACCCTGTTCCAGTGCCTGGACACTCTTTCAATAAAGAACTTTCTCCTAATATCCAACCTGAACTCCCCTGGAGGCAGGATCTGCCACGTCCCAAGTCCCCATGGGGATCTCCACATGCTAAACCACGGCAGGGTGTCCCACCACACACAAACCTCCACATCCCCCCAAGGCCACGACACAGCGCAGAGCCCAGCCAGACCACCTGTCCCTCCACCCCCGTGGCCTCCTCCTGGGACTCTCACTGGCCCGTTCCTCCTTATCCATGGCTCCCAGGAAGATGGCAAACTCCCTCTACGACAAGAAGCAAACAAAACAGCCCCCACCCACGATGCCCAGGCTCTCTGGCAGAGGGGAGAGGTTTCTGCATCGCTCATTTTCTGTCGAGTTAACTGAACAATCTCCTTTCTTCCCCATGCACTTCTTCTCCCGGCAGCTCCCCCTCCCCTTCCTTTCTTTTTCCATTTCAACCACCTCAAGCAGAAGGCCCTCAGAGGCTCAAGTGACTTCAAAGACACCGGGTCCAATGTGCGGCAAGTGATAAAAACCTACACAGCAAGTGTTGGGCAAATTAATATCCCCTCCAGAGCCACCAGCTCCCCGGTCCCAGCAGCACCATAATGAGATGCTGCACCGAAGGGGAGGGGGAGCTCGGTGCAGAAGGGGAGATGTATTTAATGTATGCAAATTGACTCGCATGCAAATTGCCGCTAAGTTAAAAATAACGCATTGCACGAGGAGTTGTCTTTTAAAACATTTGTTTATTCATTAGGGTAATATCTGTTATCAGTCACCTCGTTTCCTTGCCCATTAAGGGCTCCGTTTTAGAGAAGTTTGTGTATTGCAGGTCTGGAGGACAACTGTGATTTCCTGATGATCTCAACCACCTCACAGCAACTCCAGTTTCCTCCCCTTTCTTCTCCTTCCTTTCTGCTCGTAGAGTACAGGGATTAAAGCCACCTTTCCTCAGAGGGGAGATGCTCAAAGTGATGAGCTTCAAGGACAAAAGCTGTCAGAGCCACCCAAAGCAGCTCCTGACAGCCAGAGCCTTCCCCAGCATCTGTGCCGGCTGGGCTCAGCTCAGGGTAACCAAGCTGGACAGAATGCACAGCATCAGCCTTGCAGCTTCTCTTCTCTCTGCTGGCCAGGTACGGATCCAAAGGGAACAGCTGGGGCTGTGCCAGGGGAGGCTCAGGCTGGATATCAGGAAAAGGTTCTTTCCCAGAGGATGGTGGGCACTGCCCAGGCTCCCCAGGGAATGGGCACGACCCCAAGGCTGCCAGAGCTCCAGGAGCGTTTAGACAACCCTCTCAGGGACAGAGTGGGATTGTTGGGGTGTCTGTGCAGGGACAGGAACTGGACTGGATGATCCCTGTGGGTCTCTTCCTGCTCAGGACACTCTGTGACTCTATGAAGGAACAGTGTAAATTCCTCCTCCCAGGGTGAGCTCTGCAGGGCAGCTGGTCCTCCCCACACCTCGGCACAACTAATTAATATTAGATACTACCAGTGATGTTAAGCACTGGGATAGCTGCTGACAGAGGCCAGGGCATCCAGATGATCCTGGCTGATTGATCTCATGGCAAATCCACTGCTGATCCCACCTGGCATTACAAAGGAGTGACAGGATTTTGAACAGTGCGAGATGGGAAGTGCGGTAAGGGTGGGGTGGCTGGAGGGTGCCATTTCAGGATGATGGGTGCAGTCCTACTGCCTGGGGGGGGGCATTCACAGACCAAAAGCATTTGCTTAGTCCAGAGTTTTGATACTGAGCCTTTGCTGCAGCCTTAGGAAGGGTCTCAAATGGGATCTGCATGTAGAGCAGTTCTTCCTCCAGCCTTGCTTGAGTACGTGAACACTTGCAGTCTTTAGACATCCAAAGCCCTGGGAGATGGAGATGGTGGGAGGATATACACTGGACTACTCAGAGGGAGCCCTGGTGTCCTGCTTTCAGCTGGGATAGAGTTAATTTCCTTCCTAATGTGTGTTGACACATTCCCCACCAAGTTACAAAGCTCTTGATGGTGCAGAAGAGGACCAGCACCAGACAGAAGCTCCAGCAACCCTCAAGCAAGAGAACAATCCAGGCAAAACTCTGCTTTAGCTGTACCAAATTGTCAGAGTCAGAGCTGAGGCCAGACCTTCTCCAGGCTGCAGAGGAGCACATTCTGCCATTCCTTTTTTGATGATTTCTAATTACTCAACCCAAGTCTGACAAAGTTACAGTGTTAGCACAACCCTCCAGCACCTGCCAATGATCAGGAAGTTCCTTACTCCATTATTTAACTCTGCCCCTCTTGGGAACCTTGACCTTCTGTCCCATGCATGTCAAGAGCTGTAAAGACAACCAGAGACTAAAGGGAGTCTAAGGACAGCAATAAACATTACTTTTTTTTTTTTTTTTTGGCTTGAATTCTAAATCAGCATACAAACAGAGATTCACACTCCCAAGATTCCTGCTCTGGGCAAAGAGGAGCAGCAGGACCGAGCTCCCGTCTCCAAGCACTTCCCTCTGGGAGCAGGCTGCTCCTCCTCTGCCTCACCAAGGGACAGACAGTGGACAGTGATGGAAATCCATCCTCCCAACAGCAAGGGCAGATTTAAAGTGATTGGGTTAAACTGCATTAACCTCTGTGTGGACACGGTCACTCCAGATTTAAGTGGCCATTGCTCAGTTTAACAGGAGCCACTCCAATGTGACCTGATTCACCACCTGAGTAAATAAGCCAAACCAAATAAAGGCTAATGACTGTGAAGAAGGGACTCCCCAGAGGAGAGTGACCCACTCAGAGCTTACCTATCAACGCAGATTAACAGCAGACACCATCTCTCATCCCTCTGCCTGGAGCTCCAGCTTGGCAGAGCCACTGAGTCCTGGGTGGGAGCAGGACACCAAGAGCCAGGGGGTGACCCTTAATTCAGGCAGGAGCAAAGATCACAAGTCAGGTCAGCAAGAACACTTACCCCAGCTACGCAAACTCTCACTTCCAGGAGCTCTTGTTCAGCCAAAGAGCTTAAGCACACCTAGAGATGGGAACAGAGCAGGACAGGGAGAAGACATTGGTGCAGCCTTTCCCACACATGGATGTGGCAGAGCAGAGCACCACACAGAGCCATCCTGCTGCCAGGTTGTGGCCACCCCAGTTTGAGCTGGAGGCAGCTGAAGATCGTGACTTGCCAGGCAGATGCAGGTGATGATGAAATGGCACTGACCACCCTGCCAGGCCCGGTCTCCCTCCCTGGGGAAGGCTGGGAGAGGGAGGCTCTCCAACCCTCGTACACACCTGCTGTCACAACACCACCAAACTCAGCTGGGATGTGGGGGATGGTAAATCAGCACCAAAGCAGCAAAATTGGATTAAACAGATTCATGGACTGGAGACAAAAAAACACAGAGACAACACGGACAAGACACAGAGGTACCTTCTACTACCCCCTTCCAGTGACTGTGGATGCTGGGCACAGCAGGAATGGATGGTAGGAGAGCCCAGACACGTGTGTTCTCTTCACAGAGCACCTGCTGCTGATGGAGGCAGGGAGCTGGGGTAGATGACCCGCTGCTCTGTCCCAGCCAGGCCTTTCTGTCCCAAATGGCCCTGCTTGGAGGCTGCCCCTCCCCACACCACTCCATCTCCGAGGCTCCTGGCCCCCAGGCAGCACATCCCCACTGCTGAGGCAGGCAGGAGTCTCTCACCTGCCTGTCCAGAAGAGGATGGAGAACAGTATTTATTTATGCAACAGCTGCTCTTTCATCTTCCCCTGAGCTCAGACAAGCAAGATGTTTCTTCTCCCTGTCCAATCCCCCTCTCCCCACCCCGTGCTCCTTCCCCCCAGTTTGTCATTCCCTGTGGCATGCCCCAGTGGTGACAGAGAGCTGGTGGCCGTCTCTTTCTGTCACCGAGGTCGGGGTGAGTGATCCTGCCAGGTGGCGCGTTTGCCAGAGGATGAAGAGCGACTGAGCCTGAATCCCAATGAGCTGCCACCCTGCTGCAAGGGTTCAGTGATGCTTTCCCAGTGTCAATCACACATAAACAGATTATCCTGCCCGGCCTGAAGTGCATGAGCCACCGCCCTTTCCCAGTTGTGAAGCCCCGGCAGCTGCTGGTGAGAAAACACAGAATAATTGCTCTCCAGAACTACCTGGTTGTAGCTAGGTGGGGATCAGGCTCTTCTCTCAAATGACAAGCCATAGGAAGAGAGGAAATGGCCTCAAGTTGTGCCAGAGGAGGTTTAGGTTGGATATTAGGAACAATTCCTTCACAGACAGTGTTGCCAAGCACTGGCACAAGCAGCCAGGGCAGTGGTGGAGTCCCCATCCCTGGAGGGATTTAACAGACTTGTGGATGTGGCACTTGGGGACACGGGTCAGTGGTGGCCTTGAGAGTGCTGGGGAAAGGGTTGGACTTGATGGCCTTGGAGGGCTTTTCCAACCTAAAGGATTCTGTGATTCTGTAAGGAGCACGCTCAGACCGTGTGTGGTGCTACCCCTGCTCCCCTCACTGCACACTCGTGTTGGAGACACCACCTGAGTGTGGGAGCTCCTCCAGGAGCTCCAGGGTACAGCCTTATCCCACCACAGAGTTCATCTAATCCCAAAGGATGAATAACTTTGCTTTGTACTCTGCTATACCAAACTGATTTTTTTTTCCACAGTTCACAGCAAGAGCTGCTGCTGTCCTGTTGTGTGAGGACCACTTGGAGTTGCAAAAGAATTTGTTTCCCCATGAACTCAGTATCCTCCATCAGCCATGTCCTGCTCTAATTCCTTGAACAAATTCACAGCCAGGAATTCCAGGGCAAGGACAGACCAATGCCTCCACTCTTAGATGAATATTCCTTCTTTTCCATGCATTGGTGCCAATGATCACAGAAGGACCTGAAATCTTGAGACTTAAAGGTTAGAGTATGTCTGCTGGTGGATTTGAGCTCATCCCAAATTAGGGATTGGTGTCAGGAATTCCTGCTTTCCCTGCAAGATCTGTTCTCTGCTAGCATTGCTGAACAGCCTGGATACTGCTCCCCTCCAAACAGCACAGACTGGAATGCTTCCTAATTAACTGCCTGGGAGATGATAAAAATTCCCCACTCTTCCCAAGCCTGCAGAAGTCAGGGATGCAAAGAAAGACAGCGGAGCGGGAGAGATGGAGTGGCCGTGGTGGAACACGTACCCAGCAGCATGACAATTCCAGCCTCATCACCTAGGGCTCGTTAGGTGGCCATTTCCATGAGGCCCACAGGACCAAATAGCAGGGCCTGGAAATTAGAAATGTCACAGCTCGAGGCACAGGGATGTGCTCTGTGAAACTCTAATTGCAGGATGCTGGGCAGGGCTGTCAAACAGCTGGCACAGCCACCCCCGTCACCTCCAGGCCTGCTGCTACCTGACCCAAGCCTTCAACCACGGCATCCCTTTCCAGATCCATTAATTCCTGCCAAACACAGCAACCCTGAAGAACAGCAGCGAGGAAACAAGGCAGCTTGCTAATGCTCAGCACATCCCCAGCCCAAAGCTGCACCAAAGCTCTCCCCCAGCCCCACACCCAATTCCCAGCTGCTGGAGAGGATGTGATGTTTGAAAGGATCTGCCACTGCCCAACCTTTGGCTCAGGACCACGAAGGTCACAGTTAAGGAGACTCTGGGCTCCTCGTGGCTGTCACTGCTCCTCGCTGAGCTGTTTCATCCCGGCTGCTCTGGTTGCAGGAGCTGTTGCTGGGTTCAGCTCCCAGCTTTCCTCCCCGCTGCCCAGGAGCGGCACGTCCGGCTCTGACGGGGAAATGAAGGCGCCGCAGCAGCAGTGAATTATTGCTCACAAAAAGGGCCCGGCGCCCCGCGGTTCTGGGGTGAAGTGACCTCCATGAATACCTGCACACACGCTGCCTCTCAGGATTTGGTGTGCGAGCACCAAGGCTGCACAGTAAACCAGAGATTAATGCACAGCTGAACAGAGCATTCCTAGGCAAGAATACAAAGCAGAACAAAGGCCTTGTCATGCCTTCAGTTCCTTCCCCACCGTTTTATTTTATTTATTTCATTTACTTTAGGAAAAACTTCCCATGCACTACTTCCAGATTACAACCCTGACTTTGCAAAACTCAGGCATGCAATAGGAGCCTCCTTCCTTTGCAGAAAACAAAGCTCCTGGAGAGCCAAGTCCCCAGCAGACTTTCCAGGCAGCCAACACACTCTGGAAGCCTCATGCCACTTCCAGAGGGTCTGTCCAGGCAGAGCCACTTGGGAAATCTACCCCTTAATGCCAGTCATCTGAACCCAGGGAGTCACAACGAGGTTTAAAGAGCACCTGGTCATTCAGCAAAACCTGTTAAATCCTGTGACCCTTAGCAGGAGCCAGGGAAGGTGTTTTGGGATCACTGTTCCACCCGCCTTCAAAGCGCAGCAAAGCAGAGCCAGGAGCAAGAGGGAGAGCAGAGCAGAGTGTGGGGCTTCACATCACACTTTAGCAGAGGGTGATTTACAGAATCACAGAATCATTGAGGCTGGAAAAGTCCTCTCAGATCACCAACTTTTTCCCCAATACTGCCAAGCCCGCCACTGAACCATGTCCCCGAGTGCCACGTCCACACTTGTTTTGTCCTTCTCAGCATAAGCCTCCAGCTCAGCTCCATGCCCTATTCTGCTCAGAGAACACTCCCAAGGCCAGTCAAAAACAGTTGCTATAGAGGTTTTCCTTTCACAAAAACATTTTCCAGGTCTTCTCCTTACATCCACGCAGCACAGAATCACAGGATCGTTTAGGTTGGAAAAGCCCTTTAAGACCATCAAGTTCAACTGTTTCCCCAGCACTGCCAAGGCCTCCACTGACCTATGTCCCCAAGTGCCACATCCACATGGCTTTTAAATGCCTCCAGGGATGGGAACTCCACCACTGAAGAAATTTTCCAGAATATCCAACATGAATGTGATCCTAAGGCAGGCTTTGGGATGGCAGGATAATCCCCTGAGAGGAGCACAGGGACACAAACACACTCGTGTCTGTTTTCCAAACAACAACAAAGGGTGGGAAGCACTCTCCTGCATTTGGGTGGTGGGGGAGCTGGATGCCAACACAGCAACTGAGCCTGACCTATTGACATTTCTGCAGGCTCCTGATTCCTGCATGGGGGCTGTCACTTTAAATTTGAATTGCCTCGTTTTTTTCTATCACAACAGCCTGATATTTTTTTGCTTGTGAAGAATAAATATTTACAAACCTTCACTCTCGCCAACAAAAGCATTCTGTTCCAGAATTTTCTTGGGTTTTTTTCTGTTTTTAAACAGTTTTAGAAATTGTTGCCCAACACTTTAATTTCTGTTATTAAAACAAGGGAGACAGTAAAAAGATGCACAAAGCAGGGGAGGGACCACAGCAGCTCAGTGTTCACGTTCGAGGGTTTTCAGCAACACGTTAAAAAACGGCTGAGAGCATCTGCAGGAAACACGAGGGATAATAGCACAGTAACTCCAGCCAAGGACAGGTCACCAGGCTGTAGGAAATGTGCTTTCTCAGTAAACTAATGAGGGTTCAACAATTTCATACGATGTGAGGCTGTAAACAGATGAAACAAAAAGGATTGAAGGCAGAGACTCGATGCGGCAGCGCTTCTCCTCCAGCCAGAGGAGCTGACTCCACGCTCCTCAAACATCTCAAGAGCTGCAAACAAAAGCAGAGCCCAGCAAAGCAGTGACCAGCTTGCCCTTTATCCATCCCTAAGTACCTGACAGCCCACCCACATGCAACATCCCTGCCAAGTGCAGCCCAATTGAGTGGGACATGAGGAGGGCTCATCGAGCCAAGGTCGGGGACACACCTGGCTAAACACGAGCTCCCAGCACCAGGCTGAGCCAGCCACACCTCCCCTGCCCAAGGGGGTATAAAGGGAATCGTGTTTCCCATCACTGCCTGGTGCTGGCAAGAACATCATGTCCAGCCTTTGCATTCACACCTGCAAAAAAAAAAAAATACCATCAGAAAGATCGAGTTCAGACAATAGCTGCAATAACAATGTTGGGTGTGAAAAACCAGCCTTAAGGTGAGAAACTTGAGGAGTTCAGTCAATTTAGTTTCCTAAGAAGAAGGTTAAAAAGCAACTTGACTCTGGCCCATGCATTGCTACCCAAAACAATGGCTGATGTTAGTGGCTCTTTACTCTTGCTCAGTATGATCCAACAGCCGCAGGCTGGACTTGCAACGTCCAAATCCAGACCTGAGGTGAAAATTGTTGCCATATGGGTCTGTGAGACTCAGATGTCTTTCCAGAAGAGATGTTCCTACTCAACTGACCACATAACCAAAATTCAGGGGGTGTATCCTCCCTCCTGCACGACACTGAAGCCAAGGCTGCTCTTCCTGATTTCCCTAAAGCCCCATCCCTCACCCATCCCAGCTCCGGAGGTGATGGTGACCAGCTCAGACCCTGCATGGGCTGCAAAGACTGGGGTGAGGAGGTTGCCCAGACCACACAGCCACAGGAGCCCCTGCTTTCTTGATGTTTTTTGTAGGAAAAACAGTGGAAAAGTAAGGACATGGCTGTGGCTGACCTGCTGGGGGACAGCAAAGAGACACCCAGAACATGAGGAGAACTCCAGCACTCTCCCATTACAGTCACTGCCAGAAGGGAGCAGCCAGAATGGGCAACCAGGCAGCTCCTGTGGACAGAGAGATGGAGAGCCCAGGCTGGGAGTGATGAGATAAATTCTGGAGATAGATGATTTATTGCATAACCCCCACAATATGGAGCTGCTTGACTCTATTAGGTGGATGGATGGCAGGGAATTTAAGAAGAGAAATAGATTTTTTACTAAGCTAATTAGCTAAAAAGGCTTGTCTGGAAACACGGGCCCCATTGTGTCTGAAGCCTGCTGACACACGGCTCAGAGCCACATTTTTCTTCCCTGTTATTACTCTGCCTCCCAGAGCATCCCTCAGAGACACGGAGAGGTGTGGGATCCCTGCACCAAACCACTGGCATCCAAGACACCCAAAAAATATTCAAGTGACACAGTAAATACACAAGTTTATTTGTTTGTACATACATGGGTGCACACAATTTCAGGTATGTGCATGCACCTACAGATAACACAAACATACATTACTTATTAATACATTCTACACATGAAAAGATCAATACACTAAAAAATATAAAATCCATAGGAGAGCCAAGTTTGCCATGAAAACCAGTTTGCCGCTTCACGTTAGCCTGCTCCATAATTTAAAAGCAAACTGGGGGCACCTGATGAAACAAAAGGGCTGTAGATTTAAGAGAAATAAAAGAAAAATACGACTTGACCCGGCACAGTCACTTCTGGAATCCACTACCCCAGGAAGTCATGGAGACGCACACCAGTGGAACAGACATTTTAAAGGACTGGATAATTTTATGAGCATTAATAACATTTGCAGCTATGCAAGCTAATAAAATGTTACAAGGGTAATCAAACTTCATGCTTCAATGTGTAAGTTGATCACCTGTGAGCGCTGGGAAGGAATTTCCTCCCTGGTGCTGTTGCGCTGAGCAAGTAGCCAGCTGCGCCACAGGGGTGCACTTTTAATAAAAAAAATTAAAATACGAAGAAAAATAAAAATCAGTGTCACTGCTGTTGCTGCTATGTCTTTGCTTTGGTTTCCTCCTTCTGCAATAGCTGGCACTCAGCAGAGAGACTGCGAATGCCAGCGAGAGCTTTGATGTCAACTTCCTAAGCTTTCCTGGTGCGGTTTTGGGACAGCATATCTGAAACAATCCAAAAATAATACGACTTTACTCCTGGAGGGGTGTTCCTAGAAGCTGGCAGCAGGAATTACATCAAGCTTGACCTGCCATCACATGACCACAGATCCCACATTTCCTCACAACTGCTTCCATACAAGTTGTATGGACAAGTTGTGTCGGCCAACAAAGCACAGGCTCCTCCGTTAACTCTGAGCCCCATCACAGAGGAGCTCCAGGTATCCCCAGGAAAACTTGGCAGCTTTTGAGCTCCCTACCAATCCAGAACTGCCCAATGTGTTATTTATAACATCCAAGCAGCAATCTTGGTGTTTCCAGTGTTTTCTAGCCTTGGAAGTTAATGCCCTCCTAATTAATGAACTGACAGCAAACGCTGCAATCTGCTGCCACAGGCTTTGCAAAAGAACGACAGACTCTGCTCCTGTGCCTACCCTTCTGTTCCAGGGAATCCAGGCACGGTTCAGCCAGCTGGGGAGGAGGCTGAAGGGAGGATAGGACATAGCACAAGTGTCAAAATAAACCTTTCACTTCAAAATAACCAGCATGGGGGTGACACATAGAAGTCCAAAGGGCTGAAAAGGACGAGGGTGTGCTCAAACAAGAGCCCTGCTCCAGGAGCCTTCCCTCTCCAAAACAGAGAGAGAAAATAGATATTGCATAGAATGAATATTGGTAAAACACATGCTCTGGGCTCTCTGCTGTGGGCAGACCACAACAGGGGCTGGTGGGCTCTCCTATGAATGGGGGCCTTGGGAACACAGCCCCCTGCCATACCCCCCTCCATCCATCGTGGTTGATCCACGTGTGTCACCATGGAAACCAAACACCAACCTGAACTTCCCAAAATCCAAGCAGAGAACGCCCAGGCCTGGCTTTGCTGCTTGTGCTCCACCTGTGCTTGGGAGCACCTTTTCCGAGGTCCAAGAGCCAGGGGTTGGAAGAGGCAAAACACCCTTTCCCAGGACAGGAGGGAAAAGCCTCTCATTAGAATTAAGAGGTGCATCACTTATCACCCGGGGGGGTTATTCACAAACTCCTGTTTTGAGCACAGGGTGAGTTCCAATGAGACATGAGGATCCAATCAATGAGACATGAAGATCCATCAACCAGCCTGGCCATGCATGAGTCCACATTTCCTCTCCTTTCTGTTTGTCCTTAGAGAACACCAGTTCAATATTCCTTTGGGAGAGAGGAAGCAGAGGACACAAGGATTGCATGTGTCAGTCACCCTTTCACCCCTGAACAATCATTCTCACTGTGACAGTGTCCTTCAGACCACAAAACCCATATTTTTCTGAACACACTTCATTGAGAATTGCACTCACTGCCCTTCAAAGACCTTTCCAAACGACTCTCCCCCCTCAGCCACGGCAGCATTTGGCCTGGAACACAATATGCCCCAAGAAAGCTGTAACTTTTCCATCAGGACAGGAGAGCACTTTAAATCACAGTGAGAAGAGCACCGTCATCAGAGACCGGAGCTGACACCCCGTGTGATGTCACACACATGAACCCCAGCACGCCGACAGCAGCCGTGGGGGTTGAAATTACAGGCAATAAAGCATGACATCATGATGACATCATGAAAGGAGAAATTCAATTCCCAGCTCAGGGGCTATCAGTTACTGCTTTATTCGAAAACCTGTCATTAGCTGCGTGAGCAATGAGCAGAATCCATCACTTCCACGGGGCTTTATGGCCACCATAAATTTGGAACACTTAGGTCTCAGCCGCCTCCCCGCGCCTCTCCGAGCCCATCTGTCGGCTCCTGCCACGCTCCCTCCACATCCTGTTGCTGCAAACCCCACCAGCACATTTCAGGGGAAGTCAAGGCAGCTCAGGGCTGGTGTGAGATCACACAGAATTGGCTTTGGGGTGAGCAGGTGCCTGTCAGCTCTGCACGTGGTTTCCCTCACCGCCGGGCTGACACAGCTGGATGCACCACGGACAAACCCTCTGGCACTTGCACGACGTCTAAAAGCCATTTGAAAACCTGTTTTGATGAGCACTCCAAGACAGATGCTGCGAGAAGATCCCCCCCGGTGCAGGGTGCTCATCTCACCCCCCTCTGCCAAGGCACTTACCAATATGTGTTAATAAAGGATTAAATTCAAATATATATAAAGAATGTGGCCCAGCAGGTCACATCAGAGGCAGAGGTGAACGTGCTCTACAGTGAGGCTGAAGCAGGTGGAATACTTTGGGGTGTTTTTATGAGCAGATGATACCAATCTGTCTATTTTCACAAATATGATCTGGCTCATGTAGTCATACACACGCTCAACTCAGCCTTCATAACACCTCCACCAGTGATAAGGGATGGATTTTTCATAAGATTCTTGATACAGCAGAAGTGTCCCTTGTCTTTGCCTCCTTTTATTGTTTTTATTTCACCTGTTCCTGCAAAAAACAAAGCAGTGCCACGACCCAACAGATATTTCCTGGAGTATATCAGAGACCTCTTGACTGTGTTATTTCCAGTCATGAGCTGGGAAACTTCTGCACTGCAATGAACCCCTACTTCCAATTTCCTGACCTCCATAGCATTAGATTAGGCCAGTCTGATCTTGACCAGATACCTTGAAAACACAGAAATATCCTCAATTTGCTCCCACCCAAGACACAACTCCCCAGAGGTACTGGAATAAAATTAAAATGGCCAAGTTCCATCCATTGCAGCTGCATTTGTCCTGCTCACCTCTTACAGGTCCCATGGAAAGAAGTCATCACGTTCCAAAGTGACCTCCCTCCGTTATCAGTGTGGTTGCCTGTCACTTGGGACCTTCTAGATATCCTTGACTCAGCCTCAAAATCCCTGCCCAGGATGCTTAAAAGTGGTGCCTTTAAGGGAGTTTTGTTGATAGACATCAAATCCGATATCAAGTTATGACACTTTTTTAACTGTTTGTTGATGTATGGAATAACCTTGTTGCTGCACAGAATAACTTTGTTGATGCATAATCCCTGAAAAAAAAAGTCACAGCGACAGTTGGGCACACAATATTCAAGTTCTGCTAAGGATCTGGCAGTATCAGCTGGATCATAACCCAGTGCAGAGTTCACCTCATTTTCAAGATATTTCACGAGATAGTCTTTGCACTATCTCAGTTCATTACTTCTGTGGAAAGATCAAGGATAACTGGGGTTTGGAGATGAAAGAACTTGGCAAGTCACCTTCTCTTTGCTCACAGGCAGGGAATAACAGAAGAACAAAGCCACGTTTAGGAAGGGTTGTTGGACAAGTCACTTTTGGGGGAGGCTGTTGGTATTCAGGGAGAGCAAAGAGCTGCTAAAATTCCTCACACAACCACCCACTTCAGTTCCCAGGCCTTGCAGTCCCAAAAACCACTGTATCATTTCAGCTCTGAACCTCTGATTACTTGTAGGCTTCCTGGAAGTGTGACTCTGCACTCACATCCAGCACTGAGAATGATTTGAAAATGCCAGTGAGTTGTTCTAACCCAGTTTCCACGGTCCCCATCAGTCACACACAATTAACAGATAATTATAGGCAAGTTCTGAGACAGCAGCCTGCATGCAACATGCACCCTGCCCAACGTGGCTAACACACCGTGCAGCTCCACCTTCACCAGCCAGGAAAAATGGAGAGGGATAGATTCAATAACCTGAGACTTGCTGTAAAAATGTAGCTCAGAGTTAAACATTCAGAGCATACGCGACCAGCGCACCAGCAATTACTGGATTTGTTACTGCCTCAACTATCATGACAGGCATTGAAATAAATCTCATTTATATGACATACAGTCATCTAGAAATGCTCTTTTTTTTTTTTTTTTTAAGAAAANTTTTTTTTTTTTTTTTTTTTTAAGAAATTCTTTTAAGATGTCAATGCGCTACACATGGCTCCGTTTTGAGACCTCTCCAGACTGGAGATCAGACAAGATATACAAGCCTTTCAGCCTGCCAAGTTTCATACTTGTTAGGAGTAACCCTGAATCCGGAATTTTCTAATGGTGCCTCCACAAATGCGATTAAGGAAGGCCTCTTGCCATTAAATGTTGGCTGCAGGGATCCAACAGCCCCTCTCCCACCATCCTGCAGTGTTCTCTAAAGGGTGGGCTCATCACTGCTTAGCCCCAGATGTTCATGTTGTATTTGCCTCTATAGCTCAAGCCCAGGATGTTTCTCAGGAACCTAAACAGCAGCCCAGATGCTTCTGCTGGCCCTCCAGGCATCCCCACCCACGTCTGGTACCCTCCATGCCCCTCCTCAGGGCACTGACACAGTCACACCACGCCACGGGGTGGACTGAGGAGTGTCTCAGTTGTTCTGGTCTGAGATATGAGCAATAGCTTATTGATGTCAAAACCTGTGCCAGGCCAGGCTTAGGCTGGATATTAAGGAAAGGTTCTTCCCCCAGAGGGTGCTCAGGCACTGCCCAGGCTCCCCAGGGAATGGGCACGGCCCCAAGACTGCCAGAGCTGTAGGAGCATTTGGACAATGCTCTCAGGGATGCACAGGGTGGGATTGGTGGCGTGTCCTGGGCAGGGCCAGGAGTTGCACTGGATGATCCTGTGGGTCCCTCCCAGCTCAGGAGATTCCATAGTTCTATGAAACTCCAGAGCATCTCCCTCAAGAGGTCCTGCCTCCGAGTTCAGGGTGGTTGCATTCCTGAAACACCCGGTCCTAAGGCCACAGCTTCACCACACCACTCTTTCCTTAAATACTTCGGAAAGGAAGTATTCTTCCCATTATGGCAAATCCTGTAACTGGGACTCATCACACCCACCCACCCAGCAGCAGAGAAAACCACGTGTTGCCTTCCTCCATTTACGTATCACGCTCCCACAAATCACAGCTCAATTAGCCTCTCCTGGAATCCATCACACAGCTCCATGAGAACGTGGTCCCAGCTACTGCACTACCCAGGCAAGTTGAGGCAGTAAATAGAAAGGGCTAATTGGGGAAGGGGGGAGACGCTGTTTCCTGTTGTAAAAATAACTGACACTTCCAGGAAATAATGGTATAAATAGAAAACTGAACCATTCCTCCTCCAAAAATATTTCATAATTATGTGTCATAAAAATAATTAGGTTATGGTGAATTAGTACAAATGTTTACAACAAAATTGCCATGCAAAACATTATGGGTAATAACATGCTAATTGCTGTAGAAGCAAAAGCTGATTATGTTTCAGCAATATTAAAAGTTGCCAACTCGGCGCTACCATCCAAGCTCCACTATCTCCCAGCAGCATCTAAGGACACAGGGAAAACTGGTGAGGAGAGGAGGGCATGGTGGGTGGGCAGCCCATGCCCTGCCCTGCCAGCACTTCCTTTTCTGAGTGCCAATTCCTAGAAAGCTCACACCAGGTAATCCACGGGGATTCGAGAGGATCCAGGATGACTCAGGGGAATTGGGGTCTGAGTGTTTCCAGAGCATGGGCAGAGGTCTTTCGCACATCCCAAGGAATCTGTTTGGGTCCTTGTTCCCTCGTCACCAGATGTGGCCAACTGCTGTCTCACGGGGAGCGCTGGTGAGAATTTGAAGTGGTTGCTTGGAAGTTCGGAAATCCCTCAGTGTGTTCTCACTCAGAACTGAAGTGACACTAATTGGGTTTACCAAGCTCATTTCCAAAACAAATGACGATAAACCGGATTACATTTCAATGGGGGCGTTCACACAGAACTTCAACACAGTTTAACTAATCCTCTTTCTGAGTAAATTTGGCTTAAACCCTCTAAGTGTCCCATATCCCAGTTTCTCCTGCAGGGGAGGCGCTCAGTTTTGCCTTTGGAAACTTGATCATCTTTGTCCCTTTTTCATGAGGTTGCAAATCAGTGTCTGCAAGAGGCAGAGGTTCCTCATTCCCCTTTTGCCGGTGCCTGGAGCCGAGGCAGTTCTCAGCCCATTACAGGAATGCCCTGGGTCCCACGAGCAGGAAAAGCCCATTTCTCATGGAAGGTGTCCCATGTCACGGGAGCTGGGATGATCCTTCAGGTGCCTTCCAACCCGAACCATCCTGTGATTCTCTGAAGGCGCTGTGGACCTCTGACACCTGCCCAAACCCTGCCCATCTCCGCAGGCTCCGGCGATGACCCTTGCGTGACACCGCGGGCATTGATGCCGCTCCCAAGTTTGCAAATACGGGATGAAAGGCGCCATGGAAATGACGGGGTTTATTTTTTTTTTTTTTTTCTCCCTAACAAAGCGTCGTTTGAGACGTTAATTGCGACGCTGGCTAATGAGAGGCTTTGCTGTCCTCCCGCTCGGCTCCGGCCGCCGTGCCCCGCTCATTGTGCGCCGAGCCGCACCGGGCAGCTCCCGGCTGAACGCCCAGACAGAGGTAAACCACTATTTGGAAACAAAGGAGGGCTCTCTCCATCCTAATTAGCGGCAGGTTGCAGAGAGCAGCGGCGGAAGGCGAAGGTCACTTCCCACAAGGCTCGGCTCAGGATGCCAAAACACCCACTTAATTCAGGCGGCTCAGCGGGCAGAGTCAGACCAGAGCAATTACACTCCCTGGATTTCCCCACGGAAGGGTTTAACAATGCAGCTCTCGGAAAAAAAGGTGACGGCAGGAGCTCTTTATTCTGCCCCCTTGGCGCAGGGGGAAGCGCAGCCCACCGCGCTGCCGGCTCCGGGAGCGGCACGGCTGCCTCTTTGTGCCTCTGCGCCGGGAGCCCAGCTCGCCGGGCTGGCGCTTTCTTTTCCTCGTCTTCTTGTTCTGGAGAAATGAATAAGAGCAAATTTTAACATTTAAAAAACAAAGACCAAAAAAACCCAGAAACATGAAGACCCTTTGTAGTGGGTTGAGTTCCCTCTGAGTACTCCAAGTTTTCTTCCAGATGCTGCCGGTGAGAATTAACCTTTAAAGGAACCATCTGAGCATGAACCCCGGGAGCCTTCTTGGGAGAAGCAGCTCCTCTGCTGGGACAGTCCTTGCATGGCTCAGCCCAAGGATTCAGCTGTTCTGTTAAATGACTCGCTGCACCCCAGCCGCCTCACGCAGACAGCTCTTCCTAAAGGTCAAAGCCTTGGTTTTGCCCTCAGCTGATATTTCCTCCCTGCACACACCCCGGGTGATGTGTGTCCACATCTGCCCTCCTGCTCGTGCCTCTTACAGCAACTTCCCTTCAAAGCATCTGCACAGCCCTTGGCACCTTCTGCCCATGGCAGGAGCATTTCCCAGGGGGGCCGTGCAGGAACACAACCACCTTCATCCCTTCCAAAGGCTCCAGAATGGGGAATTCACAGCAATTTTCAGTAGGAAAGGAAGATTGAGATTTTTGTGAGGTTATTTATTTATAAACAAGAGATGCAGACATAAACAAGAGATGCAGACACCATCTGGATCCCCGCTCAAAGGCTTCAGACACAACTTGTTGTCCAGACCCTCTTCCCTGTTCCGGCTGACAGCAAGTGGTCACCAGCACATACGAGGCAGCATCCACCCCAATCCATCCTTGAATGGGAAACAGCCAGCAGCTTCAGTCAGCAGCTCAGCAGGAGCCAGAGCAGCCATAGGTTTAGTGCAGCTTTCTTTGAATCATTTGTGAAATACATTTCAGACCACAGCCTGCAGCTCTTTCCCTCCAACACACTCCAGGCTGTTCACAACCACCTCCCAGCACCGAGGAGTCCAACAGACCTTCTGCTTCCCACACCTGATCCTCAGCTGACTGGTGTTCCATAAACCTGTTGGACCTGCTCTCTGTTGGACCTGCAACACATAAAACATCCTTTAGAGCTGCAGTTCCCCTTGTTTCCTCTCCCAGCTGCATCAGCAGTAACTAATACTCAGCACTGGCATTACAGGGGTTTCCAGCAGTTTCCAAGCAGCCCATAAAACAGCTTGAGAGGGCCCCAGTGTCTGTGTCACAGCCATGCCCACAGTTTCCAGCAAAAAGAGCATGTTTGCCCTGGCACAGGGCTGGGGACGCATCGGGTGGGTCTCAACAACGTGCCAGTCCTGCTCGTCACCCACCCTGGCACATCTCTTGGCACCTGATTGACTTTCCAGATGTAGGTGGCTGGAGGTGAAAGTCAGAGTTTTCTTGCCCAGGAGTTGTTTCCAGGTCCTTTCAGAGAGTGCTGAGAGACTGTTTTAGGTGCAGGCCTGCCAGGAACTGAGAAGCTCATTGGGGAAGGGAGGTTTTCCACCAGGAATGTACGTCTCTCCACCAAGCTGGAGAGACGCCTCCATCATTCCTGTTAAAACGCTGTTTGCCCTCTGGCTGCACTCCCAGTCACCACTGGCCACAGTGCTGACCACTGCTCCCACCATGGATCCCATGGAGATGTCAACTGCTGCATCTTTTTCTGGAGCTCAGATTTGCTCTGAAAACCTCTCCCAAGTGGTAAAACCTGCAGCCAGGTGAAAGCAACAGAGGATATCGGTACCACCCCCATCCCCACCCCCGGCACACAGGGAAAACACAGCTTTACTTCCAGGTCTCCGTGAGTCCAGGTGAGAGTTAGTTATGGCCCCTCAACCAACACTTATGAAAACCAAAACTGCAGCCAGGGCCCCCATGGCCCTTCGCCTCTTCTCCCCATTGAAAACCAACTCAAAATATCACCAAGTACCTCACAATCAGCAATTCCCAAAGTTGGTCCTCTCCAGCCTTCTTCCCCCGACCCTCATTGCCTGCAGAGCCAGAATGAAGAGCTGTTTCCCTCTCCTCCTCCTCCTCCTCTGGCATCTCCAGAGCCTCTGGTCCGATGAAGTTTGAGCTGCTCCTTTTTTCCAGGCAGCACTTGATTCTTCTTCCTCTGAGTTCTCCCCGGCCCCACGTGTTGCTGGGAGATCACTCAAGAGACAAGAAGCTGCTCTGCTCACCAAACCTCCTCCAAGCATTGCACAGGGCATCTGCTGAGCCCATCCCAACTCCTCTCGTGCCGTTTTCTCAGTGCATCTCTTGCCCCTGCTTGGCTTAAGGAGAGGAGAAAATGGAGCAGTGCAGCCCAGCTCCCTCCCATTGCACAACAGCAAAGCCAGGGAAGGTCCCTGGGGGATTTCTTTCAAGGACAGAGGGTGCTGGCAGGAGATGAGCACCTGCAAGGAGCATCCCCACACTGGTCCAACGCCACCATTTCCAGGGATGCTCCTACACTCCTGATCCGCAGGTGCTGGAAACCACCCAGAACTTGAAGCTGCTCTCCTGATGGAAAACACTCTGCCTGCAGTCTCCAGCCTCGCAGGCGGGAGCAGATCCCTGTGCTCAGTGCTCTGCTGACCAGCACAGCCCTGCACCCTGATGGACCCCCGGGAACGCCCCTTCTCCACCACCCACTCCTGCTCCCAAGCAATTAAACCCTCGCTGCCAGGGCTGGGCAAGATAAATGGTGTTTATTGGGATGGCTTTCCTGTATGCCAAACATAAAACAAAATGCCAATCGATAGAGCTGCCTCACCTGATGGTTTTATTTCTCTTCTCCTCCCGCCCCCACTCTTAACTTTGCTGTGCTCTGGAGCTCTCGGCGGGGTTTGCACCGTGGTGATAAACCAACAGATCCTCATTAACCCGTGGGCAAGAGCAAGAATTTGCCTTTTCTCTCTCTTTCCCTTTTCCCTTTTTTTATTTTTTTCAAAGAACTCTCCCTCTATCAATATTTGATGAGGGTAATTTCAAAGACTTGTTTAGTATGATCTCCACATAAGGAGTCCTTGGGAGTGTTTATCACGTTCGAGGTATAATTACATTCAAATCCTGAGACACAGTTGCCAGGGTTACAGCTGCTGGTGGTTCCTCCAGCTTTTGTGTGTCTGGGGTTTCTCACCGCCCCCCGTGCACTCACACTCCCCACGCGCTCTGCTCCTTTGGGGAAGGAGGAGAGGGGGATGGATGGGAAGCTTGAGGAGCGGCACTGGCCAGGACAGGCCACACCAGCACCTCCCAGCCTGCAGGAAAGTCAGAATTCCCTGCAGGGTGTACCTGGTGCAGGGTTTGGGGTCAGGGATGGGGTAGAGGGAGGGCTGAGCAGGCAGCTGAACACTGCTGACAAAAATATTGTAGTAAAGTCCTCAGTCAGTGACAGGACCCAAGGGAATGGCTGGAGCAGGGTCAGGGGAGAGTTGGAGAGTCAGGCTGGATATCAGGAAAAGGTTCTTCCCCCAGAGGTGCTGGGCACTGCCCAGGCTCCCCAGGGAATGGGCACAGCCCCAAGGCTGACAGAGCTCTCAGGGATGCCCAGGGTGGGGTTGTTGGGGTGTCTGTGCAGGGCCAGGGGTTGGACTGGATGATCCTTGTGGGTCCTTTCCTTCTCAGGAGATTCTATGGCTCAGTGAACCTCAATGGCTGTAGAGGAAGGAAAGGCAACACCTTTCCTTCATCCCTTGAATCCCCAAGTGAAATCTAAAGAGCCAAGGCATAAATGGCCAGGGATGGAGAGCTGCAGAATCCCAAGGGAGAGGCCCAGTGGTGCCAGCACTGAGACCTCCTTGCACCCTCAGCTTTCCCCACCCTGTCACAAGCTCCTCTGCTCTACCCAGACCAGGAGAATCCTCTCGAGAGGCAGTCGGTGCCTGAGGACACCAGCTCTGTGTGTGCCAAAACGGGGACACAGACTCCAGCTGAGACATTCCTGGAAACGTTCTGGGCATTAGCCTGGCTTCAAGCAGATACACACAGAGATATAGACATATATAGATATATGAATATAGATATATATATATGATCTGGGCTATCTGCTGGAGACCTGGTCTCACATTACTGGCCATGCAGAGAGGGAAGCAGCTGCCAGCTCAAGCTCTTTACCGTCACTTAACCAAAGCCCAGCCACAGCAGGGCTGTGTGTGTGAAGCCAGCTGAGCACCAGAGCTGGGAACATCCCAGGCCCAGTCCCAGCTGGCAGTGTGGACCTACTGAAATGGCCTCAAGACCCTGCTGTACTGGGAAAAGATAAAACCTGAGCTTTTCCACCTCAACACAACGTCCCATCCCTGCTGCAGCAGCGACTTGGAGATCTCCAGGCCGAGGGCAGAGCTTAAGGAGGTGTTAAACAACAACCCTCAGGGAACGGGTGACCCAAGAAAAAGCCATTCCCTGCTCCTGCCCAAGCTCTGGGGCTGAACAAGGCTGCCCAGCCAGATTTGCCTCCCTTTCCCATCCTTCAGACAGGCAGAGGCTCAGCTCCTACCTTGTGTTTCCTGGACAGTGTCGGCAAATGCTTGTTTCAGCGAGCAGTGAGGAGCTGGGATTGAATTGCCTTTGTTCTAATTCCAATTTTAAATAATATGAGCCTCCCTACAACAGGCAGCGTTATCACTAATCCCCACAGCTGAGCCTGAAATAAGCTTACACACCATGCGGCAGCACTGTGGGAAGAACAATTATCCCAACAAAGGATGGAGAGGGGAGGAAACAACCATGAGCTCCTTGGGTTAGATGGAGGGCGAACACAATTGTTGTCAATTCACAATAAATAAATAATAAATATTTTTTTTAAAAAAAGCCACCGAAACACAAAACAAACAAACCCCAAAAACAAATGCGGCATGAAGGCCTGGTAAAATATTTACAGTCATTTCAACAGAAAAGAGGTACCTGCTACAGTCAATAGGTTGTAAAACAAATTCAGATGGAAGCTATTGTTTACCCCTAAATCAGCTCTAATGCACTGGCAAATGTGATTATCAGCATTCTGCGGGGAGAGGCAGCATCAGCATTCATTCCAGGTGTGCTCAGTGAAGGCTCTCTTGGCCACAGGTTCATTTGTAATTATTAAAATGCACCTTGTTAGCCATGCAGCAGTCCCAAATTTCTGGGCAGCGGCACATGCAGTATCGGCTTTAATTTATTCTGTGCAATTTATGTATAATTTCACTGTGTCAGTGCCACGGTGCAAATGAGAAACCCCATCTCAAAGGCTCCAAATGGAAGGGAGCTGAGCGCTTCCTGCTACCCGTGCGCTCGGAGCTGGCACGTCCTTTGTTCCTGGGGAGAGCTTTTCCATCAAGGACAAACAGCCAGGGAGCTGGCAGCCACCGTGGCTGCTCCCACTGCCAGGGCTGGGAAGGGGAGCAGCTCAGGGCCTGGGTGCACACCAAGGGGAAGCAGTCATGTAGGGAAGGGAGAGACTGGTTATCGCCCCAAGGACACGCACCGGTGCACTGCTGGACCACCCTGTTATCCAAAACAACAGCAAATCCAGGGAACTGACAGAAAAATAGGAAGGGAGAGAAGCCACAAGATAGTTTGCAGCATGAGGTGTGAGATTACAGAGTGGTTTGGGTGGGAAGGGACCTTAAAGCCCATCCAGTGCCACCCCCTGCCAGGGCAGGGACACCTTCCACTGTCCCAGGGTGCTCCAAGTCCCATCCAGCCTAACCTTGGACACTTCCAGGGATGGGGCAGCCACAGCTTCTCTGGGCACCCTGTGCCAGGGCCTCAGCACCCTCATGGGGAAGCCTTTCCCTCTCATCCACCAGTGCCCCCAAGCCCTTCTCCCGAGGTCTGCCGTCCATCCTTTCTCCCCCCAATTTGTGTTTGTGCCTGGGATTGCCCCAAGCCAGGGGCAGAACCCTGCACTTGGCCTTGTTGAAATTCCCAAGGTGGATGCAGGATATCTCATCCAATAGGAAAGCAAGGGCAAATCCACGCAAGAAATCCTGGAACTCTGCCTGGGCTGGAGCCTGGAGCTTCTGAGAGGAGGAGCTCTCACCTGGACACGGCTGCAAGGGGAGATTGGCTCTGACTGTTAAAGGGTCCTGCACAGGGAGGTAGGAAATCACCAAACACCTCACCCAAAATGCCCATTACCATCCCCAAAGCAGAGGGCCAGGTGGAAATCTGATCAAAGGGGTTTAAATATCAGGGAAGGGGGATGATGACGTTGGGATGAAGGCCTGGAGTGGTGTAAAGAGCACTGCTTGGTGGCCTCACCTCACAAGGCAGTGGCACGAGGGACACCGCTTATCAGAGGAAGGGAATGGGATTGAGGTGAGCACGGAGCATGTCTGAGCATTCAAATTACAAGCAGGGCTTGTAAGGGACAGGATCTGACATTTAATGCCTCTGTTTGCAAAGTGCTTGACATTCACGATAACAGGAGCAGCACAGGCAGGCAGGGAGGGCCCTGGATTCCTGGGAAAGGAGTGAAAAGCAGCCTGGTTTTCCCTCTCTGCTGTCTGGGAACATCCCTGGGACCTGCAAACACAGGGAGCCTGTGTCTTACACAAACACCTGCAGCACTCCTGGGACAGGCTGCCTGCAGACTCCCAGAAAAGTCACCCCATCCCTCGTGCCTCAGCTTTCCTCCCCAGAAGATGGATCTGCAGCAGATGTGCCACATGTGTGGAGCACACAGCCCAAAGGAGCCAGGCTTTGGTCTTACCTAGGGCTCTGAGGAGCCATTAGAAGAGAAATAAAGTTCAACATTCCATCTTCCCTTGGAAAGAGAAGGAGACTGCAGACTGGATGGAAGTAACTTATTTTGAAAGGTGCCTCTCCTGACAGCAGTTCAGGGATGGAAGTGGAAGAGGGGAATTTAGTGTCACAGCTAATGCTTGGCAGGAGCTGGAGGCTTGGAACCAGTTTTAACACAGGTCTCAGCTTGGAGCAATGTAATTGCCACCACTGGTGTGGGCAGGTGGGTCCCCAGCAAGAGGTGCCAAGTCCTGGGAGGTGCTCAGGCTGCCTGGATGGGGCTTGGAGCAACCTGGGATGGTGAAAGAGTCCCTGCCCACGGCAGGGGGTGGGGCTGGATGAGCTTTAAGGTCCCTTCCAGCCCAAACTGTTCTATGATTCCCTTCCCCAGGACAACTCTCCATCCCACACTGGCCTCCAGAGGTTCTCCTGACGTGGCTGGAGAGTGGCCTGCAAGAGCAGACCAGGCTCAGGGGGGTGCTCCAATGATCCCAGGCTTTACAGGGCAGGTTCTGGCCAAGCTGGGCTCAGGAAGGCTGATGACAAGACTACTCAGTATTGACACAGAACAGTGTTGTCACCACATGCGAACAGACACTTATTTCCACCACAGTGTTAATGGACTGCCCAGCAGGGAGAGAGGACCCATGTGTGACAGGGGAAGGGACAAAGCCCAAGGTCCCCGGAGCACAGTGTGGATCCTGCACTTTTAGCCACCCATCCAGCTGTATTTTCTCTTAATTACATTAAAATAACACTCCCACCTCATTTTTTATTATTAGAAATGAACAGATTTAAAGCATTTCCCCTCAAATTATGGTTCACCTGAGTAGATAATTAAAAGACTATGGAGGAGATACACTTTTATGTGTAATTACACCCACTTCTGCTGCTGTATCGGGGCTTCAAAAATATTTGCAAAACAACTCGAAACTTTTATTTTGTCAGCGCAATAATTGCTGCTTGTCAGGGCTATCGGTGCCGGTGTCTGCTCGAACAGGAGCAGCGTCTCACAGGCAGCTTTGCTGGGAGAGGGAGCAGTGTGGAGATGCAGAGCATCCCAGGAAAACTGCTGGCAGCACAGCTGTGCACGCCCTTCCACGGAGCTGGCACTGAGCTCACCCAGGGAACAGCCCCGGGAAGCAGAAGGGTGTTTGGTTGAGTTTTGTGGGGAGCTGGGAGGATGCAGGGAGGATGTGCAAGGTTTGTTCCCCGTCCATCATGGTAGGGGACACACACAGGGACAGATCTCCACGGCTGCTGGGTGTATCTGGATTTGTCTGGCACAGTGAAGGGTCAGCACAGAATCATGGAATCATGGAATGCTTTGGATTGGAAGGGATCTTAAAGCTCGTCCAGTCCCACCCCTGCCATGAGCAGGGACACCTTCCACTATCCCAGGCTGCTCCAAGCCCTGTCCAGCCTGGCCTTGGACACTGCCAGGGATGGGGCAGCCACAGCTTCTCTGGGCACCCTGTGCCAGGGCCTCCCCACCCTCACAGGGAACAATTTTTTCCCAATATCCAATCTAAACCTACTCTGTGTCTTTGTGAAGCCATTCCCCTTGTCCCTGCTCTTGTCCAAAGTCCCTCTCCAGCTCTCTTGCACAGATCTCCCACCCTATTCATGTCCTCCCTGCTCTTGCAGAGGAGCTGGACCCGGCCCACCCCTACGTGTGGCAGCAGAGGTGCCTTCACCCTCCCGACGGGGACAGGCTGTTTCCTGGGGACCGGGTGTTTCCTGCTCCTTGGGAAGTTTCCTCTTCCACAGCCCCTGCAGCCCCCGGGGCACCCGGGGTGGCACCGCACGGTTCAGCCCGGCCGGGCTCGGGATGCGCTCGCCTGTCCCCGGGGGGATGAGCACAGCTCAGTGAGCCCTCCCAGCCCCCAGCCGGCTCCCGGCTATCCCGCACATCCCACCCCAGGGAACAACAAATCCCACCGGAGCCAAAGGCAGGGCTGGCCCTGCTGCAGCTCCGCACCCCCGGACAAGTCTGCCGGGGATTAGCAGGAGGAAATCTGAAGGAAAGGAGTCCAGAACAGAGTAGGGGGACATGCACAAGGAAGTCTCAAGCTGCAGCAGGGCTGGACATCGGGAAGTTCTTTACAGAAAGAGTGGGCATTGGAAGGGGCTGCCCAGGGACGTGGTGGTGTCACCATCCCTGGAGGTGTTTAAGGAAAGACTGGATGTGGCACTGAGTGCCATGGCCTTGTTGAAAAGGTGGTGTTAGGTCATAGGGCGGACTTGATGATCTCAAAGGTCTTTTCCAGCCTCTGGTTCTGTGGTTCTGTGATTCCTTGGTTCTGTGATTCTGTGATTCTGTGGTTCTGTGGTTCTGTGGCTCTGTGATTCTGTGGTTCTGTGATTCCTTGGTTCTGTGGTTCTGTGATTCCTTGGTTCTGTGATTCTGTGATTCTGTGGTTCTGTGGTTCTGTGGCTCTGTGGTTCTGTGGTTCCTTGGTTCTGTGATTCTGTGGTTCTGTGGTTCTGTGGCTCTGTGATTCTGTGGTTCTGTGGTTCCTTGGTTCTGTGATTCTGTGATTCTCTGGTTCTGTGGTTCTGTGATGCTGTGATTCTGTGGTTCTGTGATTCTGTGATTCTCTGGTTCTGTGATTCTGTGATCCTGTGGTTCTGTGATTCTGTGATTCTGTGATCCTGTGGTTCTGTGATTCTGTGATTCTCTGGTTCTGTGGGTCTGTGATTCTGTGACTGAGCATGGCAAAAAGATGCTGACTCAGCACAGCGAGGCCACCTGCAGACCACGGGAACGTGGGCAGTGGGCAGGACAAGGAGCCTGGAGGCCTCGGGGGCACTGGAGGGCACAGGGGTCCAACAGAGCAGCAAAGAATGCTTGGGACCCCTGGTGCAGTTTGAGGGGAGCAAAGCTTACCAAGGAGCAAATGGGAAAGGGGAACAGGCAAGGACAGGATGCTCCTGCACCCTGGGCAGGAACCACAGGTAATCCCAGGATGCAGCTGTGGACAGAACTGAGCTTCACACTGAGGACACCAGGTCCCAGACAAATAACCCACCAGGTTTCTCCCTGAATTAGAATCAGGGAATAACAGAATCACAGAATATGCTGAGCTGGAAGGGACCCAACTCCTGGCCCTGCACAGACACCCCAACAATCCCAACCTGTGCATCCCTGAGAGCATTATCCAAATGCCCCTGGAGCTCTGGAAGCCTTGGGGCCATGGGGAGGCTGTTCAGTGCCCCACCACCCTCTGGGGGAAGAACCTTTCCCTGATATCCAACCTAAATATCCCCTGAGTTGTCCTGAGAGAAAATCCCATGGTGGTGGATGAAGTTGCTGAGGTGATTTTGTGCTTCATGTGGTTCCACTTGTTTTAAGGCACTGCCTGTGTGCTCAACATAGGAGCTGCCTTCAGAACCACCTCCCAGCACAGTCTCCAGCTGGACACAAATTTGGGGATCTGGTCAGCTTCCCAGAACACACACACCACAGTCCCATGGAGGAGTCACCCATGGAAACAGATCCACGCTGTTTTCAGAGCCAAGTGACCAAACAGATGCCAAATAGAGGAGGGAAGGTGGGAGGAAGGTGGGAAGGTTCCCTGGGAAGATGGAGCTGCTGGGATGAAGGCTGAGCAGGGATCACCAGCACGGGGGCCAGCACCAGTGGGCATCACCCACTCTCCCTGCAGGGACACCCAGATCTGGTGGATGCCCACAGCCACTTCTGGGTGCCAAACACGAGCAGGGTGTGGAACACCAGCATTCCAGCCCTCCCAGGGTGTCCACATGCTCTGAAGTCCCCAAATCCACGCTTGAGCTCTCTGTGTATAAAGAAGATATAATACCCCATGTACCTCATAAGGCATGGGGAAATAAATTCATTAGTGTTTATAAGGAGCTAAGAAACTCTGATTAGAGAGCCAGGGAGAGGGCCCAGGAGGGACATGAATAACTTGGCGTGCAGGAAGGCATGTGGTAAATAATGCATGGGCTGCTGTGGCACTGGGAGAGGAAAGGCTTGGGGAGCAGCTCCGAGGGTGGCACAGGTGCAGGGAGGGAACACGTCCCCTCGGCTGGGGTGGGGGATGCACCCCACAGCACCAGGATCAAGCCAGGCAGCACAGATATTTCAGGGTTTGGGAGAACTTTCCACTCCCGTGTTCCTTCAGAGTGGCACCAGCTTCTCCAGAAGGCCACGAGCAGCAGGGACAGTCCCCAGAGCTGGGATGGTGGCAGAGACCCCTTCCCACCCAGGTTAATGCCAGCATTCCCACCCTGCCAGGGCCAGGTGGGGAGAGAGGTGTTGCCAAGGGGCTGGTCCTGCAAGGAAGAATCCTGAATCCATTGCTGAGGGCAGGGCCAGAGAAGCCCAGCTCACAGCAGAGGAGCAGCTCAAAGGAGTCTCTTTCCTCTTCTTGCCCAAATCCCAGGAGGTGGGCTTTGCTCAGCTAGCTGGGTGAGAGCATTAACCCGGGAGCTTCATGGAAAATCATGGAATCACAGGGTTGTTTGGGTTGTAGGGACCTTAAAGCTCATCCAGTTCCACCCCCTGCCGTGGGCAGGAACACCTTCCACTATCCCAGGTTGTTCCAAGCCCCGTCCAACCTGGCCTTGGACACTTCCAGGGATGGGGCAGCCACAGCTTCTCTGGGCACCCTGTGCCAGGGCCTCCCCACCCTCACAGGGAACAATTTTTTCCCAATATCCCATCTAACCCCGCCCTCTGGCAGTGGGAACACAAGGCTCTTGTCCCAAGTCCCTCTCCAGCTCTCCTGGAGCCCCTTCAGGCACTGGAAGGGGCTCTAAGGTCTCCTTGGATCCTTTCCTTCTGCAGGTGAACACCCCTAGCTCTCCCAGCCTGGCTCCAGAGCCCTGGGAGCATCTCTATGACCTCCTCTGAACTTGCTCCAACAGCTCCACATCCTTCTGATGCTGGGAGCTCCAGAGCTGGATGCAGCTCTGCAGGTGGGGTCTGAGCTGAGAGGAGCAGAGGGGCAGAATCCCCTCCCTTGGAACTGGTGGTGGCTTTGGCGGCTGTGCAGGTTTAACCAGTGTGGTACCTGAAATCCAGCTAAAAGCATCTGCCTGGAGTAAATCCTGCCCTGTCCCCATCACCCTGGGGCACAGGGAGGATGTGCTGTCACTTAGGAGGTGTGACCACATGAACAGAAAGAAACCACTCGGCTGGCAACAGGAGGTGACCTTCTGGGAGAGCATCCCCCAAAACCCCTCTGTGGGGCCTGGAGGAGATTTCAGCACTGCAGCAGCCTCAGGCCGGCTCCATCCGAGCCCTCCTGGCGCCAGCAGCAGCTCTCCAGCACTGCTGAGCCTGCCTGGCTTGTCCTCCAGGAACATCCCAGCTCTTCTAACAGGCGATGAGGCTTCTCCAATAATTCCAGCAGATGCTGCCAGTTAATGTGGGTTGGCACAGAGCTTCATCATCGGCCCATATTGCTCCAATTATAGTTTAGCCTATGGTCCTCTTGGGCTCGTCTTTTACTTGTCTTTCACTGCCGAGTGTGGGAGGGAGGGGAGGTGGGAGAGGCCAGGGCTGCTTCTCCGACCTCTCCCTCCTTCACTGCCCCCACACCTCTGCACAGCCAGTACATTCCCAGCCACTTTCTTCCCATGGGAAGGGCTGTCCTCAGGCCAGAGCTGTGGATGTGGAATAAAAGCGTCTCCCACCAAACTCCACACATGAACTGCCCAGGGAAGCTCCTCGTTGCACTCCATGGAGCTGAGCACAGTCCCGGCTCAATGTTCTCCTTGCAGTGGGGTAAAGAAAGATTTATTCCACCAGCAGCATCACGCCAGTGTGCCGGAGCACCAGGTACGTCGGGATTGCTGGGAGCTGCTGCGGGGTAATTGGAGCCAACATGCTGCTTCCATTTTTCAAACCCGAGAGCCATGAAGGAAAGATTTTTCATTGTGAGGGTGAGGCTCTGTTCTGGCTGTGACAGCTGCCTGTGTCTATATTCAAAGCTCAGAGAAAGTTTCTTCGGATGCTGTGTGGCCTCGGTAAATGACATCTCGTTCCAGCTGGGACGCAGGCAGAGCTGGTGACTGGTTATTCCATGGGGAAAATAAAACACAGGTTCCAGAGCCTGCAGCTGTATAAACCCGGGGAGGGGAGGGGAGGGGAGGATCCCTCAGGGACTGGCTGGCGACACCCCAGTTCTGCCAAAGGTCTCGGGGCTCCCCGAGCTCCTTCAGAGCCCCATTAACACACTGACAGCAGGGCTCCCCCGGCCCCGGTAAAAGCCTCTTCCCAGGCAAACTACCTCGGGAACATTTAAGCACTGGCTGTAAATGTCTATGGGTTCCTGAAGGAAGCGACCTGTGTAAAGGATACACCCTCTCAGCGCCCCAGGTCCCAGAGGATTCAACAAACATGAGCACTCATTTAAACCACACCAGAAGCCCATTAAATCAAGTGTCTACTCAATTAAAGGCACACAAACAACTTCACTCTGCCCTCCATCAGCTGCTGCCTCTTTGCATCCTGCATGTCCAAAGACCTGCCACGAGGCTGGATTTTATGGCAGAGACTCTCTGCTTTCGCCTGTCGGGATGGGCTTGGCAAAAAGCACCCAAAACACCCAAAATTACAGTTTTACCCCTGGGTAAAGTGGGAGGCAAACCTCACTGTGGTACGAGGGTCCAGGGCAGTGGAGTGCTGCCTGCAGGGACCTGGAGCTGTCACCATTAGTACCGGGAACTCCCTGGCCCAAAGAAACCTGCAACAAAAAAAATCCCGGCTATAATGACCCCGGAGGAGCAGCAAGGACTTGAAGATCTCCTGATAGGAGCCGTGAGAACAGCCCATATCAACACCACCCCTGACGGGAGAACCACAGGCCGCCAGGGACCGCAGGGACGTGCCAGCCCCACCCACAGCTGAGCCAGCGCTCGCCTCCCTCCCCACAGTTCACCCCAAAACCACGGGGCGTGGGAACCCCTACCCCCACCTCCAGAGCTCTCCCAGCAGCAGCAGCTCCTCTTTCTGAAACCCAGATACCTCACTGGTGGCTGAATATTCCTAAATCTATCCATTTACAAAACCTTTAGCCCCCATTTCAGCCCCTGTTGCCGGCTGGATATTCCCAGTGCCAGCAGGACCAGCTGCTCTCAGCATCACCTGGATCGGAGACTCATGGAATATCCTGAGTTGGAAGGGACCCACAGGGATCATGGAGTCCAGCTCCTGGCCCCGCACAGGACCACCCCAAGAATCCCACCCCGTGCCTGAGAGAGCTGGATGGGTTGTGTGGTCCCAGCGGGATAAAACGCCCGAGTGCAGCCAATGCGCAAGGAAAAATCCATTTTCCTGCCCTCATTTACAGTAATCCTTAAGGAAAGCAGGTTCAAGGCGAGCCTTTGAACGGCCAGGCTCCAGCAGGGCTCGGGAAGCGCCAGCGGGGACGGCGCTTTCATCCCAGTCAGCGCTTCCAGCGCGGCTTCCCCGAGCGATCGCACACGAGGCCTTTGAAACGCGCTCCACAGAAAAACCCGTGCCAGGAAAACTCCTTCTCCCGGCTTTTCTGCTGCGAGCGAGCTCCGATAGGGATCGCCGAGAATAAAGTCACTTCATTTACAAACCGGGGAGCCAAATCTGATAGACATCAACATTCGAGGTAAGTCAAGGAGCGATGGAGCGCTGCCAGTTCCCCAAATGAATATTCATGGTAAACACTCCCCCAGCTCCGAGCTGAAGAGAAGCCGGCAGCAGAAAGGCTGCCCCTGGGAAGGGGAAGGAGAGGGACCAGGCTTATTTCATCATTTTTATTGAGTGCAATTTTCTCTTTAGTACAATATTCTCTGAAAGATACTGTTACAAACTCCGACAATTTCAACACAATCAACAAATTGGGGAAGAAAGGGCAGGTTGGGCAGAGCAAAAAAAAAACTCCAAGGGTTGAAATCTTTTACAGACATCTCACTGGTTATGTACAGGACAGGGTAGGGCTGGCCCGGGACACGCGGCTCGGGGGGGACGGGGACCGGGGCGCTGCGGGGACCTCCCGGAGCATCCTCGGGTGGGAGCAGGGGGGAGCGGCCCCTGGGGACCCCCTCTCTGGAGCTGCTGCCCGGCTGCCGTGCTGGACTCGACGCCCCTGCAAGGCAAGAGGGAAATGAGGGTGAGAATAGGCACGTCCGGAGCTCAGAGAGCCACACATCATCCCACACATCCATCCCACACATCCAACCCAGCCAAGCCCGTCCCGCAGCGAAACCTGAAGGCTTCTTACAGCACATACAGCCTCTCAAAAAAAAGGGGGGGAAAAAAAGGAAAGAAACCAGCCACAAAAAGCAGGGATTAATTAATATGCTGTCAGAAAAGTGATGATTTCACTGAAAGCTCTCCATTTCTCCTCAGGGGGAAAAGAAAGGAAGGGAAGAGACGGATTTCTTTGTGAAGCTGAGTTGCTGCAGGGAGCGGCGGCTGGGACGCGATTTTGGGGGCGGGAGGGTTTCCGTGTCCCCCAGCAGCCAAGCTGCCTTTTCCTCCCCTCCCACTGCAAGATGAGCACCCCCGGGTGCAGGGCAGGAGCAAACCACCAGCACCAGCAAATCGCTTTTTCCAATATAACAAAAAAAACACAACATTTTCTCTGCTGCCAGGGGGAAGCCAGAAGGTCTTGGAACCAGAGGAGCAGCCCCAGGAGCACCTTCTCCTCACCCTGCAGCCAAGAAGAACCACACAGCAGCAAAATCCCATTATTTAGCCACTTTGGAGAGGCAGAGATGCTTTTAATATACAATTGCACCTTGGAAATATAAAGGCAGCACATTAAATAACAAAGCAATTGACTGCTGGGTCCCTTTGCTGGGCCACAGAAAACCAGGGCTCACTGGCTAATTATTGCCGGGCATCCCTGTGCCTCTCCAAACATACCAATGCTTTCAGAAACCCACTCCAGCTGTGCCTGACATTTCACTCCTATTAAAATTCATCATTCTCCTGAATGGAAATAATTTTTTTCTTTAGCAAACCCAGGTAGTAATGAAAGTTTTATTTAGTAATGCAGTGTTTGGCAGAAAAAGGGGCTGAGAAAAGGGAAGAGAAATTGAGATTATCTTGAAAAAAAAAAAAAAAGGAGCTTCAGCCGGAGGAAAAGATATTGGTGAATATTTCTTAGGCACCGGGGTCCATTTTCGGTGCCGTGCTTGGAGGTTTTGTCTCACAGCTCTCGTTAATGTTAATGGCATCAGAACAGCAAAACAGGTGGAAAAAAGCAGTGACAGAAATAGAAGCGATGTGACGATGCCGAACTCGCTGCTTGAGCCGGGCGGGTCCGGGGGCTGGGTGACAGCGATCTGTATCGGCTCCGGCTCCTGCCACATTAAAGCTGCAGCCGAGCCACGGCTCCGGCCCCGGGCGCTGCTCCCGGCCCCGCTCCGCCTTCCCCCGCGGCCTTTCCCAGCCCTTTCAGCTCTTTCCCAACCCGCCCGGCAGCCGGGGAAGGCTTTGGGGGTTTATTTTCCCTGGGGAACCCGCGCCCACACCAGCTGCAGCCCTTCCCTTCGTCGGAGCAAAAATGATCCAGAGACAGCCGAGGATTTGGGCCGATCGCAAAGGGTGGATCCCAAGGACCCGAGGGACAGGTCGGGAACAGCTGGAGGAGGATGGGGAGGGGCAGCGCAGCTCATCCCCGGGTCCGCAGCCACCGAGTCACCGCTCATCCCATTCCTGCTCCGTGGGAAGCCCTGCACAGAGGAGGCATAGAGGGCTTTGCTGGCGGGCTCGGAGCGCCGGCGGGACACACACGGCAGTGGAAGGGCCGTGTCTGTGCCGGGAGCAGGCGGGACGAGCGGGATGGAGCTGCGGAGCTGGGGATGCGGGGATGCTGGGGATGCGGGGATGCTGGGGATGCGGGCGCCGGTCAGCCCCGGGCACTCGCCCTTTCCGCTCTCCTGGGAATGAGCAGCATCGCAAAGACACGAAATAATCGAGGATGGGCGGCACTGCAAACTCAGCTGCTGTGCCCGCGCGATGCCAGGGAAAAGGGGAGCAGCTGGTGGGAGCAGGGGAGGGATGGAGGCAGCTCTGGCAGGGACCCAAAGACATCGCTGTATCCTGCAAGCCCTCCCTGGGCACCCGCCCATTTCCAGCCCTTCTGCAAGGGGGAGTCACATCTCACCCCCTTTTCCAGCCCCAGAGAGGTGACATCAGGGTGGTGACACGGCACTAACCCAGGCACTAACCCCAGCCTGGGTCCCTGACCACGGCAGCCTCCAGCTGGCTCCCAAATATTTAGGCTGGGGAATCTGAAGAGTTCACCCCCAGCACAGGTGGGGAAAAATAAGCAAACCGACCGATGTGTGCACATTCCACCCCTGCCTGTCCATGGAAGCCCCCCAGGGCTCCGATGTGAGGCTCACCCGGCTCCTCAGACAACACTTGGCACGGGCTGGGCCTCCCACCATCAGTACCGCTTGGCACTAATTACCATTGCTAATTGCACTGATGGTGACCATAATTTTCCTGCCCTCTCTCCCCTACCTTCACACGGGGGTTCAATCACCTAATGAGGCCCCTGGGGATAATCAGAGAGAGGAACAGGTTCCCCCACCAGGATGGCAGCTCCTGCACAACATGTGGGGACAGGAGAGAAGGGAAAGGCACAGCCTGACTGCTGGACAGGGAAAGCTGCCTTGTTTACTTGGGAACACAGAGAAAAGTTCACTGCAATTAATTTTTTTAAGTGGATGGGTGTTAATCCCCCTACACTTATCTAGAATTAACGCAGCCTTAAGCAGATTTTTGCCTAATCCACTTCCACATCCGCCCCAAAAGGGCACTGTCTGTTTCGGGAAGGAGCAGAGTTCAGCTAATCCACTTAAAATTCACAAGGCTGGTTTGTTCAGATTAACCTCCTCCAGCATTTCCCTCCAGAGACGGGCCAGGAGACCTCAACACCATCCTGCCTCTGGCACTGACAGGGCCACCCCATCCATGGTGGTGTCACCCAAAGATATTCCCCAAAACAGCCACTACAGTAGAGCCACACAGCAGGGTGGGACAGCCAAGGACTTCTTGACTGTTTAAATTCCAAAGGCCAGAGGAAGGAGAGCAGGAGCAGCAGGGATGCCCAGACACAGACAGGGAGAAGGGGGCAGCTACGCCCAGGCTGGAGGGATGCTCACAGGGCTGGTCCATGGAGGACAGCCAGACAAAAGGGATGGCCCTGGGACACCATCCCGAGCACCAGCAGCTCTAACAACCCCAAAAGGCCCAGGTGAAGGGCACCATGGTCACCAACGCAGGTGCACTCCCCTCCCCAGCACAGATCTGCTGCTCTGACATGAACCAAGGACCACATTTATTGCCATGGGTGCTCATAGTTCCCACCTCACCTCTCTGGAGCAGCTCCCCTTTCCATGTCAAACCCTGATGGCAACACAGCCTGTCAGGGTGCAGTGCTGGACATGAGGGAGCAGATCTCCCCTGAGACACAGAGCCAAACCCAAGGACATCAAAAATAGGAGAGCACAACCTATCAGCAGCTCTCCCAGACAGGCTTTGGAGGAGGTTGAGCTCAGCTGAGACAGGCAGAGCCTTTCCCCATGGCAGGAGGGTTGGATCAGATGATCCTAAAGGACCCCTCCAAATCCCCCAAAAATATGAAAAATATAAGCCAGAACAGGAGCAGCAAAGAAACCACTGATGGGGTGAAACAACTCGACATGGGAGTCCCACCAGTGTGGACTTTGCCTCTCCTCCATCATCACTCAGGAAGTTTCTGGCACTTCCGAAATTCTGAGGAGACTCACTGGGAACGATCCAAGTATTGGATCACTATCCACCCTGGCAGAATCCTTCAGGAAAGAGGCACCCCAGCAGATGATGACCTGAGCATTAACCCTCCCCTGCAGCTCCTCACACAGTGGAGACACCGGGGGAGGAGGGGACGAGCAGCACCTGGATGAATGTTGGAGCTGGATGTGACTCCCTGGCCCCCTCCCTTCCCGTGGGCAGCTCAAGGAGGATGTGTGGCCTTGGAGCTACAGAACATTTCTGGGTCTGTAAATCCATTCCTCGTCTCAGAGGCTGATTGATCTTTTTTTTTTTTTTAACTCAAATTCAATGTTTAAGAGTAATGATTTCCAAGTGAACACAGAGTGGCTCAAATATATCGGCAGTTTTTATGGATCAGAGGCAAAAGCCTTAATTCAGACCTTAATGAAGGGAAATGTGTCTGTCCCCATCAGGAGGGCTGGTGGCACTGCAAAAAAAAACCTCCATAGGTGATGCCCAATGATTTATTTCAGACCATGGGCCAACTGGGATGTTCCCACAGGGATGTCCTTGGGATGCAGGCAGGTTTATTGATGAGGTGTCTGCAAACCAACCCAAACCAACCCTTCCCTCCCCCCAAATCAAACACACAGAGAAGCGGAAAGCAGAAGAGGAGATCCCACAGGGCTCAGGCTGGCATGTGGGGAGCTCCTGGAGCAGAGAGGGTGGAGAAGGGGAGGAGAACAGGGGGACAGGGGGAAGGACAACCCTGTTTTCTCCCTGGGAAAGGAGCATTAGAGGCACCAAAGGCTGACAAGCTCAGAAATAATGGTTTGAGATCACTCTTATTTAAAAACCGGCTGCCTGCTGTTTTCATCGCAAGCTTTGCTTTGACTTGCAGCAACATCTAAAATTAAATATACATAAGTGCTTTCAAAGAACTGTTAATTTGAAGGTCATTAAATGGCATAAAATACATTCCCTTTTTTCTGGAAAGAGGCACATAATTGCGCCATTAATACACGCTCTTCTTCCACGTTCAAGCCTCGGATGCGCGAGGGGCTTGGGTTCACCTTCCCTGGCAGAGGCACGACATCTCCTTTTAATTACTGCCACTGAGAAACCTGCTGCTCCTCCGTCACACCCAGGGATGGGGCTGTGGAAAAGGCACAGAAAAACCCCTGGGAAAACGATGCAGCTGAATTGCAAATTTGGATTTTTGGGGGGATGAGGGGAGAAACGGCAGCAGAAAACACAGAAAGGAGGGGACAACATGAAGCCAGCTGGCTACACCTAGTCTGGGTGTGAGCATCTTGGCCACTGACTCTCACAAGAGACCTTGGGCCAAGCTCAGAGCAGGGGTTTGGTAGCAAAAAGTCCCTTTTTTTTTGATTTAACGCTCCACGCAAAAAAGACAAAGCCAACCCAGACACAAAAAACTCCCCTAAAAAAGACACAAAAGGGCTGAGGTTTTTACAGTTGCTATAGAAATGGAGAGAAGGAGCTGACAACTGCAAAGTGTCTCGGTGAAAGGCTGAGATCAGGGGTGAGGGCAAGGTGGGCTCACCCGGGCGAGTGGCCACATCCATGCATGGATGGATATCCATGTGGGATGCAGCCAGAGGAGCAAGGAACTGTGGCTGAGCTTCGTCTGTGAGCAGTGTCAAGGGGCCAGGACCAGCAAAGGGCACCTCCAGCACTTCCTTATGGCTCATGAACCCACCAGGACCCTGTGTGGTGGATGGAACCCAGCCCGGAGGAAAGCCTTGTGGAGTTGGTCCTCTTTGATCCAAAACTCCTTTTTCTTCCCTTTAAACCAAAACTTTGCAGGGAGAAAATGGGTTTTGAGCCATCCCTTCTCCTCTGGGATCAAAGAAAGGACACCAACCATCAGGGATCAGAAGATCTGAAATGGGAGAGTTCATGTTTAGACCAAGGAAGAGGCTCTTGCCAGAGTAGGTGCAATAGGGCACCATCGAAGAGGCGTCACCTAAGTCAAGGTGAGAGCCTCTTCCTTGGCATCTGACAAAGGAAAAGAAGGACCTGTCCAAACACAACCCTGCTGCCATGGCCAGGCAGGGGTAGCGCTGTCACTTCCAGACAGAAAAGCTTCATGTCTTCAAAAACTAATTTTACCAGGAAGAAAGGCCTCTAAAGAAACAAAATGCTCCATCAGAAGTCATCTGAATTTCTTTTTTTTTTCAACAAAAAGCAAAAATCAGATGTGGCTATTTTCCACTTTCTCCCTTGTTTTCCATTAACAGATTGATGGTCTTTGGTGAAATCTTCTGGTTTGGATGAAAAGACTTCTATTGAAAGGCAGGAAAACAGGTGGCCCATGGTGATCCTCCCTCAAGTACCATCTTGACAGCAACTCCCTTGGCCCATGACGCCTCTTGGCTGCAGGGGTTTGTTTGAGCCACCTGCACCCTCCTGGTTCAGCCCTGAGCACCACCAATCTGCTCCTGGGCCCTTGCGTGACCCTGGAGGGGACACATCCAGGACTTTGAGCTGGATGAATCCAGCACAAGGGCAAGATGTGGGTACAACTGGTTAGGAGTGCTGGGATATGGGAATCATCTGCTATGACACAGCTCAGGAGACGTCAGATGCTCTTTGATCCCTCAGGGGTACCCGCTCTACCAGGTGGGACAGGCAGAACAGAATGCTGCATATTTCATATTCACAGTGAAATGGCCTCAAGCTGCACCTGGGGAGTCAGACACCCGGAAGAATTTCTTCACTGAAAGGAGTGGTTAAACATTGGCAGGGGCTGCCCAGGGAGGTGGTGGAATCCCCATCCCTGGAGGCATCCAAGAAACACTGCATGTGGCACTCAGTGCTCTGGGCTGGTTCACAAGGTGGGGATCAGTCACAGGTTGGACTCGATGGTCTCAGAGGTCCATTCTCACCATATCACACTGGGATTCTGTATCAAAGGGTTTATATTAACCCGGGGTTGCCGTGGTGCTGTGGGTGTGGGGCGGGGACGGCCCGGAGCCGGCAGCAGCAGCAGCTGCCTCGCAGGTGCTCACGGGGCCAGCGACAGCGGCAGGGGAGCCGTAAAGGTGCAGTATTGATATTGAGCCTGTGTGGCTGTCACTCGTTCCTTTAAACGCCTTTAGCTTCCTTCTAATAAAAGAGAAATCATAAAAAACCCACAAAGGGCCCTTCAGCGCCAGCGAATGCCGATGCGGTGCGGCGGAGCATTATCATGCGCGGCGCCCACTCCATCTGCGTGTTGTGTTCCGTGTGACAACATCCCGGAATGCAGATTTGGGCCGCCAGCATCCCGAGAGGAATTAGCCAGCGTCTATCAGACAGGATGAGGAGCAGTCCCTGCCGTTGTAAACAAGGGGTGTTTTTCTCTGCCTCTTTCTCTGGGGGCAGTTCAGTGAATTGAAACAAGCTCATTCCTGCCTCTTGTTAGTTCCTGTTCTTCAGCAGAGCACAGGTCATCTTCCTTGGGCATGGCAGAAATAAAACCAGAGGTGTAAAGAGCACCCCAAAGGGTCCTTCCCCTGGTGGTGGTGGTGGTGAACCATCAGTATGACCCAATGAACGTGCTCCTCCTGAACCATCATGAACCAAGCACACGCTCCTCATGGGATACAGGGGGATCCCCACAGCCACAGAGAACCCCGATGGACCCAACACACAGGGGACAGTGATTCCACCCAGGACATGAGGACAAGTGCTGGCAGCAGGCAGAGCATGGGCTTGTCCCCTTGTGTTTGGTGGCAGCAAGCAAATCTGGTGAGGCATCTCCAGGCAGAGATGGGCATTGGGAATATGATGGGGCAGGTGGACATGGAGCAATCCCATGATGTGGTTGGATAAGGGGCAGCCCCATGGCAAGGACAGACATGGGGAAAACCCGCAGCCAGGTGGATGTGAGCCATCCTCGCAGCACTGATGGACACAGGGCATCACTATGGCATGAACAGATGTGGGCCCAGAAACAAAGCAGCCCCCATGACACAGCTGGATGTGTCCTGGGACATCCCTGTGGCTCAGGAAGCGGGACACCCCCAGGACACAGATGGATGCTGGACGTCCCCATGGCACAAACAGATGAAGGGCATCGCCACGGTGGGGATGGAAGAGTGAGAGGGACAGAGGGTGAGTGAAGAGGATGGAGGGTGAGTGAGGGGAATGGAGGGTGAGTGAGGGGAATGGAGGGTGAGTGAGGGGAATGGAGGATGAGTGGGGAAGACAGAGGGTGAGTGAGGGGGATGGAGGGTGAGTGAGGGGGACAGAGGGTGAGTGAGGGGGATGGAGGGTGTGAGCAGGGAATGGAGGGTGAGTAAGGAGGACAGAGGGTGAGTAAGGAGGACGGAGGGTGAGTGAGGGGGACGGAGGGTGTGAGCAGGGAATGGAGGGTGAGTAAGGAGGACAGAGGGTGAGTAAGGAGGACGGAGGGTGAGTGAGGGGGACGGAGGGTGTGAGCAGGGAATGGAGGGTGAGTAAGGAGGACAGAGGGTGAGTAAGGAGGACGGAGGGTGAGTGAGGGGGACGGAGGGTGTGAGCAGGGAATGGAGGGTGAGTAAGGAGGACAGAGGGTGAGTAAGGAGGACGGAGGGTGAGTGAGGGGGACGGAGGGTGTGAGCAGGGAATGGAGGGTGAGTAAGGAGGACAGAGGGTGAGTAAGGAGGACGGAGGGTGAGTGAGGGGGACGGAGGGTGTGAGCAGGGAATGGAGGGTGAGTAAGGAGGACAGAGGGTGAGTAAGGAGGACGGAGGGTGAGTGAGGGGGACGGAGGGTGTGAGCAGGGAATGGAGGGTGAGTAAGGAGGACAGAGGGTGAGTAAGGAGGACGGAGGGTGAGTGAGGGGGACGGAGGGTGTGAGCAGGGAATGGAGGGTGAGTAAGGAGGACAGAGGGTGAGTAAGGAGGACGGAGGGTGAGTGAGGGGGACGGAGGGTCTCCATACAGGCCACCAAATGCCAGCTGGGACCCGCATCCCTCGGGGCACAGCCACAGCCAGGCTGTGCCGCCACTCCCCCACCATGCTGGCTGCCGGCACAGCGCCGGCGAGCGCGCGGTGATGGATCATTACAACTCGCACACAGCCCTCTAAGTAAAAGCCTTATTAAGAGTTCATTCGTTTTATAAACTCCCGGCGCGATCTGCGGAGGGAAGGCAGATGGCCCAGCCTTACAATATTCTGGGTAAACACTGACATGCATTGGGTAATTTTAACCGGATCAATTTGCGAAGGAGACCAATGGAAGAACCAAAAAAAAAGAGAATAAGAATCAAATTAAACACAGGGTAACATCCACTGGGAGAGGCTGTAAAGAAGCGAGCAGAAAAATACGGAGAAGGACGGACGGATGGACAGAAGTACGTGAGACAAACAGACCTACCTCTGAAGCCACGAAACATAAGTCCATAAATCAATATCAAAATCCTCAGGTCCGCAAGATGGGGGAAAAAGTCCTCCATAGCCATCTTCCAGACATCACCGAGGCTCTGGAGGCCTGAGCAGTCCATTTCCCAGAGCATCTCTCCTTCTCCAGCAGCCACCAACCCAGTCACAGCCATGTGGCGGCTCCTCCAGTCCCGTCCCATCCCCGCCGCGCCGGCCGGCCCTGGGCATCCTCCTCCCCACCTGCAGGATGCCGGGCGCTTCCCGGCTGCCTCCCGCCCCCGGGGGCTGTGGGCACAACCCCTGGCCCCTGGGCTGGGCACCGGCCGGCCGCTGGCCGCAGGGTCAGCGCAGATCTTCGGTGACGGACAAGCAGTGAGTCCACGGAAGGTTGACAACATACACAGGCGCATGAGCGCGCACACACACACGGGAACACCTCTTTCCATTTTCCAGGATGGAGAGTTTTTTTTTTTTAATCCTTTTTTTTTTTCCTTTTTGCAAAAAAAATGCAAGCAAAAGAGAAGAAAAAAAAAAAACAAAACCCAAGGTTTTCTATTGAAGGTACATCTCTTCTTCAATATGAAGACATTAACTGGATTGAGTCGGATCCCCCATGCAGTGGTCAGCGAAGTCCTTTGGTAGTTGCCGGAGCAGCACCCGGGAAGGATGGCTGGGAGCTGTGGAGACGTCTGAGGACACTTCCACCCAGTCCGTGAGCAGAGAGGGGAGCGGGGTGAGGGGCTGGGGCAGGGAGGGAGGGCGAAAGAAGAAAAAGGAAGGTGGTTTCTCCAGACAGGACGCTCCATCTCATGCCTCTCCCTTCCCCAACAGCCCCTTCCTCCTTCTCAGTCTCGACCACTGCTCACTGGTGGTGGGATAGGAGTCTGGTCTCTAAGGTTTGGGATTGCTTCCCCAACGCACATTGGTTTGTCTTCATTGTTTTTTATGTGGTTTTTTTTTGTTTTGTTTTGCTTTGCTTTTTAAATATATGATTTGTACATATTTATATGTATTTATATGCTGTTCCCCAAGACATTGGTAAGTGTGCTTCTGTTGGTGAGGAACGGAAGTCACCAGCCAGAGGTGAGTCCAGGAACATCCTCCGGCTGCGGCCGCAGTCCCCGGGCAGCGGCGGCTCCTCTCCCAGCGCTGCCCTGCGTCAGTTCCTCCCCTCCCACCTCTGCCCTCCGCTGCGTGCCCTCCCCGGCCCCTCCCCGTGGGACAAGGGACGTCATGCCATCGAGGTCGGAGACTGGCTCATCTGTACTCGCATGGACTGCACGCTGTTCAGGATCTTCTTCTGGTGCCCAGCCAAAGTCACCCCTATTCTCAGGAGGTCTCTGGAAGACAGACAGACAGACAGAGGAAGATCAATGGGCAGCTGAGGGTGGTGAACCTGTTTTGGTGTTGCTAAGGGAGGTGAGGGATGTAAACTCCGCTGGAAGAGCCACAGAGCCCAAGCATGGCCCCATGGGTCTGAGAGCAGGGAGACACCCACATGTGGACTACCAGATGGTGAATGTGGCCACCTCCACACTCAGCGTGACCAGTGTAAGTGATGCTCACACCTATCCTTTGCCTTGAACTGACCTGCTCACCTCCCCCAGTCCCTACCCAGGCAGCACCCAGCTTTCGGGCAGCCCTGGCACGGCCCCCAACTCACTCGGATGTCATCTGGGCCACCAGCTGCAGGGAGGTGAAGCCAGCGGTCAGGAAGCTGTCCCGGTACTGGCTCATCTTCACAGCGCTCAGCCAGTCGTCTACTGAGGTAAAGGCAGTGAAGTCGGGGATGGAGCGGTCGAGGAGGGGCTGAGAAGGCCTGAAACAGGACACACCGCTGGGGACGAGCCCGGCTGGCACCGAGGGGCTGCCACGCCTAAGCCCGGCCAGCACATGGACACACTCCCCAGTCCGCCCCTGTGCTCCCCCACACACACACCCAAGGAAGGCCATGAGGAAGGGGGGAACCAGGACCCCATGGGAATACAGCTCTGCAAGCAGTGCTTTGCAAGCTTGCATGTTGTATTCCAGCTGCGGGAGCCACAGGGATGGAGGCATCGGCAGAGCAGCCGCCACACCCGTACGGTCACACGCCATAAAGAATCAATAGCAAAGAATTATTGCTGTTGCTTGGCTGAAAACTGCGTGTTCTTTGTCTGACTGTCAGGCAGAGCAGAGACAGACACCCCCCGCACCCGCCAAGCGATTTACGAGTTCCCGAGCTCAGCGGGGCTGGTGCCAGGGAGCACTCACACAGCGGTGATGGTCGCCACAGTTTTGAGGCTTGCCGGGTTGCGGATCATTTTGTCGAGGGTGTTGACGATCTCGGTGAAGCGCGGGCGGGTGTTGCGGTCCTTCTGCCAGCAGTCCAGCATCAGCTGGTGCAGGGCGGCCGGGCAGTCCATGGGCGGCGGGAGCCGGTAGTCCTGCTCGATGGCGTTGATGACCTGAGGACGGACGAGGAGGGATGAGCGAGGGGGAAGGATGAGGATCCCACATGAGGATGAGGGACTCGGGGGGCTCCCGAGCCTGCGAGCAGGCAGAGGGGCTGCGGGCAGCCGGGCAGGCAGCGGCCAGCCCAGCCGATCAGCAGCCCAGGGAGCGGGAGGAGCCGGGGCTCTCCGAGGTTAATCTCCGCTCTGATGCTCCGCGGCTGCAGTTCCTCCCAGCGGAGAGCTGCCACTCATTATCTCGGCGGATCTCGCCGGAGTGCAGCAGTCACACTTCCAAAGCTCCTTCCCCGCTTGTAAACCCTCTGAACATTTTCAAAGGCCCTGCAGCTTGCTGAAGTCCAATTACCAGCCCACTGGCTTTTCTTCCCAATTTCCCTCCTTGCATCCTCTCACTCGCCAGCCTGTTTCATCTCCAAACCGAGTGCTCCCAAGGCTCCAGGAAGGAGCAGACAGCCATTCAGGCAGGGATTTCTTTCGGGAATGAGCACCCCCACGCCCCTAGAGCAGCATGGATGACCCCCAGTGCTTACATCTTGGTTGGACATGTCCCAGTAGGGCCTCTCCCCGAACGACATCACCTCCCACATGACGATGCCGTAGCTCCAGACGTCGCTGGCCGAGGTGAACTTGCGGTAGGCGATGGCCTCCGGTGCCGTCCACCTGACAGGGATCTTCCCCCCCTATGGAAAAAGGGACTGCAGCTGAGAAATGTCTCCCTTGGCAGAGGAGCCTGGATGCCCATGAGCCAGGGTTGGGTCCATCCCACACACCCCCAGCTATGGCTCCCCAGGGATGCCACCAAGGAGTGGGCAGGTGGTATCCGATGGGATGAGGAGGCAGGAGCCAAAAACAACTTGGTGAATGTATCTTGTACAGCCCAAAAGGGCTTAGCTGAACAAAACAAATGGGTTCATCCAAGGCTTTATCCCCCTGAGTGACACCTCCCTGCTCCAGCTGCCCTGCAGGACTCAGCACACTGGTGGCCTGTCCCCACGTCCCTTCCCAGGGAGTCACCAGGTTCCCAGACTCCCAGGGAGTCAGACAAAGCTAAGCAGGACTGGGCTAGTGCTTGTTGCAGATAAGGAGCCAGAGGCATCCCTGTCCCTTGGCCTTCAATGGAAACAAGGTTGAACTAAAAGCATCCTCTATGGATTCATCTGGGCTCTCACAGCTGCCAGAAGGTCCTTCCAGCCCCACTTTTGGAGTGGAAGGCAAAAAGCAAAACACCTTTAAAACCCAGTGGAAAGCACTGGAGTAGGAACGTGCTTTTGGCAGAGAGCTCCTCATTTCTCCCAGAAGCTCAAAATCAGGCTCAGCATCTCAGGCCACCCCACCAAGCCAGGGCAGGTCCCAGGCCAAAGGCTGTGCTGAGACGGCAGGGATGTGAGGAGGGGCAGCACACACACAGGGATTTCTCCTTGGGCAAGCTCCATAAAGTAACCACAAAAAAAGCCAAGGGATAAGAAAAACCACAGACACACACGGGAATTTTCTGAGGGCAGGACTGCGTTGTAAATCGTTCAGCACAATCATTCTCCGTAGCCTTTCTGAGGACATATCAGCCGCTCTTGAAGGATGAATGGCAAAAAATTTGATTTGAATAACTACAAATGGAGAAATTAACTGCTAGGTTGTTTTTCCTGCCTTTTCCCCAGAGCGAAAAACCTGCTGTGGGAGGCAGAGTGATGCAATCGCAGGCACAGCATCACTTCCCAGCTGCCGGGGAGATCTATTATGGCCTAAATTAAATAAAAACACAGATGAGATAATCTCTTTTTATCTCTGAAGGTGGGGAAAAGACTAATTCATGCCTCGTCTCAGCAGCTACTGCTAGGGTCTTTGAAGGAAAAACAAAAGCTGGGTGTCTGCTCAAAGGCTGCTGCCTGGAGGAAGGGTCTGGGCATGGAGCTGGGCCGGCCCGGGGGGGACGGGAACATCCCATGAGCAGGGCAGGGACAGTGAGGGGCTGCAACTGGGCCAAAACACTGAGTCAGCCTCAAAGGCATGTCCATGGCTTTGCCATTCTGGCAGCTGCAGCCAGCCCTGGCACCTGGGCACAGCTCAGCAGCCCAAGGAACTGCTTTGGCAGGAGCTGGTGCAGCCTCGTACCGTCACCCACTGCACACTTTTCTAATTAATCAGTTACATGAGGCCAACGAGTTGCTCATCCCTTTCCCCTCTGATCATCCCTAACACCTCTCAGGGGATCACAGGCAGGACGATGGCCATGGTGGGAGCTGGGGATCCCCTGGGGTGATGAGGAGCAGGGGGAGAGCAGTGCTGCCATTACCTACAAATGAGTTAATTAAGGAGGAGAAGGGTGGCTGGGGAATGGCAGAGCTCCCGTTAGGCTTGTCTCTTTAATTTGTGCCTGGAACAAGTTTCCAGCAGGGAAAAGCAGACCAGACCTGGAGTGCTGGGGGAAGGGGAGTTAAAACACCATCGCTGTGCTGCCGGGAGTAGCTGTGATCTCCCTGCCTCCCCTTCTTGTCTCTCCAGGGACTCTTCCGTGCACCTTTCCTCCATGGAGGAGAGGGAAAAGGCTTATCTGGAAACTGCAGAAGGCAGAAACGTGCTTAGGGAGGAGGGAGGTGGAAAATTCATAACAAGGAAGAAGAGAAAGGAAGGAAAAGAGGATGATTTGCAGGAACCACAGCCAGGACCTATGGACTATAAACCTATGTGGTGAGTACACTCATGAGGTGCTCCCACCCATGCCAGGGTGCACATCCAGCACCCTCCTCCCAGGTCCATCTGGCAGTGGGTGCAGGGCAGGCAGAAGGAATGCTGGGCAGGATAACATCCTGCAGGAGGTACGTACCAAGGAGCTGGTGTAGGTGGGGTCAGACGTATCGTCCTGCAAGTAGCGCGAGAGGCCGAAGTCGGACACTTTGCACACCAGGTTGCTGTTCACCAGGATGTTCCTGGCAGCCAGATCTCGGTGCACATAATTCATCTCTGCCAGGTACTTCATCCCAGCAGCAATCCCTCTGAGCATTCCCACCAGCTGGATCACTGTGAACTGCCCATCGTTTTGCTGTGAGCAGAAAGAGCAGGCACTGGGGTGAGCACGGGGCCAGGGCCACACACCCCAACCTCAGGATGATCACCTCTGCACCTCCCAGAGGACTCCAGCTGCCCTGCCAGATTAAAGCAGCTGTAACCACCCCCAAAACACACATTTTGGGGATGTTCAGCACACTGCAAACAGCTCTCAAGCTAAGAAAACAGGCTGGGATTTACAAACAGGACACACTCCAAGATCCCACAGGATCCCTGCGTCGCCTTACCCGCAGGAACGAGTCCAAGGCCCCGTTCTCCATGAACTCCGTGATGATCATGACCGGTCGGCTTTTGGTCACCACCCCTTCGAGGCGAATGATGTTGGGGTGGTCGAACTGCCCCATGATGCTGGCCTCGCTCAGGAAGTCCCGGCGCTGCTTCTCCGAGTACCCGGCCTTCAGCGTCTTGATGGCCACGTAGATCTCCCGCTTGCCCGGCAGCTTCAGGCGCCCTTTGTACACTTCTCCAAACTCCCCTGAGAGTGCAAGACAGAACCACAGGGTCACTTAGGTTGGAAAAGACCTCCAAGATCATCAAGTCCAACCTTTGATCAATTAGCACCAGAACACCAAGTACCTCAAGATCCACTACCAGCTCCTCCTCCTCTACACAAAACATTGGAAAGAAGTGAGAAATGGCAGCCAGGTCACACTTCAACAACGCTCTCCCCTACATACCTGCTCAGCTGTCCTCTTTAAAAGGGTCAGTGTCTGCGGCTGGGGATGTGTTTAGGCTTGTAACCTCCTCCAAGGTGACAGAGCCCAACACTGACACAGGCAGAGGTGGGGCTACTCATGCAAACCCCCACAAGAAGGATTTGCAAAGAAAGTGCATCAACTTTTAAAGACTACCTCAAATATCAGGCATCGGTGTTGATAATCTCAGTTGCCTTTTTGCACATCACTTATCTTGGGATGGGAAATAACTGGGCTGTTTACACTGTTGCTCTCTGATTTAAAATGCAGAGAAAGCGTCCTCTCCTTTCCAGTGGGAGAGGTTTCCCTTTGCCAAGGCAAAATTTGCCTGTGGAGGGATTAGATTTAAGCCAGGTTTGCAGCCACTTTGCCTGGATGAGCAGTAAAGGGCAGGTCTGAACTTGAAGGGCATCGCTGAACTCGATCCCAACCAAACTCACGGTTTCCTCACAGCTTCCCCTCCCCAGCTTCTCACTTTCTCCTCTATGACACAGTTATTTAAAAATGGCAATGAAACAGCACAGATGACACACACACGTGCACGTGTGTGTACATATACATATGTATGGGAATATGGCACAGACTACAGTGAGATCTGGCTTTTCTTGCTACCTCATGGAAAAGCCAAGTGGGAAATTCCAAGAGGCCCTGTGGTCACTCCATTCCTGGAGTCTATCCCACCTCAGAGGAACTTTGAGAGCATAAAACAATCTCGTGTCCACCCTAAGCCATCACAAACCCAGGAAAGCCTGATGTCTCAAGGCTTCCTTGAGGGTTTCCAGGTGAAGGTCCATGTGTGCTTCCCCACCAAATTGCTCCAGGTGGGTGCCTGGTCACACAGGAGCAGCAGAGAGGGCAGGGAAGGATGGGCAGCAGGAAACAGCGAGGCCCACCTGCTCCAATGACCTCTTCAATCTTCACAAAGGACACATCGATCTCCTTGGCGAACTCTCGGACGGCTTCGTTGGGGTCCTCGTAGGTGAAGGGGTCGATGTAGATCTTCATCCCTGGAGACCCTTGTTACAGGAAAGATGGGAACAACAGCAAAAGGGAGAGAATTATAGCAACAGAATTAATAGAATGGTTTGGGTTGGAAAAACCTTAAAGCTCATCCTGTCCCACTCTCTGCCATGGGCCACACCTTCACTAGACCAGGGTGCTCCAAGCCCCATCCAACCTGGCCTTGGACACTTCCAGGGATGGAGCATTCCCACATTCTCTGGGCAGCCTGGAAAACCAAGAGCATTTGTGCCAAGGCCAAGAACTGGAGACCCTCACGTCCTCACATTCTCCGCACACCCGCTAAGTGGCTGCTATCCCTGTGCTCACCTGCACCACCTCCACAGACCCTTATCAACCTTTTTGGGACCCCAATTCACCCAATTCTCCCCTGCACTCTCTCCTCTCTCTCTCTGCCCTCTGCTCCTCTACCATTATCCTTCCTCTTCCTCTTTCCCGTTGGTGGGAGCAGTTACAGCCCTGAACTACAACGCGCTGGCTTTACGGTGAAGGCTTTATGAGGCTCCACGCGTTAGTGAAGAAATATTTATTTACCCAAAAAGGCCTCTGATAGCTTTGTGGCGGCTACTAAGTTGACAGAGTACAGCAATTATAACCAACAACCTGGATGGATCTGTGAAATACGGCCTGGCTGGATGCCAGGACACGTGTGCGCTCCCTCACAGCAGGACCCGGCCATGCTGCAGAAGATGCAGCAAGTGGGCTCTTGCCCTTTTCCAATGGGGCAAGAAAACAAAACAAGTCCCAAAATTCCCCAAACGGGGTTTGCAGACATCAGGTTTGGATGTCCTGGGGACTTGTAGAGCTGCCAGGGGCACAGCCACGGGGCAGAGTGCGGTCACAGGGCTCAGCAGGGCACCAGCGTTGTATCACCACCCAAAAGGGACCTACAATGGGCTGTGGTGTCCCCTGGGGGGATTCAGCTCCCTGTGCCATTTCTCACCCAAAAAGGGGACCATGGATGGTGTAGCAGCCCTTCAAGGTCATCTCTGGAAGAGACCAGGAAGGACATCACTGACTGGTCCCCTCCTCAGGGCACCTCACCCTTAGAGGGGTTAACAACACCTGATTAGGCTGTTCAGGACCTTTCCAAGAGCCATGATTCCATCTCTGGTGCTTCCCAGAGTCCTTCCAGAGCCGACATAGGCATGGATGCATGGACCACAGCATCACCTCTGTGCCAGGAATCTGAATCAGCTCCTGGCTGCAAAGCAATTCAGGAGGAGGCATGAAAGCCTCACAGAGGGCACTGCTGGTGCCAAACAGCCACCAGGGGAGAGCTGCTTGTGCGGCATCGAGGACTCAGGAGGGACCAGGCAGGAGCATCCTCACCCCCAAAAGGAGCCTTTGGGGCAAAAGCTCAGCACCTCGGAGGCAGGGAAGGCTGCAATGAAGCCATCTGTGCATCTCCCAGTTCATAAATCCCTTTACGGCTCTGTCTCATACACTTTAACTGCCCCATAAATTTTTTTACAAGAGCAGCTGATGCTCCAGCCAGGATTACAAAGGGATTTACAGGATCGTAACGGAGACTGACTCACTGATCAAAATATTGAAAAAATAGAGGAGAAAACAATGCCCAAGTTCCCTGTCCACTGTGCACACAGGCTGGTTTTCCAACACCCTCTGATGTGCCCCAGGGTTTGTCTATAGGCTCAGTAATCACCAGGGTCAGCTCCCCCCTCATCCTCATCCCATCCAAATGAGCAGGATTAGGGGACCTAAACCCACTCCTCATCTCTGCAAACCTCAGCCACCAACTCATCATCACCACACTGGGAAAAACTGGGCAGAATTCTGGGTACTGGAGCACACCATCAAAGGCATCTGTGGTGAGCCTGCCTGCAAAAGAGAATTGTGCTCTTAAAATCATCCCAATAATCCTGAAAACTGGATTAGGCCATTTACCACTACTGCAATTTTTTTATCACTCTTCAAAAGTTAAAACGCTCTGCACCATGACCCTGACTCCAGCATCCAGTTCCTTCTGGCATCATTTTTCCTTGGCAATAAGTATCATGAGGGCAGAAAAAAATCCTTCCTGCTGAATTGCTGGTGCTTCAACAAGGCATTTTCCCTATTTCCCCAATCTCAAAGCTCCTGGTGAAGCAGTGGAAGGGATAAACCATGAAAAATTACACCCCGAGAGACCCCACCTCACTCCAAAACCCACCCGGAGCAGCCTTTGCCAGCAGCAGGTGATCCCAGGGGCTGCTGGGGGGATGGCAGGGCTGTGCTGGGAGGCTGTAATTGCTGTGCCACTGAACACATGGTGATTTGTTCCAGAGGATGCTCTCATTACTCCATTAGTTGCTCACCACAAATTGCCCACCTGTTTTGCTCCAGCATCTGCACTGACGGAGTGCCCAGAGGCTCACTAACCTTCAGAGGGTATTGCCAGCACCCCGGATTTCTGACACCAATCCTCACATCCTCTGGTTTGGAAACATAGGACAGGCACATCTGCATTGCTTCCCTACCTACCTTGAGCATCCTGGATTTTGGGGTGCCTGGGGCCAGTTAGGGATGCACATGGGGTGGGGGAATGCTTCAACACAGAGGGGAAAATGTGAAAAATCAGTCCACCTGCAGCCTGACATGGGTTTATCCATCAGGAATCAAATAAACCTTCCCCTGTCCCCTGCAGTGCAGAAATGTGGAGGAAAAAGGGAGGAAAAGCACAGGTCCCCTGCATTTGAGGATCACCCAGTGATGTTCGGAAAAGTTTCTTGTTTGCCAGGAGGTTTAGGGCCCCCCACAGCACTTCCACTACGTTGGGAGGGTTCAGTGTGAAACCCAGATGGTCAAAAGAGATCCAGTGTGCTTTGCTGGCTTGACTGGGCTCTCCAATCCCTCTCCAGCCCTCTCAGCCCTCCTGTTGCTGTCAGGCTGCCTGCTCCATCCCTCCCCTCTGCTCACCCATCCTGCTGCCTGCCTTCCCCACTCATCCTTCCTCCATCCCTGCTTCCCATACCCCTTTTCCTCAAGCAGGCAGCCAGAGATGGTTCTTCCCACATGGTAGCAAATTGCACCTGGGAGGCACCTCTAGGAGAGTGAAAATGGGATTTACATCCCACAGGGATGGGGCACAGAGCCTGTGGACACCAGGAAAATCCTGCCCCCCCAAAAGCTACCGCTCTGCTGCTTTATTCTCATTGCCAGAGCTGGCTGCTGGAGGGGCACCAGAGCAGACATTACACACAAATACACCTGGAATTAATTCTGATGCACAGCTCCACCAACCACAGAGGTCTCCTAGGAAAAGCTCAGGCTTTCCTAATTGTTTGCCAAGGGGATCAGCAGCCCAAAGCCAGTTAAACATTCCCAGTCACTGTCTGCACATCCTTCCCAAAGCAGGGTACATCAGCCACGCAGCCACCAGCCACCAGCCACCACAGCAGCAATGCCAGCCACCAGCCCCCACACCCCAGCCATGCTCCCAAAATCCAGAGTCCCTCTAACAGCCCAGCACTGACCCAGAGCCTGTGGCAGGAGGTCAGGAGCTCATCCCCACTCTGAACATCACCTCTCTCCTTTCTTTCCTACTTTGGGAGTCTTCACAATATCTTCTCCCCATCCCGTGTCCCCTACTTGCCCCCTGCCCCTCACATCCCCGCAAACCCATCATCAATCCCCAAATCCCTCCTGCTACTCTTCTCTTCCCACCCACAGTGCTGCACCATTGCAGTGACACACTGACACCCTGACACCACTGGGGGACACCTCCACTCGCACCCTGTGGTCCTCTCCATGTGTCCAAGGGGCTCCCACCACCCCACGGTGCCCCCTGGAAGGCGGAGGAGCGGGGCACATGCCATGTGCAGGTTTGGGAGCATCTCCCGTCTGCTTCTCCCTCTTTTCCTGCTCACCTCTGCCGGTGCTGTAGTGCTGGAGTTTGTCACTGTACACCGCTTCCTTGCTGTAGGCGCGCTTCCTGGGAACAGAGGGGACAAAACAGCCAGGCTTCAGGGATCAGCAGCTGCTGGTGGCCCCACACTGCTTCCCTGCCAGCAACATTCCATGAGCAGTGGCATGGTGCTGCTCTCTCCGGCCACAGGGATCCCCCACCTCACCCCTCCCCCCCCCAATGTACCCATTACCACCTCCACCTTGCAGGGACACCGCATCCCACCGGGACCCACCTGCTGCAGACGATGGAAATGGCCACCAGGGACACGATGAAGACCACGCCGGCCGCCGCAGACCCCGCGATCAGAGGCAGCTGCTCTCTCAGCTCTGACTTGTAATCGTCTGTGGGAGAAAGGGGACGGGGTCAGCTCTCCCTGGCATGCTCATGGGGTGAGAGCAGACTCTGGGAAGGGATCCCATAGTTCCCCCTCTGATTCCATGGGTGCTGCTCCCACAGTGGTGGGACAGGGGGGTCCAGGCAGCGGGGCCAGCTGAGGAAGGTGAGGAGCCAGTGCTGCGTTGCACCGGGTAGGATTTGTCATGCTTGGCTCACACATCTTTGGCTTAAAGATATTGGAGAGAAGATCCTGGGAATAAAGTCAAAACAATGTGTGTGGGCCCAATTTCCCAAAGAGATGAGGTTCACAAGGTGGTTTTGTCCATGCCTCTGGTATTTCTCTTTCCTCAATAAATTTATTTATTGAGCAGCCTGGTCTAGTGGAAGCTTTGTCTGTCTGTCCACGGCAGGAGGGTTGGAAGGAGATGATCTTTAGAGCCCCTTCCAAACCAAACCTTTCTGAGATTCTATGATTTAAACCTGTTGGGCCTCTTTGACCAATTTTAGCATGGGGTCTCACAGACACAAAATTCCTACACATTTCAGGAAAGGAGTAAAAGACACCATTAAAGGACTTCACCCAGATCAGACACCAGCGAGTTCACCTTCAAATGATGAACCTTGAGAGTGAGGCTCAGGAGAACCTGGGAACCTTCACTCTAGGTCTGCTTGTAGGTTTTACCATCGTGACAGGTTGTGTGAGACAAGTCCTTCTGCAGAGCCACGGCACCCCCAGCGCCATGGCACCTCACCAAGCATCCCTCCAATGTCCTGCATCCCCTGGGAATACCCTGCATCCTCTGCATCCTTCAGCAGCAGGCTGGGGTGAAAGACAAGGTGGCTCCAGGAGGACTGGATACCTCAGGGAACCCCAGAAAAACTACCTGCACCCTCCACATCTCCCCCATTTCCCCCTGTCCCACCAGTGGTGTGGGTACTCTTAACAGGCCAGCAGATCCCAGAAGCCCTGGGGGTTTCTGTAGCATTCCAGAAACACCCCTCTCTCCAAAAGCCCTCAGCAAGGTCTGCCAGGCTGTGCCAGCTGCCACATGCAAGGGTTAAAATAAAACTCATCCAAAAGAAAGCATTTAGCACCCTTTTATCTGTATTTTTCTACTCTGCAGTTAATTACTGGCAACTAGATTTATCTCTTGCATGCTGCTTAAATCCTGAGAAATTCTCATCTAACAATCAATTATTATTTAATAACCTACACAATCCATTCTTATTAAATTTCAATTAATTGCTTATTTGAGGCAGGATTTTTCTTCTTGCTTCTCTAATCCTGAATATTCGAGGCACTGGAGGGGGGTTTATTACCATTTCCTTCCCTTCGGTCACCTGGCATGGTTTTCCTCTTCCCACCCTGGCTGGCACTCAACACGAATGCAAGCATGGGGTGACCCAGTTTTAGGGAAGAAGAAAAGCTTTAGGGAAGAAGAAAAGCTTTAGGAAAGAGAGGCAGCAAGGCTGGGAGCCATGGATGCCACCTGAGCAGAGACGGAACCAAGCCAGCACGAAAGGAAGGGGCTCTCAGCCCCAGCGGTAGGAGGACTTGCTTCACTCACCAACTTCTGTGTTAGTCCTGAAGCTGGGATTAATGGAAGTAGTCTCTAAATCCAGTGCTTGGGGGTGCAGAGAGGGGCTGGGGCCAGACAGACAGCCTGACTCTGGCAAGGAGGCCAGAAGAAGCCATGAAGGTCGTGAGCTGGCCCAACACACCACCTTGGCATGGGAAATCAGCTGTCAGTGAAGGGTCTGACCCTTCCAGCTTTGCCCTGATGGCTCAGATGTGGCTCTGAGTATCCCAGGAAAGCATCCTGGAGTCCCTCCTCCAAGGGTTTATGACCCTCCTGCCACCCCACCCCGCTGTGCCAGAGGGTTCTGTCACCAGAGCTGGGGACAGCAGAGACAGCACTGCAGCTGAGCAGCTGGGAAGGACACAGAGGATCCCTCCTCCCGCTGTGTCAGAGACTGAAAAAGTTCATGCCTCAAACATTGATATCAAGTTTTGCTCATTATAAAGAAGCTAAAACCAAAGATGTCTCCTTGAAGACTGGGACTTTGGGCTGAAAGTCAAAAAGTTGATTAGATAAAGGGAAAACTATTGTTCAGTCATCTCAGGCTGAGGGGAAAGTATGCATCCACAAAAGGCCAACGCTGAGAATCATCCCCAGCTGAGTTTTGGGTCGGGGAGAACACAGCTCACAGAAGCCAGCTTTACACAAACTTCCCCCAGAAACCAAGGGGATGAGGGGGAGGAGGTTTTTGGGTGTGTGGGGCAACCTCTGCCCAGAGGCACTGAACACCCATCCTCCTTACACAAACTGGCCCAGCTATGAAACCCCAACCCCACAGGTCACATCCAGCGGACTTTCATGTGAGAGGCAGCTGAGGGAGAGTCATAATCCATCAAAGGCCTCCCAAAGTGCCTCCCAGGGACTTTGCACCACAGACTGCACGGGATGCATCAGATCCAGGGTCTGCTGCAAGAGACGAGGGCAAACCTGCCCCACCTCGGGGGAGATGCCTGGACTTTCCTACCCAGCCTGAGCATATATTAACCCATGGAATTCTATGCTTTTTGGGGGATCCTCACCACCTAGAAGACCAGCTGGAGAGGATCAATGCCACATCATTCAGATCCATGGAGCGGTGATATTTTCTTTCTCTGTCACTCTCTTTCTGTCCCCCCACCTCATCTTCTATTACTTTCTCTTACCTTCTCTCTCTCCCATCTATATTATCAAATAAAATCCATACCATTGACACTGGCATACGGTCTCATTTGCACCTTAATTCGGGCAGAGGAATGTCTAAACAACCTTAACAAACCAGACCTTAACACGCTGGCCGTTTACAGACCCAGCTGTAAATCACCTGGGCTCCCCCACGCAGGACAGACGCAGCCCCGCCGCCCCCCGCCCGCACTCACCGTCGGTGAGGGTCTGGAAGCACATCTTGCCGCTGTACTTGCCGTAGCCGGCCACGGTGCGGGCGCGCACCTGCACCACGTACACCATGCCGGGCCGCAGCCCCTCCAGCCGCGCCGTGTTGGTCTGGCTGCGCGCCATGGACGAGTTGTACTCGTTGTGGTCCTGCGGGCAGCCCAGAGAGCCGCGGTCAGCGGGGCAGGGACAGGGCCACGGGCAGGGCAGCGGGGCTGCGGCCGTCACCGCTGACAGCAGGGATGAGGGTCAGCGGCAGGGGGACAAAGCAGAGGCTCTGCTCTGCTTCAGGAGCATCCCTGACACAGAGGATCCCGCAGGAAAGGGGTTGGGAGAATCAGGATTGTTCAGCCTGGAGAAGAGGAAGGCTTTGGGGTGATTTAATTGCAGCCTTCCAGTACCTGAAGGGACCTACAAGGAAGATGGGGATGGGCTATCTACAAGGGCTTGGAGTGACAGGGAAAGGCGAAAGGCTTCACACTGACAAAGGGGAGGTTTAGATTGGATATTAGGAAGAAATTCTTCTTTGTAACGGTGGTGAGGCCCTGGTACAAGGGACCCAGAGAAGCTGTGGCTGCCCTCTCCCTGGAAGTGTCCAAGGCCAGGTTGGACGGGGCTTGGAACAGCCTGGTCTAGTGGAAGCTGTCCTTACCCATGGCAGGGGGTGGAACTGCATGAGCTTTAAGGTCCCTTCAACCCAGAACATTCTATAATTTTATGAAACAGGACCCACAAGCTCTGCCTGGCCTCCAAGGAACTGGGGAGGTCCTGCAGCACTTGCTTCCCAGGCAGCCCCCCTGGTCCCAACATAGCATGGAGCATGGAGCAGCAGAGGGAAACAATAAGATCATCCAGACCAAAAATACTCTATGAACAACAAGTTTCTCCTCTTCAAATCATTGATGTCTCCATGCATTTCAGAAACAACACGCAGTTATGGAAACCTGGTGTCCCTGCCCACGGCATGGGGGTGGGAATTGGATGATCTTTAAAGTCCTTTCCAAGCCAAACCATTCTGTGATTCCATGAAACACCATAATGTGCCCTATGAGACTCTGCTCAAGCAGGTTGAAGGGCAACTTGCCCCTGCTGAGAGCCTCAGCCCCTGCAGTCCCTGCTCCGCTGGCACATCTCCTTGGCCTAGACCTTGGTGGAAACCTCATGTGTCTCCAATCTCATTTTTTGCCATGTTCCCCAGTGTTTTGCTGGTAAGAGGCTGCTGGTGAGATCATCTAATTATTCACATTTAGAGGAATTCATTAGAGCTGGCGAGACACAGGAGGGATGGAACAGCTTGGGCTGGGCACGGTTCATTGCAGGGGTCGAGAGCGTGAGCCCCGCGGGGCAGGACAGCTGCCAGGGAAAGGACTGGTGGGAGGCAGTGACCCGGGACAGGAACAACCCCAATAACCTTCTCTGGTCCTCTCCACACCCCTCCCCTCCTCCTCACGCTGTCCAGGTCCCTGCTTATCAGGAAATACCAAAGCCAAGGCAGCTGTGGGGGCTGATGTGCCGGACAAAATGCTGCCACAGGGTAGAGGAATGGCTCGAGTCAGAGAGTGCTCTGGGCAACTGAGAACTGTCCCATGGCAGAAGGGTTGGAACTAGAGGAGCTTTAAGGGCCTCTCCAACTCGAGCTGTTCCATGATTCTGATTCTGTGAATTGGCATTTGCAGCCACAACGTTGCTTGCCCGTCCCCTGCTTGCACCTCGCTCCCACCTCCCAGAGGCAGCTCGGGTGACCTGGTGCCTGTCCCACCGCCTGTCCCTTCCCAGCAGAGCCTGACTCAGAGCCCATGGATGTTCCCCTGGCCCCATGTGCCCCCAGCCCAGCCTCCACGGAGGGTTCCCCCGGGCTCACCGGGGCCGGCCTGGAGCCCACGGTGCTGCCGACGTCAGGGGTGCAGATGCGGCTCAGCTTCTCGTAGTAGCGGATCTCGTAGTCCAGGATGATCCCGTTGGGCTGCTCGGGCTGGGGCCAGGACAGTGTGATGCTCCTCATCGTGGCACTCACCTGGTGCATGATGGGCACGGTGGAGGGGGCTGCCGAGGAAGCGAGGAGCGAGGGAAAATTAATGGAGAGGGGTGGGAAACATGGCCCTGGGGAGGGGGAAAATCCCCACGGCATCCCAAATCTCCCATGCCTGTGGCTGGCTTCCCCATAGGACAACCTCACTCATTAGCAGTGGGAAGAGCAGCATCCCAGCAGCTTACGTGGAAGCAGAGCAGCAGGCCGGCAAGGGAATTCTGGTATTTAAACCAATCTCTGTTTTTAATTAGGGACTTAGAAATCGTTGGTGTTCCTTCTCCCTGGGATTGCTCCCTCCAAGGATGTCTCCCACAGTGGGACAGACACAGCAAAGCTCTCCTCAGCAGGGACAAACCACGCTTGGTGTCAGGCTCCAGCTCTCTGTGACATTTTTTGCTGTACAAGCCTCCCCGGGGAGCCAGCACCCAGCACCCGGGGAGCCTGAGCCGTGAGTGTCACTGTCAGGAATGGGGTGTAGAAGCAAAAATCTGCCCACCCTGAGGAAAATGACAGGAAAACAGGGCAGGGACAGCCCAGTGCAGCAAGGGTGATGGAACCTGGAGCACAGCTCTGGCTCCAGAGGAGCTGCTGGGGCTGTTCTTAGGGGCTGACACCATTAGGGACACTGAGCCACTGAATTAGTCAGGAGACACTTTCCCAAAAGCTTTGTGCCCTCCAGGCTATGCTTATAAGGGCCAGAGACAGCCAATACAGCCCTGATCCTGCACTTAATCCTATCAAAAGCTTCCAAGAAAGGTATCCAAGCCTCTCCACAGCCAAAGGGGCACTGGCATGTCCTGTTCACAGAGTCAGCTCCCTGTCCAGCCTCTCTGCCCTCCTGCGTCTTCTCCCCACCATGCTCAGAGTGCAGGCAATGCTGAGCAGGGAAAATGCCTTCCCTGTGTGAATCCAAGGAATACCTGAGCCCAGCACAACCAGTCTGGGGTACAGCATCATGCCACGGAGGGACCCTGGAGGTGAGCAGGAGCCCCATTCCATGTGGCTCCAATGGGAGATGTCCATAGTTCAGCACTGCCTTTGTTTACCCGTAATATTTAATCCCATATTATTTTTATTAATCTCTCCACATATGCTCCAGGAAGATGCTCATGGGCTGAAATTAAGCACTCAGTTTGATTGCTATTTTATTAATTCCCATTAGCATGGATGGGGCAGAGAAAATGGTTGGAAAAACCCACTGCAAAGCCAAAGACATTTTAGAGGAAGAGCATCGATGCCCTCGATACTCCTGCTGCATTTCTACGTTAATATTCAGCCTTTGCAAGACAAACAGGGACCACTGGGGTACTGACAGACAGCTGAGGGTGACCTGGCTGTTCTCAGCTCCCCATGGTGGGAGAAGAGCTAAGAAACACCCCAAAAATCCCACCCCAAAATTCCCCATTCCCTTTTTTAGCCCAGAGCACATGTGTTTCCATCTCCTCTGCTCCCTCTGCCCCTCAGTGCAGCCAGGTGTGCTATCTGCATCCCTGTTTGGCCCAGAGCTGCTCATTCAGCTCCTGATGACTGATTGGGAAATGGAAAGGGAGCAGAGGAGCCTGGAAAAGGAGACAAGAGGAAAATGATGGGAGAGAGATGTGCTGGAGGAGACAGAGCCTGAACTCGGCCCTGGGATGCTGCTCCCTCTGTGCTGTAACACAGTCAGACTGCGTTTCAAGGCTGGATTCACCCCATCTCCCTTCTCCCAACTAGGAAAAGGGGGATGGGGTGATGCCATTTCATCCTCAAGCAATCCAGAGGGGGATAAAAAGCACATATTGGACAGCCTTCCCACAAGCCAGCTCTCACCCTGCCCAGGGCACAGGCACCCCCTCCCTATCCCCATCCCCATCCCTCTCCCTCCCTCTCATCCTGGCCTTTCTCCCCACCCAGGGCTGGGTTTACTGCAGCCATCACACACCACTCACACCCTGGGAGCTTTCCCTTTGGGACACAGAGCTTCACTCCAGGCAGGGGCACGGCCAACGCCCCGGCACGGCAGCACGCCGGGACTCACCGGCCTGGTTGGTGGTGATGTTGACCGAGACATGCTGCTGGGGGAAGGGGCTCTTGCTGGACACGCCATTGACCGCCTGGATCTCGAAGGTGTAGGGCGTGTGGGCCCACAGGTTGCTGATGAAGACGCGGGTGTCGGTGAGCCCCAGCTGCCGGGGCACAAAGTCCACGTTGTCGTCGCAGCGCGAGCAGGCGCGCCGGTCCGAGCGGCACTTCTTGCACACGATGTTGTAGGTGACATCGTCCCGGCCACCCGTCTCCCGCGGAGGGTGCCACTCCAGGATGATGGACGTCTCGTTGACAATGGAGATGACGTTGCGGGGGCCGGATGGGACACCTGAGGGAAAGGAGAGGGATTGAGACGGGTCCTTGTTTCGCTCAGCCCTCCCCTGGGGGCTCCAGCACGGAGAAGGACACCCCAGGGTGTTTGCTGCACTATCCATCACCTCCTCCCTTAGGAGGGATTTGGTGTCCATAGCTTTGAGCTTTGAGCTTTGAACTTTGAACTTTGAACTCTGAGCTTTGAACTTTGAGCTTTGAGCTTTGCTCAGTTCAGGGTCAGACTCTCCCCATCAGTAACACCAACCACCTGCGCCACAACTGGGTTTCCTGGATGGAGATGAGGACTCCCATTCCACAAATCCACTCAGTCTCCAAAACACCTCCATGTGGAGCACATGCAGACCCATTTGTGAAGATGGACCCATTTTAATCCCATCAGGAGATGCTGGGATAGCCCCAGGGCTCCCGTGGAGAAGCACCTCAAACAGATTAACCCAACAATAGAAACACCACTAATCCGGCACCGTGGAGAACCAGAGGGGCAGCAGGAGAAGAAAGAGTCGGAAATGGAAAGTGTTATTAAGGGTTCGATATCCTCAGCTGGGAGCCCAGGAACTTCCCAGCATGGAGGAGAGCCAGCACCACTCAGTGGTTTGCAGGCAGCTCCTGTGTTGGACAAGAGATGAAAATTGTATTGATCAAACCCGCCGGAAGCCATGGCAAATGCTTTGGAGGATGGGGATTGAACACGGCTCCAACTGCAAGCACTGCCGGATCGGGGCTGCAGGACACAGGGAGAGATTCAGGAGCAACCCAGGAAAGCATCACCATGGTGCAAACATAAGTCTGCACAGATCTGGGGAAGGATTTGGGGTCAGCCAGGATGGCTCCACAGACAAAACCACAGAATTCAGCTGCTGGGTAATATTAAATAAGGGAAGCAAGGAATTCCTCATGCTGGCTGGGCTCAAGGCTGCACTTCCAAGGAAGAGAAAGGACTTTGCCATGATACAGGGAGCAATAAAAATGATGGAGGACTTGACCTGCAAGGAAAGGTTAAGAGAGAGAAGCACGTTCCGTGTTGGGGAAACCCATCCCAGGAGAGCCCTCCATGTGTGTGTGCCAGGGAACATCGTTGGCTGTGGATAAATCAGCCCTGTCAGTGGTCAGGGATGGGCTGGGCAGAGGAGGATTCATCAGCACCATGGTGACGTGACTGGTGGGATGGAGAGGTCATCCTGCACAGAGACACTCAGGATCCTCTCCAACCTGCTGCCATGGATAATGCAGATCAAAGACTTTCTTCAAATGCCCAGAGAAATGACAGCCTTAAAAAAAAAATGGTTACAATAATAGAATTCAATTCCCTTTAGCTCTTTTCCTCTTCAGGAGTAAATGTATCTGTTGTGGAGCAGCCACCAGTGCAGCATCCTTGCTGGAAAGGGCTTTCCTGGACTTGAGGCACTGCAGACATTCCACTGCCAGGCTCCCCCCATGGTGGAGATGTCAAACAGGGATCCAGGAGGGGTACCTACCATATGTCCCTACCACAGCGGGCCGGGGCAGGAACAGGGAGGAGGACCTTGATTCCCCAGGGGAACAAGACTGGAGGGCTCACAAAGGCTCAACAGGATCATTCATAGTGAGTTACCCCAAAAATTTGCAAGCTGTCTCAGGAGTCTTAATCCAAATCCTCTCTCCATACCTTAACTAGAAAATAACTTTCCAAGAAAAAGGGAAAAAAATTATTTCTTCCCTGTCCCAGTGGCAAACCACTGCCTCCCCAAATTCCTGCCAATGTAACTGCAGCCCCTTCCCCCCTCTGCAGGGGCACAGGAACTGCAGGCATTGCCCTTGGAAGAGCTCCTGCAGCTCCACAGTGTTATTTACTTCTCTGACAAAGAGAAACTTTGTGGGTGAACAGCTGGCACCTCAAATTAGAGCACTGCAAGATCAAGCACTGATGAGAAGAAATAAAAATCAGCAAAGAGACTTTTTTCCTGTATTCCTATAGCGCAGCACTGCTGTAAATCAGTTATGTAATGAGACATAATAAAGACCTGTAGATTATCTGCAGTTGTGCAACCTGCTGAATACCTGTCTGACAGCTCAGGTGATCCAGAAAAACACACAGATCCTTTCCTTGTTTCCAGTGTGTGCTTTGGGCACTTCCCAGTGTGGAAGGGCTGGAGAATCCATGTGCTAAAGCTCCATGATGGGCTGATTCAAGGGCCTGGAGTGTATCTGGGGGAGAGCTGAGGCCGAGACTCACGTTCCCAGCAGGCAGAAGAGCACAGCAGCTCTTTCCTCTCTCCTGGGCTCTTTTCCCACCAAAAGACAGGCTTGAGGACACTGTGCTATCCCAGGCCTTTTGGGCAGGCAGCCGAGCAGCAACGCATCGCTGAATACCAATGCTTAATGCAGCCTTCCCCCTATTAAAAAATACTCCATCTGCAAGACTATGAACAAGACAGCCAGAGCAGATAACTTTAAATCCTAATTTATCCTGGGGACTATCTCCCTGCCATCACCACAGCTGCCAGGGTGATGTATAAATTCCAGGGCTGCCAGCGAGGCGGGGATGCGAGGCCGCCCCGTCCCGCCGCGCTGCCCACCCCGCCCCGCTCNGCCCACCCAGCCACGCTCTTGCTCCCATCCACGGCAGGACGGGGGGAGAAAATAAAATTAGGTGCCCACGGATTGAGATTTTCCCCGCTGGGTACTCACTGGTGCAGGCGGCGGCCGGCGGGTCGAAGTCAGCGCGGTAGTAGCCGTTCCGGCAGGCGCAGAGCGCGGAGGCCTCGGCGTTGGAGCGGCTGTTCGGGGGGCACGGCACGCACAGCCCCGCACCCTGGCTGGCCTTGAACGTCCCCACGGGGCAGGCTGCAAGAGACAGGACAGGAGTGGGGTCCTGAGACGTGCTGGGGTGCAGGGGAAAGCAGGGGCTGTCCTTGGAATGGGGAG
>VZRZ01008565.1:748941-760435 GCA_013398175.1 Climacteris rufus
GAGGAGAAAGGAGAGGAGTGAGGAGAGAGGAGAAAAGACAAGAAAAGAGAAGAAGAAAGAGAAAGGAGAGAAGAAGAAAGAGAAAGGAGAGAAGAAGAAAAAGGAGAAAGGAGAGAAGACACAGAAAAGTTTCACACTTCACACCTGTGTCAGAGCTACATGGGCTATATGGCCATATTCCCACAAATGCAGGATGGCCAGAATTTTCCATGCTGGCCACGAATTATTCCTGGAGCCACCAGACAAACACTGCAACCACATGGCAAAGATCCTCAGCCAGGCAGAGCAAGGGGGCTGCAGTAGCTGCTTTGTTCCCTCCTGCTCACACCCAGGCAGGGGCATGGCAGGGGGCTGTGGGACCCCCTTCCCCAGCAGCACCCTGGGGACAAGGACAAGCAGGGCCAGGACAGTGCTCCCCTTCTGCTGATCTGAAACGTCCCTTTCCACCACCCCTGAGCACAGCTCAGGTCCCATATCTCTTTGGTCATGCAGAATTTAAATATTTAATTAAAAAGCTGATGCAACACCCCTGACAGTGTGTTCTGGGTCCATCCCATTAATCCCCCACAGCCTGGGGCTGGAGCTAACAACCTTCCTGGCCTCGGAGTTCATTCAAGCAGGAAATGGCAACTAATTCATAAAGGAGAAGATGCTCCAGTTACAGTGAGGGTTTAATCAGCAACGGGGGAGGTTTCATTAATCAACCCTCTCACTGCTCTGCAGTCACAGGGCGAGGATGGAGTGACAGGGAAGGGGTCCCTCATCTCCGCCCCACCACACCCACCCTCACCAACAGGCACTGAGGAATGATGCTCACCCACCCCTGACATCTCACAGAATCCAACAGAACCAAAGCCTGCAGAAGGCAACATCTGTATTTGGGCACATGTACCCAAGGGATCAGCCTTCCATGCAGCCCAGCAGGGACTGTTCCTGGCCTCACACCAGGGTGGCTCCCAGCTCCGTCACCCCCAGGCACAGCTCTGCAGAGCAGCACCCGACGTGTCTCATAAACACGGCGATGATCGAGATAATGGAAAGTGCCTCTTAGCCCCTGTCTGCTGCATCAGGATATGAGGCATCTCCTAGCAGCCATGAAGAGGAAATTAATAGGAGCAAGCAGGAGTAACCACTTTGATGCAATTTCCTTGGGAGATAGTGGACCATCTAATCTTTATTGGAGCCCTTTAACCTGTCATTCAAAACTCATGAAGGCCTCCTGCTCACACAGCCTTTCCAGATATTAATAGATGATAGAAAAGAATAAATCAAAACAATATTTTACAATTTTATTATTCAGAAGATTTGTTCCCCCCCCCCAGCCTGAGGCACACAACTGGCTGCAATGAAGCATCTCTTTCCAGTGGCACTGACAGCTGGGAGAGGACATGGCATCCCAGAGGGATCAGCCACCATCTCCCACTTCCCTTCCTCCTCCCCACCAAGGGAGGAGTGCCGAGTCCTGCACATCCTACCACAGCCACCTCACATGTGGCAGCTTTGGGACCCACAATGTCCTGCAGTGAGACTCACAGGGTCACCACGCACTCCAGGAGGGTGTGAGGGCACCTCCAGGATGCTCCAGAGCAGAAAGCAGAGGGATACAGACCCTTCCCTGACCCCCACACACACAGCCCCATGTCCCACAACAGCATGAGGAAGATAGAGTTACACAGGGACACGAGGCAGGAGACAAACCACAAGTGGACACCAAGACTTTGAGGTGCCTCCAGTTCCTCACCTCTCCCTTCCCACCATCCCCTCCCCATCTTGTGCTCCCACAGTAAGAGTGAGAGTCATGAGACAAGCAAAGGGAGACTGGTGGGCTCTGGAGCTGGAGGATGTGTCAGAACATGTCTGAAACGTGCCAGGCTCTTTGGAGGAGCAGGAAGGGGAGGGCAGCAGTACCAGGGAACAGCCACCTGTGTTTCAGTGGAAGAGGATGGAGGATGGTGGAGGGAGGAAGATGAGAGGGTTGCAGTGCTGTGAACATGCCTTGGTTTTAAGCTTAAGGGCATGTTGTGGGTTGGTTGAAGAGGTTTGTTAATTTTTAATTACAATTAATCCAAGTGATGCTTTGTCAAAACAGCTGAACATGGCACCCTGCAACCCAGGGTCCACAGGTTTCTGTTATCACTTTGCTTATCCACAAATTCCTGTCATCTGCAGCACGTGGCTCATAATTGCTATTATTACCAATTAGCTTTTCTCTTCTGTAATTACACCATGCTTCCCTAAAGCCTCCCACAGTTTCAGGGCAGACTGATATCTTCTCCTTCCTCCCAAAGCTGCTGTGGGTGCAGCCCTTCACTCTGGCTGCTGCCCGTGTCTCCCCTCTGTCTGGGCGAGCTGAACCATGAACCTCACACTGAAAACAAAGCACAAACCCCCAGGGCCCTGCAGTGCCTTGGTGGGATCCATAATCCTCCACATGGCAAACACACAGTCCAAGTGCAGGGCTCGGATGGAGGGCTAGAGCCCAGGAGGGAGCAATAAATCACCCCACTAATGGCCAGTGCAACGTTTGCCCTCATTTAAGGGCTGCTCCAACAGCTTCCCAGAGCTGGGAAGGCCTGCATTCAGGATAGTGTGTCACAAAAGCACGGGATGAGGCTCTGCCTCAGCTTTCCCTGTGCAAAGGGGCTCTTCCTGCCGGTGCCCAGGCTACAGCACAACCCGCATCTCTTCAGCCCGAAGGATAATTAATTGATTGTTGATTATGGGGGCTGGATAAGATTAATGACGTGCTTAACTATCCATTTCCTCACATTTAAGCATCAGGGTGTGTTTGTAAATGCTGAGGCATAGAACTCCTCCGTGCTGCTCGGCAGGGAGGATGCTCAGCACTTAACCCCCCCCCACAACCCAAAGCTGCCCTGGGATCCATCACCCTGCCTGCACACCAGGAATGCCGTGCATCCCAGGGGGGAGTCTGCCAGCAGGACCCCTTTTCCAGGGCTGACATGTCTGGGGGTGGGAGGGAACATCACGGAGAGGCTGGTGAAGCTCAGGCTTCTTGCAGTGAGATGTCATCAATGGAACTTTGCGGGGGAAAGAATAGATGCAAGTTGCCTTCATGTCCAAGGAGTGATTGTAAGGATCTTGGGAACTCCTGGACAGAGCTGAACCTCCCTTACCCACCCTCCAAGGCTCAGAGGAGGGATGTGGACATGTCTCACGCAAGGCAAACACCCTGTGAAGGCACCACAAAGCTGTGTCCCCACCGCTGCCTCCCTCTGTGCTTGCAGCTCCCAGGATCACATAACCTGAGAATCACAGAACCTCAGAACCTCAGAATGTGCCAGGTTGGAAGGGACCCACAAGGATCATCGATCCAGCTCCTGGCCCTGCACAGACACCCCAACAACCCCACCCTGTGCATCCCTGGCAGCGCTGTCCAAAGGATCCTGGAGCTCTGGCAGCCTTGGGGCTGAGCCCATTCCCTGGGGAGCCTGGGCAATGCCCAGCAGCAGGATGGATTATGGAAGCAGTCATGGCACACAGCAGCACTGTGAGGCTTTTTACTGCTTAAAACTCTCCTGTATCCTGCTCCATTGTATTCCAGGTGCCAGGAGCCCCAGAAAGAGCTGGAGATAAGCAGGATCTCTTGGCTCATCCACCCTGCTCCTGCCTGAGGCAAGCCACCATCACAGCCTCTGTGGCATGGGTGCAAGTGTGGGGGTATCCAAGCGTTTCATTCCTCAAACTAAATCCTCTCAGTTAGCACCTGCAACTTGCACTTTTTAATTACTCTCTCAGGGACGCTTTAGTCAAAAGAGAAAAAGAAGAAGAAAGGAAGAAAGGAGACGTTGCCCCTACATTAACTTGCTCTAAAGCTCCCTGGGGACGCAGAGTGCCATTTTTCCTTCTTGGGTTTTAAAAAAGGAGCTTCTCCGAGGAAATACAGATTCAGCAGCAGCTCAGCAAGCCCTGTCCTGCCCCAATCCCCGCCAGCACCTCCAAACCGAGCCAGCAGCACCTCAGCCTTCCATGCCCCTTGTCCCTGCAGGAGAGCTAACCTCCTTTTCCAGGGATCCCCAAATTCTCACTTGTTTTGGGTTCTCTTTTGGGTCCAGTGCATTTCCAGGGCAAACCCAGTGTCTGTAGGCACCTGTGGCACTCTGGCACAGCAGGTGAGGAAAAAACTGCGTTAGAAGCAGCAGTGCTGCACAAGACGATGCCCTCAAGTGAGCTGGAGGTGTGGAGAGCACTGCCACATGCAAAAGCTCTGAATGATCCAGCCTTGCTCCAAAAAGATGTGGAAGCACCTACCAGCACCCCTGGGTGAGGAGCAGCAGGGTTGGAGGACACCACAGGCCAGGAAAAAAAGGAGAAACTGTGGCTCATTGCATTTGCAGCCTGTTGGAACATGATTCAAGGCCCTCCTTTCTGCAAACGATAGTTTATCATTAAGAAGAAAAATTGGCTCCTAAACACAATACTTTCTGCAGGAGGCTCACAATTTTTTGATGAAACCCACAAAAAAAGAGAGGAGATGCTTGCTAGAAACCTCTTGTGCATTTTGCAGACACCATTGACACAAAATGTATCTTTAAATACAGCAAAAAAGTAAAATAAGAAAAAAAAAATCAGTCTTTCAGCCTTCAGATTGGTTGGCCCCACTGCTGGGTGTTTCAAAAAGCATTCCTTGCCACTCTGCTGTCACCCTGAGTGGCCAAAGCGCCGGCTGGGACGCCCTCCCAGACACTTTCAGCTGAGAGACACCATCCAGGCAAATAAACACCCACACGAAATTGTGTGCTACAGGAAAGTGTCACTTAGAGGAGGCTGTGACTACAGGGGCAGGCACTGGGCACGGCTTCCCAGGGCTCCTGCCCACCCTGGCGGAAGAGGCTTTCTTGGGTAGTGAGTCCCTGGGGACACACACACAGAGCCCAGCCTTCAGTCCCTTTGATATGATGATGACACAGGCTGCAGGCTGGGGGAAAAGCAGGAGACATGGGCAGGCTGTCACCCACACTCAGGGGCTGTCATCTCCCACCTTCAAAGGGTGACGAGGGTGCTGCCCTCCCACCCTGCTTTCATCTCCCTCCTTATCCCCCCTGCACAAACCAAGCAGGGAGCAGGCGCGCGCTGCCGGAGGTTTAATTGCATCCCCACATGGTGCTCTCCTGTCACCCCTTGCCTCCTGCCTCTCTGTTGGGGAGGGGCCTGGCAGGTTGTTTTGTGAGGATTTTGCCCCCATTCCTACTTTTTAACGATCTGATTCCCTTTCATGTCAAGCCAAGTGTTTCTCCAGCCCTGGCAGGACCGTGGGGAGCCCAGCAGGCAGTGCTGGTGGGCGCTCTGCTGTGCCACCCTCTGCCAGGCATCTGCAAATTAATCCAGAGAGCTTTCCTTACTGGGAGCACTGCCATGCCAGGAGGGCTGGGAGGGCATCCCACCTTCCTGACCATGCCAAGAAAGGAGGCAGGGATCAGACCCAGCCCTTAAACACCCCACCAGCCACCAAATCCCAACATCCAGTCCTTGGTGTAGGGAGAAGAGCGCAACCCAGATGGAGAAACAGTACAAGCATTCCAGCCCTGAAGTATCCTCCTGCTCCCAGGGAGGGAGCTCAGCACAGGTCCTCAAGCCATGCCAGGAACTGCAGCACATATGGACGGGACATCCCAGCAGAGCCTTGTCCCCACAGCCTTGTCCCAAAACCTCATTTTAGTGCAAACTTCACCATTTTGTAGCCTAACGCACAAATTTTGGATCACCCAGACATGGTCCCGCCTCAGGCCGTCCAAATTACAAACAGCACTCAACCTGTTGTGTTCCCTTCTTTCAGCACTGTACAGGCAGAAACTCCTGAGATAAACATGAGCTCCCCAGCACTGGGGCTGGCATCCTGCGGGCGACGGGCTCCATCTCTCCCGCCGCACGGAGGAACGCGGCCCCGGCTCCGCGTGACGCAGCCGCTTAATTAAACCAGCCTCCGCCTCGGGAGGAATGGGCTTAGATCTGCCTTGGGACACACGTAAATTAAAGTCAGAGCCGGCCTGCCATGGTTTATTCATGGAGGGAAAGTAAAATTCAATGCGGTTTTACCTTTCTCAGGGGTTTTTTTCTGCTTTTCTTCTCATGGATGAGAAATGAAGCGGAGCGGGGCAGGATTCCAAAGGTGCTTGAAGGGTAGGGAGCTGTGTGAGGCAGATTAGAGGAATGGGTGCATCCCTGTCCACCTCTCCCAAAAATCCCACCCCTCATCAACGTGGGATTTGCTCCCCTGGGGTGGAGCGAGGTGTTCACAGACCGAAGGTCTCACAAACCACTGGAAGCAAAATGCAGCCGATGCTCATGCAGCAGCAATGTTTTTCCTCCAGGAAGGCTGGTTTGGAAAAATTAAGGGTCTCTGGATGCAGAAAAGCTTCAACACCAACTGTTTAGGTGGTATCATGGCCTTAACAAGGAGTTTAAGCCGAGAGCAGGGCATGGAAGCAACTGGTTCAGGCTCCCACGTGTGGCTGCGCACTGCCTGCAGCTTCCCAACAGGTCTATGCACCCATTTAATCACCACTCTGGGCTTCACTCTCTCTGTTTTTCATGGTTGGGGGGGGTTTTGAAGGTCTGAAGAGAAAATCTGTCCCAGATGGATGCCAAGAGAAGAGCAGGCACGCCCTGGGCAGACGGTGCCGCAGGGCTGCCAGCTCCCTCGGAGCAGGGAACCTGCTTTGCTCTCCAGAACAGCCAACGGGGGAAAAAACCCAACAGCTCTCAGGGTCACTTTTGCAAATCACTGTTCTTCCACTCAGGTTTTGCCCCACTTTAGTTTCCACTTGGCTCCAGGCTCACTGCCCAGTCCCATGCTGCAGCTCCCCCGCCAAAGCTCCCCTTCCTTGCCACAAAGCAGCCATCGAAACAGTGATGCCCAACCTTCTGCTCCAGCACTCTGCACGTGAAATCAGGGCTGAAGCGTGGCTCACAGGCACATGGCACAGCTCAGGGAGAGCCCCCAGCCCATTTCCATTTTTCCCTGGCCTTTCAGCTCTTCTCCCTTGGGAATTAAAGCACCTCTATGAAGAAGAGGATGTAGGCGCTGCAGGGAAGGATGAGGCTGGCGCTGCCTTTCCGAGCAGCCACTTACAGTGATCCAACTAAATAATTTGATCAGACTCCAGACAATTCAAGCTCACACACATAGGGAGGTTCACAGCAGCACGACCAGCAGACACGTGGCCATGGCAGTAACAGGCACAGGCTGCTCCTCACCATCCTCACTGCCCCAGCTCATTATTCTGAGTCAATAAATGAAAGGAGGATAAAGTACTCAGCAGTGATTTGAGGCTATTTAACCTCCTTATATTCTTCTTTAAAAACAGATTTAGCAGCTGCAGCCTGGTACAGGCTCTTCCCTCTGCCAGGACTGCCATCCCTGCAAGCAGGAGCTTCCAGTGCCTAAAGGGGCTGCAAGAGCCTGGAGTGACGGGAGAAAGGGAAATGGCTTTACACTGGCAGAAAGCAGGGGTAGATTGGATATTGGGAAGAAATTCTTGGGTAGTGAGTCACTGGCACAGGCTGCCCAGAGAAGCTGTGGCTGCCTCATCCCTGGCAGTGTTCCAAGGCCAGTGCCTCACCACCATCAGTCCCCCACAATGAGCCTCACTACGAATTTGGAGCAAACAACTGGGAGATTAAGATTCAGGCCAGGACTTACAGCCCAAAAACACAACCCACAGACATGCTCTGCCCCTACCCCAGGCATCAGGCTCCTTGGAGTAAGATTGTTTTCTGCCACAAACTGCAGCAGTGGGAGACTCCAGAGTCGATGGACACGGACTGGAAGAGCCAATACATCCACGTCCCAGCTAGCCCAGCACGTCATGTTCACCCCTCCACGCCTGCGTGAGCTATCGAGCCACCTCAGGCACAGGGCAGTGAACCGGCACGAGAGCTCCTGGAGCATCTCAGGGAGAAGCTCTCCCCCCACGTACAGAGGTGCTGGCAGGGGCTGTGGTCAGAAGTGGAAAAAGATGCATATTTCCTTTGCAGACAGGGATTTTGGGAACCACCGATGGCACTCCGTAATTCCAGCCCCTCTTCTGACTGGGAAATGGGGGTGGCATTGCCACTGATCTCCCTGAAACACAATGCCCTCCTGGCTGGGAAGCAAACACCTCCCATTCCTAGCAGGAACTAATTAAGCACCTCCTCCTCCTTCTCCAGCTCACGCCACACATTGTCCCCTCAATCTAGAGAACATCAAGTGCTTATTAATTATGTCTGAAGTGGTTCCTCGTTAGTGCTGATGACATGAAGGAAGAGTCACCCCAGGATGGGGCTGGGGGAGAGTTTCATCCGCAGGGTGAGGCCGGTGCTGCCAGCACAGGCAGGGACATGGGGGGACACAGCTTCCCTGTGCTCCTGCCATGGCCCTGCAGTACATTGTGCATTGTGCACTGGGGGGCTGAGATGCCCCATCACGGAGCAGGACACTCCCATCCTGGTGGAGATGAGCCCTGGGGGGCTGTGGTTTGGCTGACTGCTTAAGGACTCTGCCCAGGAATGGATATGCCATGGGAGGATGGGTTTGGCACGGGACGACATCCCAACCAAGGCACATTCCTCATCCACCCCAAGAGTGCCACGCATGGGATTAATTAGAAAAGTAATTAAGAGAGTTTCCCTGTGAATATTTATAGCAGAACAAGCCATAATTACTATTCCTGGGAGGAAAGGCGCCTTCCTACCCAGCTGCAGAGAGGAGAGAGGACACGCGGCACCAACCAGGACACCTTTGAAAATCCCTTACAGCCAAACCATTCCATGCTTCCACGATTCCCATGCCACAGCAGGGAGGCAGGCAACCTGTTCTGCAGTCCTGGACAGGACAAGGACCTCCTGCAAATGGTGTGAACATTCTGGCACTGTCCACGTCAGTGCCACCACTGGGGACAGGAGAGATGCCCAGGGCTGCAGGGTGGGACAACACCCAATGATCCCACCTCTGAACCCAGACGGCTTCTCCCTGCCAAAATTCCCACCTGTGTCCTGTGCTGGTGAGAGCAACAAGCAGGCAAAATGAGTGGTCTGCTCCATCCTCAACATCTGCTGCACGTAAGTCAAAGCCACCCGAGACTGCAGGGATTTACTGTACGTAGGCAGCTCTGGAAGCTTTTCTTAGCTGTGAAACATAATTTGCACCTTGGGCTCTCTAAGAATAAGTTGTCTTCAATAATAACACATGATTAAGAGCTCAGGAGCAGATCTGATGTGGAGCAGGAGATCTGTGATAACCCCAGGTCTCAGTCATCACCCTCCTCCAGCACTGACACCCTCACTTGCCCAGCGCGCTGCAACAGTTTACGGTGGCAGAACCCAGAGATTTCAGTTCAGCCAGAGAATGACGGTCCCTGGCAACGCCAAGACAGCCAGAAAACCTTTCTGCCATGCCCAGAACCATTTCAAATTCCCCATTTTGCAACTGAGCAAAACCCACAAGCGTCAAAGTAATCCCTGCTCCCGAGGAGGGTGACCGGGTGCCTCTGCACCACAGAGGGGACACGTGTGCCAGTGTGCATCAGCCCATCCCAAAACTGCAGCCAGGGCAGCTCTGTCGAGCCTGGATAGAGATAGGTACTACAGCAAAGGAAAATATAAAAAAATAAAAGTCGATATCATGTCTCACCTCACGGGCAATTTACTCTCTGGGCTGGAGACCTGGCAAAGCCGCTTGAGCCAGGATGGAAATTCAATTCCTAATTCCCCCTGTATATCATTTTCCAGGATGCTTCTGCTTTTACACACAAGTTATAGCCAACAAAGTCCGGAGACCAGACCTGAGGCTGGAGCTCTCCAGCTCGGCACACAGTCCTGTGCCCCAGGCTCCACAACTCTGCCCCAAAACAGCAAGGAGATGGCAGAGCTCTGCCTGCACTGACCAGAGGACAAACCCAGAGAGACCCCAGGGAGGGAAGAGATGAGACAAGGACAGTATTGTCCCAGAACTGCTCCCTGCTCACAGGGATGCTCCCACCGGGAGCCCAGCGATGCTCGTGCAGGAGGCAGCCACAGGGAGAGCACCAAGATGACCAGGTCCTACCCCAGCCCACAGCTGTCCTTCCTAAAATCCACTCCCATACGGTAAATGTGACGCAAGCAGGTGAATCCTGGGCTGAACACAAAAACTAAGTGATGCCTCCATGCCATCAGTGACATTTTCTTGGCTGCTGCTCACTGGCTGAGGCTCCTCTGGAGCCCAGGGTGGGGCAACAGCAATTCCCCTCTGGGGCAGGTGCAGAACTCAATTTGAGGTGCCCACAACTGCGGTTTGATGCTCCCACAGCCAAGGCATGGCTGGTTTCTGGGCCGTGAGTGCTGCACGGGCTGAAGACGGATGGGTTTTCCCGTGGCTCCTCCAAAGCCCCGCTTGAGCGCGCGAGCGACGCTTTGATTTAATCCCCCTGCTCCTCTCTGCACGCAGCCTCTGAGATGCCAGGCCCCAGGAGTGACAAATGGCCACTTGTACCACGCTCGGAGCTGGCACCCCCGGCACCGCTCCATTCGTCACTGCCCGGGCGCGCGGCGGGGCTGGCAGAGGGGAGAGAATTAAAACCTCAGTCTCTGCACTGATTACTCTTCCCTCGTCCTAGCAGGCTCCATCCTCCCTCAGCAGCGTCCCAGCTGGCACCTCCAACCCATGCAAGCCTCCTTGGACAGCCAGGGAAAGCAGGGTGACTCATTCCACCTGGTCCATGGCTTTTTCACCCCTCTGGCTCTCTCAGTTATTAAAACATCATCAGCAAAGGTCTGATTCTACAAGCAGGGCTTGTGCAGGAGACCTGCAAAGCCCAGCTGCAGCCCAGCTCAGCTTCCAAATGATGCCTTGCACAGGGGAGTGGTGATGAGTTATCTCATGGCTTGGGGAGCGAAAATTCATTTTATTATTATAGAATCACAGAACCATTTGGTTGGAAAAGCCCTCCAAGCTCACTGACTCCAAACATTAACCCAGCACTGCAAAGGCCACCACCAACCCACATCTCCAAATGCCAAATCCACACAGCTTTTGACCACTTCCAGGGATGGGGATTCCAAGGCTTAGAAGCCCTTTTGGTGAAGAAATTTCCCCTAATATCCAATCTAAACCCCCCCTGGCACAGTTTGAGGCTGTTTCCACTCATCCTGTCCGTTGTTCCCTGGGACCAGAGCCTGCCCCTGCTCTGGTTGCACCCTCCTGTCAGGGAGTTGTGCAGACCCAGAAGGTCCTTTGCTCCAGGTTGAGCCCCCTCAGCTCCTCAGCTGCTCCTGGGGCTCCAGCCCCTACCCCAGCCAGGGTAAAAAACTCCTTTTTTTATGTTTTAAGTTATTACTGCTATCCTGCCGGAAGGGACGCTGGCTCCCAGAAAGCTTGCCATGGGCTGTAGAGTGCAGCACAGCCCCAAACACGGGTGAGATTCCATGAGATTCCCACCCCTTGGCAAGCAAACCACAGCAAAAGGAGCCATTCCCAAAGGACTTCTCTCGTGACTTAAAAAAAAAAAAAAAA